>BTSX01000001.1:20401435-20701336 GCA_036245825.1 Pristionchus entomophagus | reverse complement strand
GTGTAGTTGAGGTTTACAGTAGTTTGTTATTCATCGGCATCTTCTACTGTATAGTTTAAGGTGATCCGATATAATCCTTACTCGGTTTCAGCGTCAGGAGCAGATCGAGTTTCTGCAGATGCAGAATGATACACTCAATGATAAATTGGATGAGAAGGAGGGAGCAATGAAGACATTGGAGCAACAGCTCGTGGTCCGTTTACTGGATATTATCACTTATAAATTTTTTTATTTAAAAAAATCAACTCTTGAATTTTTTCTCGTTAATTCAATGCGCATCCGACGAGCATGCACAGAGGGAACAGTCTTTATTTGATTGAGAGGATGAATAATGAATCCTTGCAGACCCTCCGTCTGGAGCAGTCGATGTACCAGCAGTCGTGCAGCAGTGGCAGCACGCCCCTCGCTGATGAAGAGACCAGGAGTCTCGTCGTAGGAGATGTGAGTGAGGGGGGAGAGGAGAGGGGAGGGGAGGGGGGGGGGGGGGGGGGGTCTAGTCAAACTTAATATTGGTTTAATGCAAAACATGTGGCTATTGAATGTGCCGCACAGATGAAATAGTTATTACACTTTTCAATGGCCAAGTGGTCTAAGGCGGTGTGCATTTTCAATGACAAGGTAGGTAGGGGTTGCGTGGTTCGAATCCCGCTCTGTGGAAACACCTTTGCCAAGCGTCGAGGAGTTTGGAATGAAGTAGCACAGAGCCTTGATGATACCTCGAAGCTTGGCAAAAATGTTTGCACAGGGCGGGATTCGAACCACGCAACCCCTACCTACCTTGTCATTGAAATTGCACACCGCCTTAGACCGCTAGGCCATGAATCCAGACGTTATTTTAGCATCCCTATTTCATCTGTGATTGTGCGAGAGATTCGATCTCTAAGAGAGTTGAGGCTTGATATAGTTGATGAAAGAGTAAGTGTTGTCTAGATTTTATTTTTGTTGTTGTTTGGAATCAGAATGATGACTCGTTCAGGTGTCTCGCACTCCGCAGAGTGTTCATCACCACGGCACCGGCGGAGGAGACTCGGTCAGTGTGGGAGGAGGAGGACAATTGGCCAGAGTGGTGAGTACGGTAGGAGAAGAGAGGGGGGGGGGTGGAATACGGTAGGATGGGACTGGATGGCAATATGATTCAGTGAGCAAACTGTGTGATATATGAGCTTTGCGAGTACTGTAGGGTACACGGTGGATTAATTAACAAGCCAGTTACGGTATCTATCCCTCGTGGTTGTTGCAGCGTCAATACACGAAGGCTCACTCTACTCTGGGTGCCTCGGGCATCGCCATCACTCCCTCCTCGTCCAGCAACAGTCCTTCCATTTCGGGTCAGTGGGAATGGGAGGGTGGAATGGAATGGATGTGCCATGATAGACCATACATTTTTCTTGCTTTTCTCAGTAATTTTTTGAAAATGAGTCACAAGCACATTGAAGTTTTTATGGATGACAATAGTTGATTTAGAGTTTCACATTTAATAGAGCTTGCATATAAAGAACAACTATTTTCTCTCAAACGAAGAGAGGAGCGAGAAATCTTCTTGAAAACATACTTGACTAATAATGAGATAATTGTATTCAGGCACGCCCAAGTCATCAGGTCTTGCGAAGTCCCTCTCCAACTATCATCTGGACGCGGCTGGAAGGAATGAACTGCCGCCCGCCCTCAGTGTCATGATGAGGTGAGAGAAGGGATTCATCTTGATTCTATTCTCATCCCACAGGATGCAAGTGCATAGTGTACGAAGCTTTTTCCTTATTATTTTCATTGGATTTGATTAGATCTTGCAGTATCGGTGTTCTTGATGGTAATTGCAATCCATGAATCTCTTATTTGTTAAGTCATAAATTTTCCAGTGAATATGTCAATTGAGAAGCGTCTTAATGGTCAAGCAGTCTAGTGTATGGGGTGCTATTGCAATCAACAAAAGCGAATCTGTGCAGGAAGACGCAGAAACTGTCGGTGGACTCTCGTGCGCTCGCTCACTGCATCAAGGAATGCGCAGAGAAGACGATGAGGGGAGAACAGCCCGATACCAATCTGCTTGTCGGAAGAATGAGTCAGTGACCTATTATATTGGAATATTTGGAATATAGTTACGAAAAAGGCAAATATTTCTTTTTGAGACAATTACTAATTGCATAACCTGCGACAGTAAATATTGTATTGAGCGCTGAATCAGCAAACTATCTGGGTGGTTCCAACTTTGGAATGGTTCCTTCCAGCGGGAGAGTCGATGTCTGACTCGTCGGATTGCGAGATGGTGGCCACTGACTGCACCAAAATGTCACTCGAGACGGCAGAGAAGACGGTGAGGAGGGAAGGGGTACGGTAGGAGATACTGTAGGGGGGAGAGGTAGTGTAGGGGGAAGAGGGTACAGTAGTGGATACTGAAGGGGGTACGGTATGTGGCCTATGGATGTTTACCACGAAATGGTAGAGCAGGGTCGCGATAAAATGTATTTCCATGTTTATAATGGAAGTTCAATTGATGAATGAACCTGGAAAATAAATAAAAAATAAAAGTTTGTTGGTTGCAGCTTCGTCAACAGGAGGTGACTCTGGGCAAGCTGCACTCGAGTCTCGAGGCCATGAGGGGACTACTGCTGCAGGTGAGGAGAGAGGGAGAGGGAGGGGAATGATTGGGGGGGGGGGGTGGATATATTGATTGAAGATGGTCCAAGATATTGGATGCTTCATCACTTCCTAATCAACTTTCTGATAAGTGATGCTTTGATTGTTCTTGGGTTATCGTCTCCACCAACCACCCTCTACCATTGCAGGTGTACCAGCGTCGATTCCACGACGAGATGGAGCGAGGAGACGAGTCGTGCAGAGTGCAGTAAAAGGGCAGATGTTCACCATTCCTCGTCGCCCTCAGCCACACCCACCGCACCATCTTCGCACACGACGTCGTCGACACGTCTCTCTGTATATAGCTAGCTATCCCCGTCCTCCTCCTCTGATCTACCTCATCAATTCCCCGTGTTCCATCCCTTCTCTCACTTCCCCCAACAGGTCACATACCCTTCCCTTATCGAACCATCACCAACTATGGGTCAAGCATTTCACTGAAATGCCTCTCTTTCGCTGTCTTTGGGTGCTCATTCGTGCCTAGGGAACCATCAGGAATGACCTACCGTATCACTTATCGATTGTTTCTCCTTCCTTCGAATATCTTTAGCCTACGGTTCATAATTGTGTCTACAACGACCCCTTCCATTTCACAGTAGATCAAACTTTCATTCTCTCCTCTTCTCTCTTTTCTATTCATCAACACCTTCTTTTAACCTATCGAGATGCTCATCTCATTCTCTGTTAATTCCCGTTTTATACTTAGACTTTTCTGATTTGTTGTCGGTTCTATTCGATCTAATCGATAACGAATCTGTATTGAATTCAATGAGAGAATTGATCGTCTCGATAAATTTAATCAATTGTTATTCCGTTCTCATCCATTTATCGCGTGAAAACCACGAGCTCGATAAAGTTTTATGAGCTAAATATCTATTGCAAATCACAGTTGAAGAGCACAAAGTCGTTCGATCGGAATGTGATACATGATCAGGAAGATTTCAGAAGGAAGAAAACAAATGCGAACAGCAAATTATCAGATGGAACCCATCCAACCATTTCTGGAGGTTCATCCAGGATTGTTGAATGGAGTGAAGTTGAATAAGAGGAATAGAAGAAATCTGCGAAAGATTTTGGACTATGTGAGGGAGATCATTGCGAGGTGATTTATTATCAAAAAGAAATATTTTCATTATTGATCAATTTGAATCTAAAAAAGAGACTGGAGAACTTGAATAATTAACTTGTAGGGAATTGATTGAGTACTCGAGAGAGCGGGGAGAGGAATCGAAGGGCTGGAGACTGCACTACGAGATGGGAGAAGAGATTGATCTACCCGAGGGTGAGGGAAAAGACGAGAAAATTGTGTAGACATGATTCTCAGATGTGGATGAACGTTTCGAGAGGATCAAAAGTGCCGTGACCTCCCCAGCGGCAGTGGCAGTGTTGGTGAGTGATAGTCTGGACGGATCAGATAGTATCCGTCTTCACTATAAACTATCTGCCCTCGTACTGTTCGATAAGAGTGTGCAGAAACCACTATTCGGTCCGGCAACAATAACTAGGGAATTGTGAGGAGAGCACTTTGCAGATACTCGCCATCTCTCCCCTCTCCACTCCATTCTCCCATTCCAATTGCCTCACTCGAGGATCGATTGCCTTCGCTCAGATATCGATCGATAATCTGATTGATCTACCTACTGGTGAAATAATCTCTTCTTTCTGAGTGTTGACGAATCATGCCGGGACTGCGGTAGGAGATAGAGAACTAATTATAGAATGAAATAGTCGACTATTCTACCGTAACCCTTGATCAGACAGGGATCGAGTGGCGGGACCCATTCTCCACGAACTCCTCCATTCTCTGCTCGTTCCTCACACGAGAAGTGGAGTAATGCACGATGGGAGATTACCAGAGGGAAGGGAGGAGAATCCAGAGGTGAGATTGCATCATCCTTAACCAACTTCCATTTAGCCCCGGCGCGTAGCGCCGGTGCAATTTTGGCTCAGGCTTGGTGAAATCCAATGGGCAGAAAGTATCTTTGCATACCCTAGGTATCGACTACCGTTCAAACTCAAATACAAGTATCCAGCGTTTGGGGATCTTAGTTGGAAGCCTGTAGGGTGCTAAATCCGAAATTTCAAGTCTAGCACAACCGGAAGTATATCCGGCTGACTCCGAATTTTGTCGGTTTCGTGGCGTCCGCCGATTTTGAGTTAGATCCGCAGCAGTCGTAGAGAGACGTGCTATAGCTCATTCGATAGAGCGTATACAAGTGCCCGCCTAGAAACTTTTCAGAATTGTGAAATTCCGCCTGTAAACCATAGATATCGGCCGTTGAAGTCGCGAAATTCAGTGCCCTCTGGCAGTTTTCCACTATTTCTGAAATTCAAGCTCTCAGAGGAAAATACAAGCTCCTACCGGCATACCGTAGATACAGAATTCCGTGCTGAATCGAATAAGCTTACTTTCGAGAAGATCGGTTTCCATGTGTAGGTGCCAGCTCTTGCTGAAAATTCGCACCAAAAAAGTTCCGTGTGCAAAACCGTCAGAGGGGAAGACCCTCGCCTCGCCTCTCTCACTCGTCAACAAGGTTGTAAACAGGAGAGCCTCCAGAGGTCGGACAACAAAGTTCACGATAGAGAGCAAAACTAATGTCAGAT
Source organism: Pristionchus entomophagus (assembly GCA_036245825.1). NCBI lineage: Eukaryota > Metazoa > Nematoda > Chromadorea > Rhabditida > Neodiplogasteridae > Pristionchus > Pristionchus entomophagus. Next base: position 20,696,098 of record BTSX01000001.1, on the reverse strand, counting down.
TCGGAATCAGCGCACTCAGATACCCTGATGGTATGATTTGCTGGGGTCGAACAGGCACTTCCGGTTTTGAAGTGCGAGTTCGCATGAGAATTTAAATTTTCAAAAATCATACGGCGACATCACCCCTATTGAAACAGGCTAATCGCGTGCTTCAAAATGATATATTTCACGAACCTGTTCGATAATTTTGAATCTGTAGGTCTTTGTTAATTTTTAAATCTAATGTGAAATCAAGTTGAAATTGAAGTTTGAAATTTGAAATGTTTATAATACTCATCTGTTATGGACAAATTATATATCAATCGAATCAGAATCTTGCGCTGAGAATGATGGTGCTATTTATTTCAAATTTTGAAATTCGAAATTTGAAATGTTGATTTCATTTTTCGAAATTTCGAAATGTTCACCTTTTTTTCGCGCGAGTTGTCATTCAGAGCTAAATTTGGGAAGAGTAATGGCTATTATGTTCATTTCCAAGAAATGTCTTTTGTTCATCTTGTTTGAACGGCATCAACCGTTCACACAAGGTATCAATCTGGATAGACATACCCTCTGGAGGAACGCATTCGCTTCTCTCTCGTTTAAACCAATCGATCAGTGAACGAGTATCCTGTGGGGAGTCAATATCTGGGGCATCCGATCTGGCTGCAATCGAACGGACGGGGGTATCCGTTCTTTTATCTCTAGACTGTATTAATTATCCTTCATTTACCAATCAAGTATCAGTACTACTACTATTGGTGGTCTATTGCTAATGATGTCATCTTCCTAGCTAAATAGCGCAAACTCCCAAAAGATTTTTTTTTTGTTTTTTTTTGTCGTTGTTATCGAATTTAATAAAGATAAAAGTGTGGAAGCGTATTATTTGTCATGCACAAAACAAAACAAAATAAAATATGTATTAGTGATATGATGAGAAGCGCTTAAAATAGTCGCTCCGCGTCAATGAAAGTCCCGAGATCCACCTTCCGGGGGAAGGTGGCGTATCCTGGATTTGCGAGCAAAGTCAACAGCTGAGTGAATTTTGACCCGAGAGGATAGATTATGCAAAGATCACAACTCAATAAAAGCCGTGAGATCTCGAAAGTGTACATTTATCAAAGTCTCGGGTCAATAAAAGTCCCGGGATCAGCGGCCAAAATTCCCGCTCTATTTTTCGACTGCAACGTGCTTATACGTGCTAATTGCATTTAATCATATAATGATTCCAAGAATTTTCAGTGCAACAGTGCAACACACCTACTGACTTGATTTTGTGAATTATATCAGCATTATCCATGGTGTTTTGTTCATCATCCAATAACAATTCTGACTACACCATGTCCTATACTTTTCGACCTTTATGCATGCTTCTCTTTTATCTACGCCATCGATTGTAACAAGTCCGAGAAAAATAGAGCGGGAATTTTGGCCGCTGATCCCGGGATTTTTATTGACCCGAGACTTTGATAAATGTACACTGTCTAGATCTCACGGCTTTTATTGAGTTGTGATCTTTGCATAATCTATCCTCTCGGGTCAAAATTCACTCAGCTGTTGACTTTGCTCGCAAAGCCAGGATACGCTGATCTTTGATCTCATTTCCAGTGTCCACCTCTCCGATGCATGGGCAACGTAGAGACAACGATACTCTCTCACCATCCCGTTATGATCGACGTGGAGAGGTAGGTCAAACAATGATATTCATCAATCAATCGACAATCTCTCAGGGTCACAGCCGAGTCCATCAGTGTCTTGAGACCTAATCAGAGTACTGTAGTGCTGAGTGCGAACATGATGTACTGTGTCGTCGTGAGAAGTACGGTAGCTGAAAGGATCATCGATTGGCGGGTGAGAAGGGTTACTGTAGTTCCTATCGATCGGATTGTAATTTTAGGTAATAGAACAGACGGATCGGCGAGTATCTCGATTGGAGGAGGGTGATCAACTAGTGGTGTGCACTCAATTCAATACTAAATGTTTCGCCGTTAGTTCCATACCGGTTGTGATATAATAATCTCTTCAATTTCTCACGTTGAATGTTGTTTACGTGTTCAATCTGCATACGAGATGAATTAGCCTTTCCTCTCAATCTCTTGTCTCCTCTCTCTCCTCCCCCTTCACTCCTCATGTTCTCCTTCATCTCGATCGGTCTTCTCCCTTTCCGTGGTAAGGAACCAGACCCAGATCCGATCAATAGCCCCCCGTTACAGTACCCTCCGTCGCTACAATACTCGCTATTCTTATCGTCGGAGTTCACTCTGCCTCTCCCTCTCCCTCTCCCGATAAGGAATGTAATAAGGAGACCCTCACTACTGACGGGGGTGTGAAAACGTTATTGAAGCCAGACAATCCGAATCCGGTATGCGATCGATCGATTTGATTTACCGTATCCTCTTGTTCAGCTTGGCCGTCATTCAACGAATGCTCTATCTTACAAGTACCCCAATCGATGTCCTGAAGGGGAGGAATTGACGCTTACGACGAAAAAATACGGCGTTTTTAAGCTGGATTATATCCAGTGCAAGAAGGGCGAGTGAGTTACCGTATGCCATTCGATCCAGTCCAATCTTGGCTCAGATGGGTTATGAAGATGCGAATGACGGACGATATGTATGAGCACAAGCCATTTCAACAGATTTCTAAATATTTCAACGAAAAAATTGGTAATTACGATAATTACCTGAGGTTCGGCTGCTCTGATCTCCTACCCTAATCTTAACTACTTTCCAGCTGCGAGAAGAAAGAAGTTATGACGTTCGGAGAAGAACTGAGCAAGATAAATGGGACATTGAAATCAAAGCACGGTAAGCTTGTTTTATTTTGTTTGTTTTTGTTTGATATGATTTCAACATTTCAGAAGAATATCTGAAGGAAGAAAAAAACGTGCAAGTTCTAGCCATAATCGTCGGTATTTATCCCATTTTATGTATCCCGAATCTCCCCCCCCCCCCCTTTTCAGCGCTCATTCCCGCTGTCCTTCTCATCTCCCTTCAACTATACGTGAGTCTACAGTACCCCATCGGTTATCGATTGATCCTTGTCAGGTCTTGCACGGATGTGGATGGATGAAGAGGAAATTGATGAAGAAGAAGAAGCAGGCAGTTGAAGCAGAGAATCAGAATCAAGTTGTTCGTGATAGCAAGAAGGATACTGTGGTTAGTGGTATCATCCATTGGCAGACAATACGAGAATTCAGGCGGAACCAGTCGATATCGATAAAGTTGGAGAGACAATGGTTGGATGAGTGATCGAAGATGAACTATCCCTTTCACCCCACTTATCGTAACCAGTTATATTACTGTGTAAAACGATCGATAAATAAATCGAAAAATTAATGAAAAATCTTCATTTTAAACAACGATTGATATTTACACTCGATAAGCAGCATCAGATAAAACAAGCGATAGACTGACAAACAAATTTTCAATCTGAAAAGCGATGTAACTCAACTTCAACAAGGATCAGGGATCAAGAGATCAACATGCGATATAGAATAAACAAAATTGGGATTCCTAGCAACTATCATGCACGAGTATCAGCGATCTTTACTCTCCCCTCTCTTCTCCATTTAATTGTTATTGGAGGGAGAAGCAGCTAGCACGATCACTTTGAACGAGTAGAATGCAGCTACTGCACTCTTCTGAAATATAGAAACAATTAATATTTCAATTCCTTTATTTAGTTAGTCGGATGCCGCTCCATAAGCTTGGAGCACGAAAACAAGAAAGAGATCGACTGACCTTCTTCTCATCGAAGTGTATATTAATATCATCTGGACTGAGGAAGCTTTTGTTGGGACAGTCAGCACACAAATACCTGCAAGTTACGCGTCTCTGGCAACTTTAATGAAAATAACAAAAACCATTTCGATCTAAAAAAAATTATGTGAGCTACAGCTGATTAAAAATCATGTCTTCCTATCACTTACAGTAATCTGGACTTGGGATGCTCTTGTTGGTGACTGTGGATATCTGCCATAGTAGGGAAGCTCTTCTGCAATTATCCATAAATGTTGACTCGCATCGAAATTGAGAAAAATATATACATTCCGTTACGTTTCGACGAATTTGCTTTGAAGAGATTGCGATTGATGTCCTATAACAAGTGGCTGACCTGACAGACTGGACACGTGTAGGATAACATCATACTGGCTGATACTTTCTCCTCCAATTCATCCTGATCCATGAAGGAGGGAAGAGTCGCGCCTAGATGAGTCATTCATGGTAAACCATCTTTCAAGCTTTAGTGATTGATGGAACACATTCGCTTTTCATCTTTATCTTCATCTCTATCATTATATCTCTCACCTGTTTCTCCTGGCACTCCCTCATGATCACTCATATCATAATCCATCTCCTCATCCTCATCCATTCCTCCATTGATCCCTTCATCGTAATCTGGCTCTTCCTCTTTGATTTCTTTTTTCTTGAAAATAGCCTCGTAGAGTTGCTCCTCCACTTCTTCTACTTTTATTGCCCTGGAAAAATATTACGAACTTTTTTTTTGAATAAAATTGATAAAGAGAGACTAGGTATCATACTACAATTTATAACCATTCTATCATTGTCTATCACAATACGAAAAAGCGATATGATCAACTGACTTGGACTGAGCATTGGACTGAACTGCGTTCCCGTTGCAATGATCACTCCTGAAGGAAGGCCTTGGGCCCATTAATCCAGTGCCGTTTACAACGGAGATCTGAAACATTATTAATTGATCACCGACTGTAGACCCAATACTATGGTGCGCAATTTAAAAAAAAATATATATATACAACTCACTACATTATTGCCCACAATCCTTCTGACTTGTCCTTCCCTCCTTCTGATAACTTTCTGTGCCAGTTCTTCCTTCTGCCGAGTCTGTCTCATCTGCAATTAATCAATACTCTTCCATAACACTCCCTGATGCTTGGAACACGTAGAGGAGAACTAATTACTGTTAGGATGTTGTCTGCTTGAGCAGATCTATTCTCTAAGATCTGATCAAACTACAGGTCACACCTCATCTACCATATTCTTCTGATTCTCACCTCATCATCCTTCGTCAGCCAATTCTTCCACTGGAAGTGTTCGCGACAGACACTCACGCGTCCTCAAACCAAAACGTTCATTGCTGAGATCAAAACGGTATCAAATATTCCAATATCTTCGGAAAAACGAGAACGAATGCATCCTATCTGTTGATACAACACTGTAAACAGAGACGCGACTTCTCTTCCACTTCAACTCACCATTCATCTCTCGTGCCATTGATATCTTCTCCACGATTTCCTTCTCTGTCTCCTCATTGCACTGGAGGCCATAGATAGAGAGATTGGAGAGATCCTTCTTCAGATGCTGCAATCATCATCATATTCACAGACTATCATTTGCCACCAAAAGAATAAAAAATATTTAAGAAGGGTGTACATACCGCGTAAGCCTTGGTCGGTTTGTCGCAGAAGGCGCAGATTGCCTCTACAGCACGCTCGAGGATCCTCTCCAATAAGAAACCCATCACTTCATGCACATATGCCACTACCATATTCCTATTGGTGTAGCTACTTCTCGTAAACGTCGACTCACCGGAGCATGGAGGACGTAGATGTCCAAGTTATACTTCCTCATGCAATCCCTCCTATCCGCATCACTGTATCTCTCCTTCAGCTTCTCTATCTCCCTTCTATTCAATACTCGACCAGTGTTGAAACACCTCGATCGAGGCATCGTTATCCACTGCTAAAAAGGCATTTTAAAGCTCAAATATTGATTTAGTATTCATGCATTCGTCAGTCTACAACAAATCAGAACTGTCACGAGAGTTGGTGAGAAATACAGGAATTTTGTAACTGTAGGATACAAGAACTATTTCGGAAATTATTTCGCTAATATTATTGTCAGATCAGAAAAGCAAACATTTCTGCCCACGAGATGCCTTGATAGAGCCTCGACTGAGACGAACGTCTGAAAAAATAACCGTTACGAGGATGTTATCTGACATAAATCATTTCCCCATCATCCTACAGTAATCCTTCTCACTCCGTCCTTCTACAGTAATCCACTCACCCCTCTACATCCATCACATCCGAATTTGGCGTCCATCGAAGCGAGGCCATGGACATTGAAATGAATGTCCAGATCGTGGAAAGTCGCCACGTATATCTGCAATGAGGAACTTTTATCAATTATATTTGTAAGGAAAACTGAAAATAATTAGAAATGGCATCTGGAGCGGGAGATCAAGGGTAGATAGTAATCTCACCCTGCAGAAGGGACACTCGACTGGCTGATACAATCTGATCATGAACGGAGCCTCAATCTGAAATGGATGGAAATTGTTAGAAAATATGTTTTCAAATTTTTACACCACTGCTCAATTTCGAACAGTGAATAAAATAATAAATTAAAGTGCTCACCACATTTTTCGACTCCGGTATCATTATATTCGCTCGAGTCTCGGTTGCGATGCGGCCATGTGAACACACCTAGCAGTGTAAGCATAGCCCCATTATTTACAATCAGAATCAGCCATATGGGGAGGAACAGTATTCTGACCCTGTAGTGCTCCTTGAAGTCCCAGTAATCAAAGAAGGATCGAACTCGACAGGAGAGACACTCATATGGCGCCTACAATTATCTATATCCCAACCTTTTAACAAAGCTAGAAGTTTTTGTTGGAAACTCAAGAAAAATCTGATGAGATAAGTGATGATTCGAAACAAGAATAAGCACTTCTCACATGCTCAGGATGGATGTCCAGTTTGTGCTTCTCCAACTTATACGATTCCATCAACTCGCCGCACAATTCACAGTGCTACAAGGAAATGAATCAATTGAGAGGGATCGACGAGACCATGAAGAACGTATCGTTTATGAATTCAATATGTACCTGCTTGTTGTTGGCAATGACGGGTAGAGCAGTTGGTACAGGAATTATAACGGGCTGTAAACATATTTTTAGATACCGTACTCCACGATAATGAGATTAGATATCTAGCTGACCTTTCCCTTCCTATAGACTCGGACTTGTCGTCCAGTGAAGTCTTCTCCTTCTGATTCTTTTCCCTTCTCTGGTTCAGCCTCCTCAAATTCTTCTTCTTCCACCTCCATCTTCACTTCCTTCGTTGCTTCCACTTTCTTCGCCTCCTTTGCTGGTTTCACCACCTTCAGCACGTTCAATGTATCATGATCCTCCTTATTTTCACTCGTTCGATCCTTTCGTTTCTAAAAATCGTTTAATCAGAAACAAAAATAACACAAACAATTACAATAGAAGTTGAAATTCAGAAAGGTATGATAAGAATCGATTGGATTACCGTATACTTTCGCTTCACTCTGACGGGCTCCACTTGTTTTTCTTTCTTCTTTCGGATCTTCGGTATTTCGTTCTCGCCCTGAGAAAGGGATGAACAGTTAACATCGTAGAAAGGCAACCACCGAATAAAACGAATAATAATTTTTTTTTAAACTCACAGGTAGATCACCTTTCGGCATTATTATACGACCGTAGCGGGTTTTCTGAAAATAAAAGTACATAAGATCCGAAAAAAGGAAATAAAGAGAAACAGTTATAACAATACCATAACATATTGTTTGCAAATGAAACGAAAAAAGAAACAAATGATACCACAGGTCGCTGCTGCTCTTCTGGTGATTCGGCTTCGAAGGGGTCATCATTTTCCGGACTCGACATTGAACCACTGAAATAACAACAATTCGAAAAAAATCGATAGAGAGCAATCGACAAAATCCAATAGGGAAACAAATTCAATGTGTAGCTGTCACAGACTACAGTATGAGCGAAACACGTTTGGGATTGATCGTAGAATAACTATTTCGATTTATACTGTGAACGGGCTAATTGGATACGTATTCCACTTTAGGGTTTGGTTGTTGTTATTTTTAAAAGGTTGGGAGAAGGCAAACATGCGTATGTATTATGGATGTAAATATTCAATCACAATTTAGGAAGAACTCATGCAACAACAGGAAATTACTAAAATAGTAAATAGAAGAGAGTTGCAGACTACGCGAAAACACGTGATAAAGGGTGAAATAAGGAAAGTGTTCAGGGTGAACCCGAATCTAGCAAAGTGGATAATGTAAGTATCAATAATACGACAATGGGGATGAATAACTTGAAAATTGAAATACTTGAACATTTCTCGTGGGAATAATTAATATTATGACAGAAATCAAAATCGGCGTCCTGATGAAACAAAATACAGTATGCGTCTGGCTCTTAAGGGGAATTATCAGGTTTTTTGAAAATTTGTTTTTCGAATTTGTAAAAACATCGCTATAACTTGGTTTGCGTTACCTTTTTTTGTACATACTATCTGAGAATGTTTTCTCAACTAATAACTTTTATCCACCAGCTTTGTGAAATAACATTTCATGCGCTTCGTCCTCGAGTCTGATCATGTGTCTGACTAAGCGTCACTCAGATAGGTACTGTAAGTCTCGATAAAACTGTTTCAATTTCGACTCGATTAAAAAACGTTTTAAAAGTTGTTCTTCTCGCTGTTATCCTTTGACATTGTATCGTAGTTGACTAACTGCGCGTGCCAATGCACATGTTGTTTGCTTGTCGTTCGTTCCTTCAAATCATTTCTTCTTCAGTTCATTGATGACTCGACGGGTGAAAAATGAACAAGGCGAGTCGTTCACTCTTTTCTTCACAATGGTTTCGCCCTTCTCGAACTTCCACTCATGCACATTTTATGTGAGTATATTTATTTCTTACAATATGCCTCAATTAGAACGTCTGAGTTACTTGTCGACTCCTTTTCAATAGATCCAGCGCACTAGTTTCCGAGAAAAGCTATTTCCTTGCCGTGATTTAGTGATTGTAGGCGGATGATCACTGTGGAGAGAAGCAACGTTTCTCTTGTGTAGAGCAATTCTATATGTGAGTTTATTCTAACTATTTTTGTTGTCGTTGATAATTTTAGATGATGAATTGCACCAGCAGGTTCTATATTTCTCCTCGATTCATTTTGCATATGCTTCATTGCAGGTTCATGAAAGCAGCTTTGTTCGATGACTTGGATACGGCGGATGAAGTGATGAAAGAAAGAAACCCAAAGAAGATGAAGTCACTCGGCAAGCACGTCAAGGGTTTCAGCCAACAGAGGTACGATACAATCGATAATACCAGCGGCATTTCCCCCGACGTAGTCGGGGGAACCCATTGGCGGTGGTCAGCGCTTCACATTAGTTTAGTTCGCTTAAGCTTAGAGTGCGTGTTGGACGACCAGACCGGACAGACAAACAGACACACGTTTGCATTTTATACAGATGTATGATTACTTTATATTTGTTGTACACTTGCATAGTTACATACATACATACATACATACATACATACATACATACATACATACATACATACATACATACATACATACATACATACATACATACATATATATATATATATTTAACCAATCCCATTTGCAGATGGGATAAACTGTCCCCCGAAGTGATGAAGCGTGCCCTGACGGCTAAGTTCTCTCAGAACAAGCAACTCCGACGGTATCTCTTCCTCTCCCAAGGCAGTCAGATGGTCGAAGCATCCCCCATGGATACTGTATGGGGAATTGGTAATAATTTAAATTGTACTTCATATTTAAACTTATTTTCGAATATTAAAAAGTAACTCGTTTTTTGTTTGAGGTCTCTCGATGGATTCTCCGGATGCAGTGAATCCCCGTCGATGGAGAGGAACCAATCGATTGGGGAATATAATGACGGATGTGAGAGAGACACTAATCCATGCGGATGAATTCACCACTGTAAGTCACTCAGTTTCGGGGTATTCCGAATATTGAAGGGCCGTTCTTCTTATTGCCTATATTAACTCTATCGTTTTCTTTTGGATGTTACCCCCTCTGGGACTACACATCAAGTAAATGCATAATAATTAATATAGTTATATAATGAAGGAAGCAGAAGAAGCACTGCGAGAGATCGCCCTCAAGGGTCCGTATGTATTCGAGGAACTCCAATCAGATCCCGCACCCTCCGGTTAATGAGATCCTTATATTTGACGAATGATTGTCTAATTCATTCACTTCCCTTCATAACTCCATTCCTTTCTCAGGAGGATCCGCATTCAACACTCCTCAATCGGGTTTCAAGAGAAAACACGCAGATTTCGATCCAAGAGATGCGAAGAGACAGAGGTCAGAACTGTAAATATAAATATTTTATTTTGCAATTATAGCTGTGCGAACGAGATAGGGTAACTTTAAATTGAGTAGTGCATGAAATGATGATCTCGCTTCATGGAGGCAGTGGATAAATGCCTAGAAATACCTTCCCCGAATAAGTAAATTTGGTATAGAATTGTGAATGGCAGGACTATGGACGACTTTGTCTCTACTCCGAATACATCATCGTATGGTGGAAACAACAATCGATTTGTTGATAGAGAAGTCAGGACTGAACCAAGAATGATGAGAGGATTCAGGGTGAGTCGGCACTTCCAATCGATATAGATTCTTGTTGTTCTGTATTATTTTCGAGGAAGGTATTATCATGGTTTAGGATGATCAGGAAGATCGATTCGATAGACGCGAGGGATACGGTAGCAGAGACGGGGAGAGGAGAGATTACGGTAGGGAGGACGGGGGACGAGCGAATGAAGAAGAGATCCGAATGAGGCAGCGATTGATGAATCGTCAGTTGATTTTCTCATTGGAATCGAATATCGATTTATATACAAGAATACGGTATTGGCTAACAACCGTAATGATTGCAGGGATGGATCAGCAGTCTGGTCAGACTGGTCCTCCTACTCCTCGTTTCGGTCATCCTCCTCGATCTATGATGAATGGTCCTCCTCCTCCGATGAGGGGTGGTCCCCCTATCAGTATGATGAATGGACCCCCTCCCGGATACCCTCCACACCCACAACACGGAGGAGGAAACGGGTTCTTGCATTAATAGATGGAATATATTGAGACAACGTGTTCCATATTTCTCATTGTAACTCATTGCAGTTTCCACTCTGGTCCCCCACCTCCTCTTCCCATGCCACCCGTGGCTCCTCCCCCAATGGCGCATCCTCCCTTCTCCCATCCTCCTCCTCCCCTTCCTCCCCTTCCCATGCCTCCTCAACTTCCGATGGGAGTCCCCCCAATGGGAGTTCCACCCCCGCCTCCCATGGTCGAGGAGAAGGAGATACCACCACCTCCCCCGGTTCGTTGAGGGAGAGAGAGAGAGAGAGAAACTGATATTTGCAGTAGGGCTATCTGTCATGTTTTAGCTCTACATTTTTTGATTTCTCTCATCTATCAGACATACGAGAGAGTGCACAGAATAAAGAGAGCTGAGTTAACACTAGTTAGCCCTTATTCCTTTCAGGCACCATTGGTGATAGAGGTACAAGAGGGAGTGGTCCATTCGGTAGCGAAGATTACGCTAGAAAAGGAGGAAGAAAAGGATGGGAAGGAAGAGGTAAGGAGTGGTTCAACCTTTCTTTTAGTTTCATGTTTCAGTCTGGTCATATCAGCCCAATTCTTTGTTTTTCATTGATATGATGTACAATTCTGTCCAAAGCAAAGAATGGATTATTGCAGATGGTGATATCTGTCTCTGCTAGTCAATCGAAGAAGAAGATAAAGATGAATCTACAGAAGGAACCAGTCTTCAAAGCGAAGGATTTAGATGTGAGTGGATAGGGAAGAGGGGAGGATATGAGGATGAGGAATCAGTTCGGATCAGAACATTCCGATGATGGCCTACTTGATGAGCATCATTTTACACACGAGAGACAACTCGTATGTAAAAAAAACTGTATTGTTAAATAGTTGTCATCCAGTAGATTATCATCGGAGTCTTCTCATCCGAACCAGTGCCGATGAATCCATTTTTGATTTGATTCATTGTCAGATCAATCAAGCGATTCTCTCTCTTCGCAAGTCAATCAAAGAGAAGGAAGAGAAAGAAGAAATGATGAAGGAGGATGAGAAAGGAGATATTGAAGAGAAGAAGGAAGAGGAACCGAAGGAAGAAGGAGAATTGGATGAGGAGGAGGGAGGAGTGCCCAAGGCGTATTCCATCAAGACGTACGTTGCTTCCGTCTAAATATAAGCCTTAATTGGATGACAATATTATGTTTATATTTTTTGAGTGCTGTCCAATCGGAGAAACGTCGTCGATCAACCAGAACAAGGAAGGAATCGAGTAGTGAAGGGGAGAAAGAAAAGGAGAAGAAGAAAGTGGAGATGAAGATGGAGGAAGAAGGATCGAAGGAAAGAAAGGAGAATGGAAACAGAAGAGAAGAGAGAAGTGATACGAGGTGAGGGAGATTGATGATGATGGAACTGGAATTAATTAGTCATTATCATTGTAGAAGTAGCATCAGAGGAGAGAGGAGGGATGATTCTAGGGATGGAGGAAGAAGGAGGAGCAGAAGCAGGTTGGAGAATTGAAATGATATATCATTTTGAAGATGACACTTGGTGATCTCATGTTTCACCAATTTATGGACGGATTTGAAACATCGGTTGATGTCTTTGTTCCTCAATAATGCACATAATTGCAGAGATGGTCGTGATATAAGAAGCGATCGACCAGTCGGAAGAAGATATGAGAGAGATGGGAGGGAGGATAGAGAGAGGAGAGAGAGGAGAGATGAAGAGAGAGGTAGAGAAGACAGAGAAAGAAGAGATGATAGTAGAAGGAGAGATGAGAGAAGAGATGAAGGAAGAGAAGGAAGAAGAGATGATGGAAAGAGTGGAAGGACGATGGATAGAAGAAAGGATGGAGAAGATAAGGAGAAGGAGAAAAGAAGAAGTAGTGTGGACAGAAAAGAGGTGGGTGATTGAAAGAATTCCAGTTTAATTGTAATTCAATGTTATAAAAATTCAAATAACGATCAAATTTCTCATATATTCATTGATTGCAGTGTTGAAGTGTTTCTTTCCAGAAGGAGAGATCACCCAAAGCCGATAAAAAGGAGAAGGGAGAAGCAAAAGATGGAGAGAAGAGTGAAAAGAAGGCTAAGGTCAGATTTTTATCTATTGAGTTTGTCTGTACTACAGGTTCACACATTAATTTATACATAGTTCAACGATTTTCCTAGGCTATTGTTTCAGCACAGTTTGCAAAAATAATAGATTATTCTCAAAATTCTTCCTCAGAAGGCAGAGAAGAAAGCAGCCAAGAAAGCAGAGAAGGCAGAGAGAAAGAGAAAGAAGGCGGGAGAAGATGAAGGAATGAGAAGTGGATTGATGGAGGAAGAGAAGGGGGTAGATCAGTCTTGGAATGAATATTATTCACTGTTACTGTATTATTATAATGTTGCTCTTTTAGGAAAGAGCGGATCAGCCAGGTGATGAAGCAGTCGAAGAGAAGAAGGATGATGGGCAGAAGGAGGATATGGTTGACAAGACGAGAGATGAGAAGGAGAAGAAGGAAGAAGTGAAGGAAGATAAGAAGGATTTGGAGGAGAAGAATGATACGAAGAGTACGGTAACGGAGAGAATACCCGTGGAAGCCTCTTTTTCAACTGAGTCAAAGAAGCATCCACAGATCGAAGCATCCCCAAATCGTTAGTTTTCAATCTTTTTTATTATTTAAATTTAAAATAAATAAAGAATAAAAAGTAGCTGATCAATATATTACAGTATCCTTTTCAGCCGCAGCTCCGACCACTCGTAAGTCGATCGAGCAGAGTCTCTATCAGAAACTCCACAAGAAGAAGAGTCTCTGATCTACCTCGCATATCGTCCTGTTATTTTGTTACTGTAGTGTAAACGTGTGTTGATCATGTTATAAACATGTTAACGTTATTCTAACGGGTTTCATTATTTAACGTACCCTTATCACATCTATTGCAATTAGAGCTTGAGCCGTTGAAAATTTATTACTTACGATATCCTAATAAAGTGTCAGAAGTTATACTTATCGCCAGTAAATTAAAATTATAAAACGGTTTGGTATATGCATTGTTGATGTCATTGCTTCTAATACTGAATATAAACAAAACTGATTGCATGATGATTGAACGAGAGAAGACCGTCTGAAAAATTTTCAGTCGAAAATAAAATCAGTCCTCAATAAGCCTAGAAAATATAATCAGTCTTCAATAGGATTACGGTAGCTCGTGGTCAATTTTTTCGCGGGATTTTTCGCTTTTCAAATCCCAGTCTCTGACCTCGTTATTATTGATTTTTCTGTGTGTTTGATCGGTTCAATATTGTTCTCTTCAGTCTCACAATGAAGAAAGTGTTAACAGACGAGGAGAGGGCTGCGGTGAGGCCGAGAAGAGGCAAGGTGAGTCGTATATGACGTTTGAAGTGTTCTTGCCGGTTTTGTTGTGTTCTGCGCTGTTTTTTTTTTATAATGAAATGTCTTTCGCAGAAGATCATCAGTGAGAAGCAAGCTCGAATGATGGCAAACAAGACGTACGAGCCGGAGAGCTTCCTCAACGATCCCTCCATCGTCGAACCGTTAGTTCAACTTTACTTGTTCAGCTTCTCTTCAGCTATTTCTTACTTGTTTGGTTATCTAAATTTAATTTTTATTCTGAATTGTATTCAGGGAAATGGACGTGAGCGTGCCTCCCACACTGGAGGAGATGATGGCGGCTGCGAAGAGACAAAGGGATGAAAGAGCCGCTGTTAGTCCTTGCCCCCCCCCCCCCTTTAACTATCTATTGGCTTTTGTTGTTTATCAATGTAATTCCCAATATCAGGAGTACAAAGCGATGGGCAAGACGGGGAAAGAGAAACCTCTGGGATATCTTCCTCCTATCAACTTCACAATCAAGCCGAGGATCGATCTCACCTCCTCCGAGTCTGAAGCAGGTGCTCCTTTTTTATTAATTTATGTTTATATTAATTCATTGGGATATACAAATAAGATATTCTTTTTATTAATTTATGTTTATATTGATTCATTGGGATATACAAATAAGATATCTCGTAGCAATTCACCTATTCAGAGAGTGACAAGGAGAATGATGTTATGGATGGATCGATGAATGGAATGGAGAAGGAAGAAGAGATGGAGAAGGAAGCTGATGAGACCACTCCTATTGCCCAACAGAGTAAGCCCTGCCCACTTTATTTACTCCATTGTTTCGAAGAGGTGTTCGATATTAATGTATCTATGGAAGGTGGGAAGCAGGAAGCAGAATGCCTCAGCATTGGTCCCAGCGAATTAATAATTAATAAAATTTTTTTATAAATATTATGATGTTTGCAGGGAGCATGGGAGTGGCGGGGCCTTCGTCCTCCCCTGCAGTCACTGCTCCCCTTCTTCCCATTCCCTCCACTCCTCCCGCCCGACCTGACAGCGGATTCAGAAAGCCGCGTCTGCCACAGATGAGAGGAGCACCCAGACACTCCACTCCCAAGGTAAGATGAATAATCTTGAGAGATAGAGAGACATGAATACTTGCGCATGCTCTCCTTAAGGCGTAATTCGTAGAGTTACTTGTCGTAATGTGTTGTCACCACTAGTAAACTAATCTGGGCGTATGCTATATCGCCAGGAAGGGAACTTATTGGGAATTGTCATTCTTAATTTCTGCCTTGTTCCCTGGGCTGTTTAAAAACAGCGTTTACTGGAGTCTAACTCTAAATTGATGGAATGATCTCAGGTGTTGAATCCCCGTGTCCCTCGTGCTTCGCTCGGAACAGTCTTCAGCGATATATCCATTATAGGTGAGGACCAGACATATTAAATAAATAATTAATGAAATAATAAACTGCAGCGAACACGTCGATACAAGGCCAGCACACAGTGAGAAGCGATGGGAGTACAGGAGAGAAGACGAGGAAGGAATCCATTGAGAGTAGAGGTGAGAAGGGGGGAGGGAAAGGGGTGAAATTTCGATTAGTTTGGAATGTTGGGAAGGAAAATGCGATTGAATGAGGGATATGGGAGATTTTGTCAGGAGGGCGCACCTCACTCGAGGTCTCGTCGATCCGTGAAGAGGAGGAAGAAGCACAGGAGGGTATGGGCGAATCTTTTTTTCTTTATCTCACTTTATTATTGCTGTCAACTTTGAATGCAACTATCAAATTTAGCAGCAACCGCTTGCTTTTTGAAACGTGATTTGAGCAGTTGTACACTCATGATTGTAGCGATGGCAGCCAACGGGACGTTCACGGTGGCTCAGCCGGCAGATGCAGTCGCAGACCGTGATGGGACGTTCGTCGTGGAGGGAGGAGAGGAAGAGGAAGAGGAGGCAGTGCAAGTGCACGTTGAAGCTGTCGTCATCAGGTTGGGTTTAATCATGTTAATTTGTTTTAATTTTGTGGGGAAGTTGAAGGTAATTATCGAAGAGATGGATACTAATCATTCATATTTGCAATCCTTTATTAGTTGTCATACTCTATGGATGTATCAAATATATTTATCAAATAAAAAAATGCAGACGTCAATCCGTGCAGTCCCATCCTCGCAATGTCTCGACGGCATCGATGGAGGAAGAGGAGGTGGAAGGGGAGGGAGAGGGAGGGGAAGAGGAGGAAGTGAACAGAGTGGAGGTCGTCGGAGTTAGTATGAGGTGAACCTCCTATTACCAATTCATCCATTCCTTTTTTACAATACCATTCTGCACAGTAATTGAATGGCTGTCTGATCCTCATTCGATCATTACGAAGCGATTCCGCAGGTTTGAAACTAGGACAGTTTCTTCAAATTCTGCAAAAAACTGTTTGGTCTCGTTACATTTGGAGACGCAACCTTTTTGATAATTTAAAATATTTCTTAATATAATTCAAATGCAACATTGTAGACGTTCATCGGTGCATGCTCCTCGCGATGTCACGATGATGTCGATTGAGGAGGAAGAGGAGAATGGAGAGGGAGGAGGAAGGAAGGAGGAGGAGAGCAGGGAGATGGAGGATGTGGAGATGGACAGTGTCAGGTGAGGAGACCATCCATCGAAAAGAGAATACTAATGAGAGAATCTCTCTCAACATAATGGATTCCCATCTATTGTGAATAGTGAAAGATCTCGTTGCAGTCAGACTCCAGTCCGTCGTCCCTCGTTGAGACCCGCGAAGAGACCTTCCATCGAGGTGAGAGAGGGAGAGGGAGAGGGAAGATGCCAGTCTGACTCACTCTAGTCATTGTCGCTATTGTAGTGGCGGGGGAAGAAGGAAAGGGATTAGAATGAGTAATGCAAATTAATGTTCTGGTTAAATAAAGAAGCAGATCATGGATGTACGTGCTATTAATCGCCCACAATGCAATAGCATTGCTGATACGGGGAAATGGCCGGGGAATGAACTAGACAATTTGTTGTTGTAGCATCCCCTGGACGATACTTCCTCTCCGATGGCAGTGGCCATTGCCAGAAGGACCTCCGTCAGAAGAGATATAATGGTATGTTATTACTTATTTTTTCTATTAAAAAAAGAAAATTTGTACCTTTTTTTGTTATAAATTGTGATGTAACTAATCTTGTGAGTCTATATTCCTCTTGTATGTCTCAGGTGAAACCGAAAGTGAGCATGGCGTCGACTGCAAGAGGAGGAGGCACGAGGAAGATCTCCACGGGCAGTACCACCTCTTCCATCCCATTCGAGGTACGGTAGATGGAAGTGAGAAAGAGAGAGAGGAGAGAGATACGGTAGGGAAGAGCCTGAGAAAAGATATGGTACTAGATTAGAGTTTAGACTAATATAACGCCGATCAATTAATTTAGTAATGAATTATTGTCAATCAGGATCTCTCTCGATCGAATCTCTCGATGGATTCTGGAGAGGGATCGACGTACGAGGATCCGAAGACGCCAGAACGAACACCCAGAACAGAGAGACAACTGAGGTACGGTAGAGGGAGGAGGGGAGGGGATCGATAACTGCCTTTTTGGGCAAATTATTTAAAGATCCACCTACACTATTGAACTTCTGAAAGATTTATCGTCATACTGATGTCTTAGTTGTCCTTGTTCAAAAGGATTGGTTGAAGCACCATTAGATATGCAAGTGATTAAGTTAAATACTTAGATTTTAATTGAGTGGATAGCATGTGATTGCAGACAATCACTGGCTGCACGACACCAACGACAGTCGCAGCTGCAGAGGGTGGGTTGGGATGGATATTTGGAATGGATTCATTCCTTTCCTTGTATTCCCTTTTAATTCTTAATAAAGAAGGAATTGATGGAAGGGAGATGGTTTATGTATCAACGACTTGGTTAGAAAGAATAAATTAGAGTTTTTATGATATCTCCGACCTTTCTTATTGTCTTCCCTTTAAAATTGGATATCTTTTAGCTGCCGATCCTGGAAGAGACGGATGTCCAGGGTGGAAGGAGGGAAGATGAGAGTGAGGAGGAAGAAGAGGATGAGGATGGAGTGATGGAGGGAAGAGTACTGATGAGGGAGGAAGGAGAGACAATGGGAAGAGATAGTGCGGTGAGGGGATTGATATTTAGAGATATATAGATATTGCTAGTGAGATCCAAAGAGACAGCTTATGTATGTCCACCCTGATACCGTACACTCTCAGGCTCCCACCACGCCCGTCCCTAGACTGTCGCAAAAGCCATTGTCGCAGAAACTGCAGGTATGATTGATGGGCGAAGCTGGACTATTGATAGATTGGGATGGATAGATGGAAGGGGTTACTGTAGACAGTCAATACGGTATGTCCCTCATTGCAGTCATCGGTGGATCGTCTCTCTCAGCCCCGTCATCGTCAAGAGGCAGGCCAACCCTGTGCTAGAGTCCAATCCCCCGCCAGAGGACCCACCCAGTCAGTAGAGAGGGGGGGGGGGGGTTTGGGATGATATTAGATGATTGGTTGTTGAAGCTGGCTTATTGGTTTCAGATGGAAATGCAGACACTAATCCTTTTATTTCCTATGGGCATGTACACTTGTTATAAACGGAGTTGTAAGTGTGTCCATTATCAGGAGAGCAGCCCGTGTCCCCTCCCTGGCCCCTCTCTCTTCCCCCTCTCCCGCCCGTCGATTCCACTCCACTTTCAACCAGACGAGCAGAGGAATCATGACTGGATACACGCCCAATCAGAGAATCGGTGAGGGAAGTGAGAGAGATGCTAGAATGCGAGAAGGAATCGATAGTCTACCATCACTTTTATGGGATTCTCCATTATGCTAAATAATGTGTAAAACGCTTCTTTTTCTCTTAAAATATTGCTTTTATAATTAAAAAAGTGGTGAATGAATAATTGTGAATTGTGTGCAGACACGACCCTGATGGAGGACGATGGAGGGAATGCCAAGAGTGGAATGGCACCCAGGATCAAGAGGGTGAGCAGGGGGGGGGGGGGGGGGGGGGGGGTGATAGATTGGATGAGGAATGGTTGATACCAACTTGACAATGCCTATAAATCCTCCGTTTATGGATAAAATCTTCCGAAATAGATTAAAATGCAACTTGAAACTTATTGATTGAAATTAATGGTAACTTGCCTATGCAGATTCCCCGTCGTGATCAGGGTGGGAAGAAGGGAGCGGCCACTGTGCTCACTGTGAGAGAGGAGAGGGAAGAGAGGGAGGATATAGAGGAGACGAGGAAGGCACGAGGACAGGTCAGGAGGGAGGGGGGATAGGCACATTGCATGTCCCGAGATTCAATCATGTGCCATATTTTTTTCCTAGTTTTATATTCCTGGGGCAATCGTGTTTGTAGAAATACAATTCGGAAACGGATGGGAACTAGGAGCATCTCGGTTTCAACGCTTCATTAGTTTGGGATGTTTTCCCCAGATTGTGATGGCATTGCTCACAACCCCCATTCAGAAGGCCACGACGTCCTTGCACACAACTGCCGATGGCACGCTGACGAAGGTGGGCCATTGATTATGATTGGAATGGATATGCCCTATGTATTGCCCTGGCCGTTGATTAACTCACTCATTTTTGAGCCACCTGCACCAGGGATGCCAGACCGGTTTCGAACATTTTATAAAGAAAAAAACATGAAGATTTAGTGATATCCAGTCTGGCATCTTCCCATCACCGTCCCTCGCCTCTCTTTCATCCCTCACAGGACAACTCGTTGATCTCTCTCGTGGCCTCTGTGACTCCCGTCACTTCCCCCCTCAGAAGGGACCACTATCAGCATCACAATCAATCATTCCCTCTCGATGATCCATTCCATGATATGAATGATGGAGGAGGAAGAAGGAGGAGGAGAGAAGAGGAGGAGGAGGAGGAGGATGAAGATGAGGATGACGTCTTCCGACCCAATCACGTGGGTTGGGGAAAAACGAATGGTAGCCTTCTCCATTCTGCACGTGTTTTCGTCCATTTCATTATCAAATTAGTGCAGATTGGAGAATGGATCATTTGATCCGGCAACACCACCTAGTAGGCACTGAGTAGCACATTACTTGCCTGGATTGGAGATACGAGCACTATTTTAGCTATTGTTTTTCGATTGAATTCGGTGGCCAATTGACAAGAAATGAGGCGGAGCACGATCTTTAGAAGATTGCTTGATTTCGCCTGTGGATAAGTAATTGATTCAACTCGTTAATTTGAGTCGACTGCGTCATCGACGGGCATGGCTGCAGCAGATGCAGCAGAGGATGGAGTCGTCTTCGCCCGCCCTGCCAATCCCCTCCCAGCCACTCCCAGAAGTGGCAGCCACACCAACAGCAGAAGGAGCAATGCCAGTAGAAGGAGGTACGGTAGTATGAGGGTACGGTAGATGGACACTATCTACCGTAATGCGTACCGTGCCCGTTCTTGGAGGATATACAGTAATCCAGTCCTTATTGCAGCATGTGGTCTGATTCCGAGGTGGCCTCTGACATGGACAGACTATCGAGCAGAGCATCTCAGATATCCATCGGTCAGCTATGCACTTGCTGTTCATTTATCCATAAACGTTTAGTATTCTGTGTAAAATACGATAGCTGATCAATATCAGCAGTGATTTATGGTAGCCATCCTGAAAGTATGAAATTTTGAGAATGATCCCCACCCTTTCCCTTTTTAGCCCATCACTGCTGTTATGGCTGAAAAGATAAAGGCGATATGGAACTGCAATCAGCAGAAGTAATCAGTCTTCATTGCAGATGACGCCGTGGCAATGGGCGGACGTCGTGCTGCAGCTGCAGCTGCATTCGACCCCTCGTTCAATCTGCCCAATCTACCCCCCACCCCCAAGACTCCTTTCAGAAGACGTGAGTTCACCATTCAAAGTGACAGTGATGATTAAATAGAGCAAGTAGTTTAGTTTGTGTTTCATTAATAATTTTGAATCACGGGAGTCATGAATTTATCGTAGCGAGACCATCAGTAATGCCTCTGATCTGTTTCTGAAATAGTAAATTGGCTGGTAATCCAGTGTTAATGTTTTTCTACATTGTTTTCTTCAAACATTGCATAACATGGTCTCGTTTTGAGTGGTGAGCAACAACAGTGATCTCTTCTCGACGGACACTCCTGGAGTGGACAAGAGACTGTCTTCGATGGACACGGAGGAGGAGGAGGAATGGGCTGCCAATCAGGGTACTGTACCCAAGTTAATTATTCATTTTTCTATCATCATTGATTTGCAGCTGTTTAATATTTACAGTTTTTATTAATTAACTAATTATATTAATTATCTCTCCGTTGGCAGATTCGTCTCTATGGCGTGGCGACGTCTCGACTGCCTCAGATGAGAACGAGGCACTTGCAGATGAATCTCAGATGTCCATTGTTGAGGAGGAAGATGCCAATGAGAGAGTACTCGCACCCAGGAAACTAAGTATGTCACGCATATTGATTGATCGAGAAAGAGGGAATGGTGATGCTTCCTATCAAAACAGGTTATGTTCTGTGTCTGACTCTTGAATGAAACGGGAATGTTGGGATGTACACCAATAAGAATTGAGTGCTGGGACAATAACCAAAATAAATGCTTTAAAAATATAAATAACAATATTTAATAATAATTGCCCCTTTGAGTCGCTCCGACTGCGGATTCTCCGGGCGTCCGTCGATCGACGAGAGTGAGAATGAAGCCAGTGAGGGCGTGGTTGGGAGAGCAGGCTCAATATGAATACTCGCCCAGAAGTGGAGGTGAGCAGGAGGGGGGGGGGGGGAAAGGGGTACGGTAGGCAGGAGGAGGAAGAGAGAAGAAAACTTCTTTATATTTTCGCTTAGGTGAAGGGGAAATATTGAACTACATGAATAATAATAGATAAACAGTTTTAAAATATGTAAATAATGTGTGTGGTGGTCAGGTCAACGTCTGGTGGGAGTGAATCAGGTGGTGATCAAGGACAAGTTATTCATCAAGACTGGAACTGCTGATATCGTCAAGGCTGTAGAGGCAAACAAGAAGACTCAGAGTACGTTTCAGTTTAATTTTTTTTTTTTTTAATTTAGTTTTGACAACCCGGTCAGTTGTAGCTTCAATAATATTATTCATCAGTTTTTATGTCAGTAGGCATTGGTTAATGTTACTGGGGACGTCTTACAATTACAAGTAAAACAATTAGCTGTATAATTACTTTTATTTCTCAATTTTTTTTCTCAACGTCATTTCAGAGCAGCGCAGTATCGCGAATAAGAAGAGGAAGGCGCAGAAGAGAGCACAGGAGGAGGAAGAAGATAGCGAGTGATGGAGAGAGATGAGAGAGGAGAGAGGAAATGAGTCCTACCCCCCAGATTGCAATCGATAATCATGTACACTAATACACCCTTATCCTATTTATAATTTACTCGTGCACTAATTGATACCTCATTTGTCTTTTCGATGTCTTTTAATCGAAGTGATTTTAGTAGTTCATTCTTTATCTCTCTAGCTTTCTGTATTTTTTCATCTGTAGTTCATGCCATTTTATGTAATTATAATGCATCCTAAGTATATAAAGTATGAAGAATTGAATTGGACTAACATCGAATGTGAAGAAAGTAGTCGCAACGTTCTACACTTTTACTTTAGAAATGGATTGTACGTGATTATTGAAGGGGGGAACTACATTTAGATTCTAATCATATTATGGAAAGAGAAGGAGTGATTGCTCTTCTCTCGCTTTCTCCACTCATTTCCATCCTTTTTCTCTGTTGGAAGTGGTCATCCCCTCTCTCCTCTTCCCCCTCCCTGACCCTCCATCGAAATGGATATCATGGCGTTTATCCGTGCTCATCTCGTGGGAGGTTCCCATTTGATCTTTGATCTTTTTCTCATCCTCCTCCATCTCAGGTCCTCGTGAATGGGACTACTCACCTGAACAACTACTCCAGATTCACTCGGCAGTCAAGGTATTGATGGTGGATGATGTAATCGAAATGATTGATTGTGTTTGAGGAAGTGTTCAAGTCACAGCCGACTCTCCTCCATATCTACGCCCCCATCAAGATATGCGGAGATCTACATGGACAATACAATGATCTACTTCAGATATTCCAGGTTAGAAAGAGGGGGGGGGGACAACAGATTGATCTTTCTCAATCTTTGTTCTCACAAACGGATGATTGTTTGAAGCGATAGAAAGAATCTGTGTTTAGACCTGTTTAATCACTTGTGGAATGTCTTCCTTCCAGAACTGTGGCTGGCCCTACAACACTCGCTATCTCTTCCTGGGTGATTACATCGACAGAGGACAATGCTCTCTCGAAGTGATCACTCTTCTCTTCGCGTGCAAGGTACGGTAGGAGTACGGTAGTCGATCGATGAATAATGTCATTCCAGGTTGCCTTCCCGAACGATTTATACTTGCTGAGAGGCAATCACGAGATTCCGCAGATTAACAAGTGAGAGAAGGATAGAGCACTCGAATACCGTATCGTGCCAATCAGGGGCTACGGTTTCTGGACGGAATTGCGAGTCCGATATCCATACAAGTACAACGGACTCTACAATAGCTTCTCGAGTGTATTCGCAGAGGTAAGAAGAGAAGATGCTGGAAAGATGATCGGACGATCTCAACCGGGATGTATCATTTTTAGAACTCATTCCTTTCGATGTCAGGAGCCGATATAGATTACATGGTTTTTGATGTCCTGTAGAGTTCTAAATGGCATTATCCCATCTCAATCGTGATATTCCGACTGACTGATCTCTGTTCTCTTAAGATGCCTCTTGCTGCCGTTGTGAATGATTCGATGTTGGCCCTCCATGGGGGAATCGCCCCCAATCTCAAATCGCTCAAGAGTATCTCGAATCTCGCACGGTGAGAAGAGAAGAGAGAGAGAGAGCAAAGCGATGAACGATGATCTCAGTCCAATAGATGATCCCACTGGTCTGGCTGAGGATATTCTATGGTCGGATCCATGCGAGAAGACCAAGGGGTCAGATAATCCTTTCTTCCTCTATTCACCATTATCATCCCTTTAGATTCGTCAAGAACGTTGAACGTGGATGTTCTTATCTCTTTGGGGAGGATGCAGTGAGAGAGGCGTGTGATAGATTGGGAATCAAGACAATCATCAGAGCCCATCAAGTGAGTGATGAGAGAAGAGTCTAGTCAATGATCTCTCCCCCTCACCTTAGATGATCGAGAAGGGATATCAGTTCTTCGCCAAGGGAAAGGTCGTCACTATCTTCTCTGCTCCTGGTGAGGAATCGACTAGATTCCATCGTTTCACTATCATTTTCTGAATGTTAATAAGTAGTTTCTCGATGAATAATGATTGTGAACTACAGGATACGACCCAGTCTACGATAATGTCGGTGCTGTGATGAAGGTGATTAAGAATATTATAAATCTGTTAATTAATCAAATTATTTAAGGTTGACGACAACTCTCGCATCTCCTTCTTCACTTTCCCTGCTTCTCCCCCAATCACGAAGAAAATTCCCAGAATGGCCGGTGAGTCAAGGAGAAGAAATAGTTCAGAGGAGGATGAGTAGAATATTGAGATAAAGGATAATATTATATCATCAGGAGTTCTCTCAACGAACGTTGATTGATGAGATTAATAAGAAGAAGTGATGAAGATGTGCATTGATTGTGTGTGACCATTTCATCCATTGTGTGAATGAAGAGACTTCGTTGAAAGATACTGTTGTGATTGCAGTCTCATGGTTGACACAAGCACGAGTAGAGGATTCTACAGAATAGAAAAGAATTGAATATATCCGATGGTCCTATTAGTCTCTTTCGATCCACACACTTTTGATTCCTCTACCGTACTCCTTTCTCTTCTGATAGCTACCATATCCTCCACAGTGGTTATCGTATTGTCAATGCTTTCCTACATTCATCTTCTTGTGATATCCTCCAGTCCACCTTCCGTATCTCAACGTAACCTAACCCTATCGAAGTTGAGAATCGTCTCGGGCAAATATATCACTACTCTGTCCAAGTTCTATAACTGATTTATTGCAGTAGAGCAAGGAATAAGA
The DNA here is from genome assembly GCA_036245825.1 of Pristionchus entomophagus. Lineage (NCBI taxonomy): Eukaryota > Metazoa > Nematoda > Chromadorea > Rhabditida > Neodiplogasteridae > Pristionchus > Pristionchus entomophagus. The sequence goes on along the minus strand of BTSX01000001.1, from coordinate 20,670,844 downwards.
CATAGCAAATAAAAGTCTGTGTCTTCCTTTACTCGATGTTGATAGACCCACTCCTGAACAGATTCTTCTGCGAAAAAAGTTAAGAACAGAAGGTATGCTCTGGGATTCGGGGACATCAAATGTAACAGATGAACAAACTTACAGACGAGCACTTACTGTAAGAAAATATTCCGTTTCACGAATACACGTTCATGAACACCTGGCCAACAGCTTTCAAAGAACACTAACTGCGTTTTTGAATCTTACAATAAATATATCGCATGCATGACGTTTTTTTAAAATCTTCTTTTCGTTTTCACCTTGTCAATTTTCTGAGAGTGAACCCAAATAGTGCATGAGAAAGTGAGATCACTCATTATCTCTGATCGTTCAATTTCCTTCTTTCTTATCATGGGTGCAATCAAGCTGTGCTCTGCGAGTTAACCATGCTATCTAATTTGACGACCAATTGTTTGATGTCGTGCAAGAGATGCAAAACTCGGAAGTAGATACTTTATTTATTGTGTCCATGAGACGACGTCAGAATGAATGATTCTCCATGATTGTAGTTCACTTCCGTCCCCATCCTCTGTTATTCCATCCATTGTTTCCTCCCCATCCTCCGTTGTTGTTCATGATTATCTCGTCCTTCTCAATCCTCTCTCAATTCTATAATTATTCATCACTGCTGCTCCGAAATGAAGGAATATATGATGTGAATTGAGAATGGGATAGAAAAACAGAAATAAACGAACCCGATCCTCCCCATGGATTGTTCACAGTGATGATATCGCGTTCGATCACTTCTAAATGAAGTTATTTATTCTGTATTTTGTAGATAGAATGAAAAAATTAACAATCGAGAGCAGCACCTACCAGATCCCCCATTGTTTCCCCATCCTCCTTCTCCTCCCCATTGGGGAGCGGCTGAAGAAAGAGCTGAGATGAAGAGGAGAAGAAGAGTCGAGATGAGGGAGAAGAGCATCTGGAGCAGGGTTGGTGAATTCGAGTCGAGTCGGCGAGTTCTCGACTCTCAGACCCGACACGAGTCCAAAAGTCGGGTTACCCGACAAAGGAAAGAACCCGACTCGAGTACCCGACTGCGTGAGAGAAGCCTCGAGTCGGGGTTCGAGTTTCGAGTACCCGACTGACCCGACTCTGACCCGACTTTGACCCGACCCGACTCTGACCCGACTCGCTCTCTCGCCAGTGGAGGCAGAGTCGGGTCAAAGTCGGGTCAGAGTCGGGTCAGTCGGGTACTCGAAACTCGAACCCCGATTCGAGGGTTCTCACTCACAGTCGGGTTCCCGAGACGACTCCCGAGTCAAGTATCAGTGATGCGTCATTCAAATCCCCAATTCATGCACTCTCAACGTGCGGGAACTTTATGTTGTGATGTTCGAATCAGTGGAGTTGTGTTCGATCTCATGCAAATCATCAATGAATTCATGGAATATATTTATACACATGTACATTAGTATACACTCTTGTGATCCCTCTTACAGCTTGGGAAGTCCAGCGACGATTCCCGCCTCGAATCCGACCTCGTTCGTTCCTGAAGGAATTGATGCAGGTCAGAATGCGTGGAAAAAGAGAGAAAGAGAGATATAATCGTACCACGGATGATTCTGAAGAGACCGTTCTCTCCCCAGTCGGTGTTCCATGAGTTGGCAACGAGCCAATAGGGAGTGGATCCCTCGGTTCCCCATCCGATCACCTTGACGGCGTGACCTCCGAGGTACTTGCCAGAGTTGTGCTGCAAGGAGGGAGAGGGTTGATCGTTGATCTCTTCTCATTGACTCACGACGTAGATTCCGGAAGTGTACTGCTCGAAGTCCTCGTAGACGTTGAAGGAAGCGGAGACGGGGCCGTTGGTGAAGATCTCCTTCTGGATGTCAGACACCTTTCGGGAGACTCCGTAGGCAGACTTGCCTGAAGAGAAAAGGGTTGAATCTATCACTCAATCAATACTCTTCGTACTCTAGTACGCTTCATCCCTCCTGAATCCTTGATCTTGCAAACTCTCGCGCAAAACAGTGCAAAGGTCGCCTCTTATCAGTCCTCCGGTCACACCACCCCTCCCCTCCCCCTCCCCTCCCTCGACTCTCGATCATTCCGGAATGTGTTGGCAACAAAGACCACTCCTTATCAGTGTCCCATATCAGAGGTCACTCTAGATCGTGAGAGGGGGATCACATACCGTAGTGCTTATCCTGAGCGTAGGTGAGGGGGTATCCAGCCTGGCACGCCTTGTCGCACTTGGGGGTCTTGAAATCAGGCTCGGAGTCGCAGGGCTGGTAGTACTCGTTGTTGTTGTGATGCTCGCACGAGGGGAACGGGTACGGCATGCAGCCGGCCTGGAAGCAGGGCAATGATCAGTGCAAATCAACCTCAATTTTTCCCTTGATTTTGACGCGAGACAACGGACGATAAGGGAAGGAGAAGGAAACTGACGTGAGCCTCGTAGTTTGATCCAGTGACAACTCCATGGGAGACGTACCACTTCATTGCCTGCAGGGGATTTCCACCGTTGCAGCTGAATAGAAGAGGGATTACGGTAAGTCACGAACTACGGTGGTCACTACGGTATCTTACCCGTTTCCGCACTGGAGTCCGCAGCAAGACATGATATCATCGGAGGACATGTTGTAGTGCTGAGATCCACCCGAAGCAACGCAGATACGGTCGGAGATGATCTCACCAGTGGACATGGCCCAGCACGATCCTGAAGGGGGAGAGGTCAGGAAGGGGCAGGAGAGGTCAAGAAAAGGATCAGGAGAAGTCATACCGCAGTTGGACTGATCACGAATGAGTCCGATGGCCTCGCAGGCGGGCCACGCGGCACGGGCATCGAAGAACTCGGGGAGCTCGTCGGCGAGGACACTGAATGGATAGAAATGAAGTTTTGAATTGATATTGTTTGTTTAAATGTCACGAAGGATCACTTGACCCGACACTTGGAAATCGAAGATTTGATCCCCTCTCGAAACAAAGTGCTTTGACGACGTTGACCATCCATCTTCCCCTTCGTTTATTAATTATAAATTACTGACGTGTGAGTGGCACGTCCCTCCTTGTCCAACTGGGAAGCCAGTTCATCAATGGAAGGGGCCACTCCGTTGATCGCCTTGATCTTGGCACTCTCAGAGAGATGGGCGAAGCGAGTGTTCAGCTTGGCCTTAAATCAACAGAGTTGATCTTTGATCTCTGTGATCTCTTCTCTCGATCACCTTGTAGAACTGCTGGTTGGAGTTGATGTAGTCAACGAGGGCCTGGCCAGTCAGTTTCTGTGCGTCGGCAGAGATAACACGGTCACGGAGCTCATCTAAAGAGGGAGAGATTGGAAGATACTAGCTAGATTAAGACTCATCTCAATCTCTAGAATCATCTAAGAATAAGTGGAAAAGTAGCTCTTTCTATTCGACACGGCATAGCCGTGGCAATAGAAAGGAGAGGGCCCTATTCCCTACTGGGAAGAGATGGGGTATCTCACTGAGTACATGGTTGCCACTAACGGCTGCCACGAGGGCGAGGAGGATGAACGATCTCTGCAAAGGGAGTATATTAATTTAAAATGAATATCTAAAGTAGGGATGGCTGCATGCCTATTCGCCTCCTCCTAATCCTTAACCAACGGCCGTGCTAAAGAAGTGAAGAGAGGAGCTCACCATTCTCAGAGGAGTCTCGAGAGCGGACTGATGAGCTCTTTCTCTCGGGAAATCGAGATAAGATTTTATGACGGTGGTCGATTGGCACGAAGTCACGAGAGAGATAAACAGCTATGACTTCACTCAGATGTAGTGTGCAAGAATAGACACAAGATCGAGAATCGAATTTTATCAGTAGTCGTAAACGTGCTGAGAGCTTCTCTGCATTTTCTGTAGAAAAAATGAGAAAGATGGACATTTGAGGAGAATAACAAATGATGGTTGAGTGACGCAGAGAACAATGCTTGGACAGCAGATCGTTCCTTCATTCTATCATCTAGACAAATATGATTAACCGCGATAGAGTTCAATCTATGACGAAAAAAGAAGTTAGTCAAAAAGGATCGGAAGCGAACATCAGAGCAAGCATTCCATCTGCATTCCCTATTTTGTGTGATATCAAACAATATCAATCATTTCAGCATATTGGTCAACGAACCCCTTCCCCTCCTCACTCTCCCTATTTTCAGCCTTTGTGGTGCCGTTGAAAGCTACAAAAAGTGTCTGACTGCTGAACAACTGAATAACTCGAAAGGAATCTGTCTCTCGAATAAAACATTTATGATCACGATAATTCAATTCTTTTCCTCTTATATTTTTGTCAATATAATGAAGGAGGCAATACTGGCTGGTCTGCCACGTAGAAGAGAATATAATGAGTTGTCGTGATGTGATCTTCAATTACATCGTGTTCATTTATTCACTCATGGACAAGGACAGCAAGGGGTGAGTCGATAAGGGAAACCATGGATGAATCTCTTCTTCCCACTCTTCAATCCCTGCAGAAGCAGAACCTGCAAGGAATATCTGGTTACATTTCAACGGATCAATGGGGAAGAGGAATTATGAATGGTCGTACCAGAATCCATGAATCCAGGGGCCGATTCCAGTGAGATAAAGGGCCAGATTGATGGCCACGTGCCGGCCACAACGACCTCCCTTCATGTAGACTGCGATCGGCTGAAGGAAAGAGGGGATTATGGAAAGCCAGTCTACATTAGATCTCCTTCTGGTTAGGCCAAGATCCAGTTGTCACCGAATCTGTTGCAATTTCGAAAATGAGGAAACAAAGGCTATGAGAAAGGGGACTCATATTGGGAACTGACTGCCAGCAGGAAGAGAATGAGCACAGCCATGAGACACGCGTTGGGAGGAGATCCTTCCGATGGGAATTGAGATGGGAGAGGAAAACGACCAGTTTGTGGCTGGTAAGGTAGTGGCGGGACCATTGTGAGAGATGAGCACCCCCGCGGGATTGGGATAACAATTAGAATAAGGAGGAGCTCCCAGTGGGCAGATACTTTCATACGACGGTGGAGGAGATAAACTGCCGGATGAAGAAGGATAAGGAGGAGGAAACGCCATTCCGCCTGTGATACCGTATCTGAAAAGGTCAGAGATGCATTTTAAATGAATACGGTACTTGATACACTAACCAGGAAACAGTGATGAGAATAATATTGAAGATTGAGGACCAACCGAGTAATGTGAGGAGAAAAGGCGAGAATGAATGAGTGAATCGATTCAATGGACGGAGAACTAAGGTGTACTGTATAGTTAGCGATTGATGGTATTTGAAATAAGTTCTGTGTAGACGTAACCAAGATTGGAATCAAAGATCAAATACCAAAGATCAAAGATAATACCGAAGGTGAGGTAGAGAATGGTATTGATCCACGTGTATTTTCCGCATTGATTGTTGTCCTTCATGTAGACTGCGAGAGGATGGAGAGAAAAGTTCGTCTACCATTACAACTACCAAGTGCCAGAGCAATTCCTTCATTCAGCAAAATAATGGGTGAATGAAAAAGAGAAAGGTTCTGTCATCTGTGACGTAAACTCACAGGAAGGAAGATTATAGCGACAAACAAGCAGCACTTGTCGGGTTGCTTGCCACCTTGAGCCTGGTATCCGCCCTGCAAGTGTCAGAAACCGTCAGTTGTTATTCGATCGATCACTATTCCTCTCTTCACCTGTTGATATTAGGAGGATATCCACCAGGAGGAGGTGGATAAGACTAAAACCATCAGATTTATAACTTTAATGAATGGAAGCACAGTCGAATGACGTTCGTGGTGTAATTTCACGTCATAGCTCGAGGGGTAACAATTCTGCATCTGACAGTACGACAACTGGGCAGAACTGTATAGGGAGAAGTTCTAGCACATGGGTGAAAGAGTCATTCTGATCCTGATCAGTTCCTCTATCATGCCAGACAGCTGATCTTTAATCTTTCACACATCTGATCTTTGATCTTTGTCCCCATGCACTCGTATATAATATACCAGCCGATCGCACGCGCCAAGTCGCGTGCTCCGGCTGGCGTACGCCGGGTTGTGTGCTAGTTTGGGCTCTGTTTATTGTTCTTTTTGTGTGCACAATATCCACCGAGGCTTTCCCCCGCCTACGACGGGGGAAGCCACTGGCAGACTGCGCTCGTCGTCTGTCTTTCTTTTTCTCCTGCTTCACACACTCTCCGACTCTCTCCTCTCTCTGGAAGGTTGCAAAATTTCGGGGAGGTTCTGGAAGGTCCGATGACGAAATCTCTCTCCACCTCAATTCCCCCTCTCTCGAATGTTCTGGAGGTTTCGATGACGAAATCTCCCCCCTCCCTCCCCCCTTTCTGGACGGTTCTAGAAGTTTCTATGACGAAATCTCTCTTCCCTCTCTTCCCCTCTTTTGGGAAGGTTCTGGAAGTTTCGATGACGAAATCTCTCTCCCCCTCCCTCCCCGTCTCGTTGGAAGGTTCTGGAAGTTTCTATGATGAAATCTCTCTCCCCCTCCCTCCCCCTATTTCTGGAAGGTTCGATGACGAAATCTCTCTCCCCCTCCCTCCCCGTCTCGTTGGAAGGTTCTGGAAGTTTCTATGATGAAATCTCTCTCCCCCTCCCTCCCCCTATTTCTGGAAGGTTCGATGACGAAATCTCTCTCCCCCTCCCTCCCCGTCTCGTTGGAAGGTTCTGGAAGTTTCGATGACGAAATCTCTCTCCCCCTCCCTCCCCGTCTCGTTGGAAGGTTCTGGAAGTTTCTATGATAAAATCTCTCTGCCCCTCCCTCCCCCTCTTTCTGGAACGTTCTGGGAGGTTCGATGACAAAATCTCTCTCCCCCTCCCTCCCCCTCTTTCTGGAACGTTCTGGAAGGTTCGATGACGAAATCTCTCTCTCTCTCCCTTCCCCTCTATCTGGAAGGTTCTGGAAGTTTCTATGACGAAATCTCTCTCTCCCTCCCTTCCCCTCTATCTGGAAGGTTCTGGAAGTTTCTATGATAAAATCTCTCTCCCCTTCCTCCCCCCTCTCTCTTTCTGGAAGGTTCGATGACGAAATCTCTCTCCCTCCCTTCCCCTCTATCTGGAAGGTTCTGGAAGGTTCGATGACGAAATCTCTCTCCCCCTCCGTCCCCCTCTCTCTTTCTGGAAGGTTCGATGACGAAATCTCTCTTCCCCTCCCTCCCTCCTCTTTCTGGAAGATTCTGGAAGGTTCGATGAGGAAATCTCTCTCTCCCCCCCCCCTCCCCGTCTCGTTCGGAGGTTCTGGAAGTTTCTGTGACGAAATCGTGTTGTTTGTAGTCTGTAGCGTGAAGTGTATGTAGTGTGGAGGTTGTAGTTTGGCCTTTCTAGTTTGTAGTTTGGTCATTATAGTTTGTAGTTTGGTCTTTGATCTTTGTAGTTTGGTCTTTGATCTTTGTAGTTTGGTCTTTGATCTTTACCCAAGGATCGGGGACTCTGAGGACCGAGGAGGGGGCGAAAAGTGGGCGGAGTCTGGACAAACAGAGACTCGCGCTTTATATAAGAGTATGATAGCCCAGGGTATTGAGCACGCGAGAGAAAGTTCCAGAACATTCTAGCCGACCCCTCCCCTTTTTCGCCGCAATTACCGTAATCATACCGTATCCCGCTATGGAAGGTTCTGGAACTTTAGGACTTTTGCGAACTTTCGAAGCATCTGGAACTTTCTTTAAGTAGTCATGCGTTTTGGAATGTTCTGGAAGTTTCTGGGAGCTTCTGGAAAGTTTCGAAGGTTCTAGAACATTCGGGAAGATTCAGGGAATATCGAAAGTTCTCGAACATTCGGGAAGATTCTGGAAAGTTTCGAAGGTTCTCGAACATTCGGGAAGATTCTGGAAAGTTTCGAAGGTTCTAGAACATTCGGGAAGATTCTGGAAAGTTTCGAATGTTCTTGAACATTCGGGAAGATTCTGGAAAGTATCGAAGGTTCTCGAACATTCGGGAAGATTCTGGAAAGTTTCGAAGGTTCTCGAACATTCGGGAAGATTCTGGAAAGTTTCGAAGGTTCTAGAACATTCGGGAAGATTCAGGGAATATCGAAAGTTCTCGAACATTCGGGAAGATTCTGGAAAGTTTCGAAGGTTCTCGAACATTCGGGAAGATTCTGGAAAGTTTCGAAGGTTCTAGAACATTCGGGAAGATTCTGGAAAGTTTCGAATGTTCTTGAACATTCGGGAAGATTCTGGAAAGTATCGAAGGTTCTCGAACATTCGGGAAGATTCTGGAAAGTTTCGAAGGTTCTCGAACATTCGGGAAGATTCTGGAAAGTTTCGAAGGTTCTAGAACATTCGGGAAGATTCAGGGAATATCGAAAGTTCTCGAACATTCGGGAAGATTCTGGAAAGTTTCGAAGGTTCTACGGTAGGATTACTGTAGGTTGGGTTACGGTAGGATTACTTTAGGTTCTGTTGCTTAGCCTGTGACGTCATCCGTCTATGACGTCACCGGACACACGGAATAAGCGCTTTATATAGGAGTATGATTCGGGAAGATTCTGGAAAGTTTCGAAGATTCTAGAACATTCGGGAAAAATTCTGGAAAGTTTCGAACGTTCTAGAACATTCGGGAAGATTCTGGAAAGTTTCGAATGTTCTTGAACCGTTGTATCCTACAGTTGGAGAGGAGGAGAGTGGAGTGGGGAGATGAGAATGTCAACACCTCCCCTCGCCTCAGTCGGCTCTCGCTCCCTCTCTTTGGTATGGTGCCTTGTTTCTCTCTCTAGTAAGTTATCTGGACCTGGTTCCAGTCGAGCACTTAACACTTTTGTTTTCTCTTGTTGTATGACATTAGTTCCATAAGCGAGCCCATAAAGGTTGGGGCCCGTTGGACTCGTTTCGTGGAGTTCCCGTGGTCGAACTTCCCCGCTAGGATTTCATTGTCAGTGCTGCATCTCGCAAGATCTAATCCCGCTACACCATGAAATATCGTTGAATGCACACTCAAGTTTCTTATGCCTGATTCGACCGCGCATGAAATGCGGCGCACTTTAGAGGAATCTCACTCTCTTTTCTTCTCTCTTCTCTTTTCTTTCTTTGGTCTTTCTGATTGATGTCTTCCTTTCCTATTCATTTCCCCCTCTAATGGCATTTCACTGCACGGACTGTCTTGTGTGAACGCGGACCCCTGGTAAATGATTCCGGCTCAGAACCGGAAGCGAGGGTGATCACCTATTGAGATGTTCAGAGCGCTCAGTAGAGCTGTGTGTGATCATCCGATGATGCATCCAGGAGCCACCCGCAAGTACCACAAACTTTCACTCCCACGTCATGATTTTGTGCTCGATTCTGTTTACATGCCTGCGCGAGTTTAACTCAATCAGTAGAGACCTTAGTGGCGGTTCACCACCGTCTGCTGTGGCATTAGGGACTCCATTGTAGTACGGGCTATCGGCCGTCCTGCAATGCGTTTCCACAGCCTGGGCCGCGTGCGCTGCACGCCGTGCGGTAGGTTGCTATATAGGGATCCCACTTGACGCACAACCTACACTGTTTTTACCGTTGCCGCACTATTTGATTGTTGAATTATGTCTGGACCGATAACGGAGCTCCGAATAATGCGTCAATAATTGCATGATTCCCAGACCCGGACAGAGGTACCCAATCTGTCGCGGAAGCCCAGTGAGTGCACCGATCATACGAATGCGTACACTCGAAAGAGAGCCCGTTCTATGATTTTGCATGTAAGCACTCGAGAAAGTGTTCGATCAATAACTATTCTTCTGAAAATCGTTGGAAAATCGGCCAATTTTTCTCGTTTTTTTAGACAGTAGAAACCAAGTTATTGATCGCACATTTTAGCTCAGGGTCCACTGATCGTCCCACAGCACTTGTACTCAGAGATAATGACAGAGAGAGCCTACCAATTGAGGAGGGTACACCCAAACGAGAGCCGGACACATCGCCCGAATTTTTCCTTTGGAGAGAGTTTTATCGATGTCGCGATTATTGATTTCACAGTATTTTCTTGCTTTTACGTGTGCCCACGAGAGTGGTTTCTGTGATCGTCACTTCTGAGAGGCACGGAAGTGTGCGAAATCAGACTCAACTCTCGTGTCTACTGGTATTCAATCGGCCTGATCTCGCGTTACCGTACTCCATCGGTGATCTCTGACCTCTAGTCACTGGGGGAAAGAGATGTTTTCGCGAGTGACGACATATTGCTCATCTGTTGCTGGTCCTCTTTGGCTCATACAAAGACTTTCCCATTCCCATAAAGGACCTCTTGCAACTGATTCCCCGTAAACACCTCTCCTCTTTTCATCTCTCTCTCCCTTTGCCTTTGTTTCCGACCCCACTGACTCACCCCTTCCCTACTTTCCTTCCTCAACAACAATCTCTATTAGGGACCATGTAGAATACATTTTCTTAAATATATTTTCATTACTTCCACCGTAGTCTATTCAAACTCGCACCCTCCAATCTTTATCCTCCCTCACCCCTCATCAACTAATTGCGCAATCTGAGAGGAGACTTTTTGTCTCTTTCGTCGTTAGTTAGCGCGTTTCATCGAGCAGGAAAATGATGCAGAATTCAAGGAAATGTGAGTTTGCGCATGTTATTTATTATTTTGCACCCTTCACTCATTTCTCTCATTCCATTCTCTGCATCATTTTTTGCTATATTCTTCCTGCGCGTATCTTTCTATTGCGCTTCGCAAATCCTCTATGAATTTATATCCTCATTATCTCATAATACTTCTCAATTCATTCGAATCTCATAAGTATTTACCCTTCTGAGCCCTTAATCAACATTATGTATGATACCATTCTTGGCTTACTTCTACAGTTGGAGGATACCGATTCATTTTCAGTGATGCAATATGCGTTACTCAAGTATGTAATCGCCTTCAAACTGTTAGAAAGCGGAAGGGTGGATCATTACATGCAGCTGATAATTGCTCACAGTGCGTAGTATCTCGCAAAATTTTTTGCTTTCTTTCCCCTCGCGCAAATCTTTATATTCTCAACTTATTTTATCCCCACCTAGTTCTATGCTCTTCTCGTTGCCTGGCATGAACAGGGCCTGATCGATTCTTCTGGACTCTACCTCAATCTCCTCTGCCATCCGCCCGAAGGTATCAACTTCACCAGTGGAGATCTACACGCTGTCTAGATGAAATGGAGACTACCGATCTGCATCCCAGAATGCCATGTTTCAGTAATCCACAGTACTCTGTCAACCGCATGATCGGTATGTTAGAAGATGCACGTTTCTGATTGTAATGCGAACACGAGTGACTAGAATAGGTTCAGCATAAGAAAAAAATCGAAAGGTTGAATGGTCTATCCAGCACGAGATTTACCCTCTCAAGGGATCTCCGATGCAGTAACCATATTTCAACCCGATTCATTCCCATTGCAAGCCAATGTTCGAGAAGGAGTTGCAAACCTTCATCGATCATATTCCATTCTGTTCACTCACTCGCCTCGCTCACTCGCACCAAAACTGCTATTGCAAGGATTTCCTCAAGTTGCCATTGCTCTAATTTGATTCCTGCTAGAGCATGAAGCCAGCAAATTGTCGAAGCAAATGCCACTTCCAAGCCCGACGCTGCTACGCGGAAATCTCGACGGTGCTAACGGAGAAATCTCGCGGACCATTTAAGCGTCTGAAGGAGTTTCCTTGCCATCAGTGACCGATAATTCCTATCAATCGACGAAAGTCATACAGGAATGTATTCGGTGCGCAGAGATGAAAGGTACGCAAAGAAAAAAAAAATCCTGAAGATGCGACAATGGGACCGTATGGTAAGTTAGAGGAGGTGAGTCTCCAATTCGAGAGACTCCATTTGGATTTCCAGTATCTGAATGTCCAAATGACCATAGTTTCTTGAACTTTTCTCGAAACTCGGTACTCCTCGCATGTATAATAGAGGAACAACATTCCTTTCAAACCCAGTCATATCTGTGCTGAACGAAAAGTGCTCTTCAAGATTTTCGCTGAGTTTCAGTATAATTATATTTCGGTGAACAAGAAATGACTGGAAGAGAAAGCGAAATGTAATCCTCAGGAAGCACTATTCTGCAATTGTTGAAGGAGAATGGTTCGAGTAGACACAGATCTTTCTCAAGATTCTGCTGGCTCTCAACTGTCATAAGAACACCATCGTAGGTAATTCACTATTCAGGATACTATTAGACTTCCCTCAGACCGAGTTCTGAACCCCATTCTCCCCGATTCGGACAAAGTGGTTGCGCCCACCAATCCGAGGACCTGAGAATGGTGTAGAAGGAGGATGTGATGCAGAAAACAAGGATGAGACTCGTCACTGGTCGACGCCGCAAGGCGAAGGCACGTGATATCAAGGTGGGCAATAGTGTTCTCCTCCGATGTTCCAAGCATTTCGCGAAGCTGGACCGGATATATCTCTCAGTATATACTGTAAACGAAGTTCACCCCAAGAAGGTGACAGATCGAGACACTCTAGGGAAATCCTTAGTATATCACAAGGACAAATGAAGGTGGATAATATCGTAGAGCGCGCGACGGCGCGCTTTCGACCTCCATTCCAGATTCCCTACTAGCCCAAGGTTCGCTCAAGTCACTCAACGACACAAACTGATGTTCTCTCTCTCAACTCGCACGTCGCCGAGATGACTCGCTTCATCCGCTTCGACTTCACTATCCGAGAAGATGAGGAAGCAACACCGCATCAGTGAGCAACCAACCATCCACCCATCCATCCATACCTCCTATTCAGACCCCTATCCTAAGAGATTCCGTTGATCCATTTATGAGTGAACAATCAGATCAATACACTCACTACTCTAGCTGTATCGATATCTAGCATATGAGCAATAACTCGGATTGATATCGGAGATCTAAGCGACTTCCTTCAAATTCTCTCTAAATTTCCTAAATTTTTTATTCATTCTCATTTCAATTCAATCAGCGCCTCGCTTGATAAGATTTTCTCTTGAGTGTCTTTTCCGTCGCGTGATCGAGTGTACAAGGAATCACTTCGAGTTCAGCCATGATAGGTTGTGTACGCATTCAGGATAGAGCACAGAGGTCAATCCGTACAATATCTAATCAACCGGTGACCTCGCTAACTCTAGTCTTGTCGCCTATGCACTTCCTTTTCATGAGTTCTCGAGGAGGTTTTAGAATACAGGCGTGATCGTTTCTCATAAGATACTCTGGAGCAAATCGAAAAGTGATTCAGCCATATTCTTTCTAAATCAAAATTATCATACTTCATTCAAATAGGAGGTTGCTAACAATCTTCGTATCTATCTTGTTTGTTGTTGTTGCAATGCTCACAAACCCCTTCCCTCAACTCCCCTCGCTCAATATTGCTAAATCCATCGCTCTCAATTTCATTTCCCACTCTTGATCTTCGCAATATTCTCAACTCGCAACAATTTCCATGTAATACCTTCCATGTACTATCTTTCTATTTTTACTTTTTAAAATTTTTTTATTTTTTTTATTTTGTAAGTTTTATTGTAGATAAACTTCTCGTTCTGGGGTCCAGAACTTATTGGGAAGGGAGACGTTGTATCCTACAGTTGAAGAGGAGGAGAGTGGAGTGGGGAGAGGAGAATGTCAACACCTCCCCTCGCCTCAGTCGGCTCTCGCTCCCTCTCTTTGGTATGGTGCCTTGTTTCTCTCTCTAGTAAGTTATCTGGACCTGGTTCCAGTCGAGCACTTAACACTTTTGTTTTCTCTTGTTGTATGACATTAGTTCCATAAGCGAGCCCATAAAGGTTGGGGCCCGTTGGACTCGTTTCGGAACATTCGGGAAGATTCTGGAAAGTATCGAAGGTTCTCGAACATTCGGGAAGATTCTGGAAAGTTTCGAAGGTTCTCGAACATTCGGGAAGATTCTGGAATGTTTCGAAGGTTCTAGAACATTCGGGAAGATTCAGGGAATATCGAAGGTTCTCGAACATTCGGGAAGATTCTGGAAAGTTTCGAAGGTTCTACGGTAGGATTACTGTAGGTCGGGTTACGGTAGGATTACTGTAGGTTGGGTTACGGTAGGATTACTTTAGGTTCTGTTGCTTAGCCTGTGACGTCATCCGTCTATGACGTCACCGGACACACGGAATAAGCGCTTTATATAGGAGTATGATTCGGGAAGATTCTGGAAAGTTTCGAAGGTTCTAGAACATTCGGGAAGATTCTGCAAAGTTTCGAAGATTCTAGAACATTCGGGAAGATTCTGGAAAGTTTCGAACGTTCTAGAACATTCGGGAAGATTCTGGAAAGTTTCGAATGTTCTTGAACATTCGGGAAGATTCTGGAAAGTATCGAAGGTTCTCGAACATTCGGGAAGATTCTGGAAAGTTTCGAAGGTTCTAGAACATTCGGGAAGATTCTGGAAAGTTTCGAATGTTCTTGAACATTCGGGAAGATTCTGCAAAGTTTCGAAGATTCTAGAACATTCGGGAAGATTCTGGAAAGTTTCGAAGGTTCTAGAACATTCGGGAAGATTCTGCAAAGTTTCGAAGATTCTAGAACATTCGGGAAGATTCTGGAAAGTTTCGAACGTTCTAGAACATTCGGGAAGATTCTGGAAAGTATCGAAGGTTCTCGAACATTCGGGAAGATTCTGGAAAGTTTCGAAGGTTCTCGAACATTCGGGAAGATTCTGGAAAGTTTCGAAGGTTCTAGAACATTCGGGAAGATTCTGGAAAGTTTCGAATGTTCTTGAACATTCGGGAAGATTCTGGAAAGTATCGAAGGTTCTCGAACATTCGGGAAGATTCTGGAAAGTTTCGAAGGTTCTCGAACATTCGGGAAGATTCTGGAATGTTTCGAAGGTTCTAGAACATTCGGGAAGATTCAGGGAATATCGAAAGTTCTCGAACATTCGGGAAGATTCTGGAAAGTTTCGAAGGTTCTACGGTAGGATTACTGTAGGTCGGGTTACGGTAGGATTACTGTAGGTTGGGTTACGGTAGGATTACTTTATGGTTCTGTTGCTTAGCCTGTGACGTCATCCGTCTATGACGTCACCGGACACACGGAATAAGCGCTTTATATAGGAGTATGATTCGGGAAGATTCTGGAAAGTTTCGAAGGTTCTAGAACATTCGGGAAGATTCTGCAAAGTTTCGAAGATTCTAGAACATTCGGGAAGATTCTGGAAAGTTTCGAACGTTCTAGAACATTCGGGAAGATTCTGGAAAGTTTCGAATGTTCTTGAACATTCGGGAAGATTCTGGAAAGTATCGAAGGTTCTCGAACATTCGGGAAGATTCTGGAAAGTTTCGAAGGTTCTCGAACATTCGGGAAGATTCTGGAATGTTTCGAAGGTTCTAGAACATTCGGGAAGATTCTGCAAAGTTTCGAAGATTCTAGAACATTCGGGAAGATTCTGGAAAGTTTCGAACGTTCTAGAACATTCGGGAAGATTCTGGAAAGTTTCGAATGTTCTTGAACATTCGGGAAGATTCTGGAAAGTATCGAAGGTTCTCGAACATTCGGGAAGATTCTGGAAAGTTTCGAAGGTTCTCGAACATTCGGGAAGATTCTGGAATGTTTCGAAGGTTCTAGAACATTCGGGAAGATTCAGGGAATATCGAAGGTTCTCGAACATTCGGGAAGATTCTGGAAAGTTTCGAAGGTTCTACGGTAGGATTACTGTAGGTCGGGTTACGGTAGGATTACTGTAGGTTGGGTTATGGTAGGATTACTGTAGGTTGGGTTACGGTAGGATTATTGTATGTTGGGTTACGGTAGGATTACTGTATGTTGGGTTACTGTAGGATTACTGTAGATTGGGTTACGGTAGGATTACTTTAGGTTCTGTTGCTTAGCCTGTGACGTCATCCGTCTATGACGTCTCCGGACACACGGAATAAGCGCTTTATATAGGAGCATGATTATAAAAACGCGTTCTCCATAACAGTGTCGGAATACTGAGGGTAGGTGGCACAGTAACTCAAAATAATCCCTAGAGGTTCATACTTAGTGGTTAGATAGAGTCCCTATGGGTGGGATACACTTCAGTTATTTACCTCAAAATATGATCTTTGATCTTTGAGATCGAAAAAAATTCAAACTGAGATTCACCCCATATGTTCGAAATTTTTCCATTTGTAGAATTCGAGAAATTTGATAAAAAAAGCGTCATTTTGAACTTTTCAAAAAAATCTAACACCAACTTGCGAGAGATTTCTAAAAGTGGGTTCTGAAGCATTATTTTCCTGTATCTGCTTCTCAGTAATAATTTTTAGTGATTTGCATTCATTTTTCTTCATGTTTGAGAAATATTATGAAGGGCTGCATGAATCACTGGCTTGTGTGCCACAAAATATTTGATCCATCTCAAAAACAAGGTATTTCTCTCAAAAAAAATTCGCAAAAGATGGTCCAACCAACCTAGAAATTCATGCAACGTGGCTTTTTTTCGATCTGAAAGATCAAAGATCATATTTTGTCAATAATTTGACTGAATTGTATCCCACCCATAGCGACTCTAACCACTAAGTATGAACCCCCAGGGATGGTTTTTAGTTACTGTGCCATACCCTCCTGCGCTAGTAGGGAGAACGCGTTTCAAGTTCTGCTCCGTTACCGAATCGCCCCCCTCTCAAAGCTCGTATCACCTGCATGGGTGGATTATAACCCTGTCCAGGAACGGGATAATCTTGAGATTGGGGCGGTTGACCGGCTTGAGGTGGATTGCCTGGCATTGGCTGATAGGCCATCACTCCTCAATTTAGTATCCATGAAGTACAGGTGATACTACCGTATTCATACTAGGACGAAAGAACGTCAAAAAGGAGAGAAAACGAACCGAGCGACCGAGTGACGAGAGGAAAAAGAGCGAGAATGAGGGGAGAAAGAGGATCGAAGGTCTTATTGACAACAACTTGTAAGCAAATGAAAAGACCTTTTGTTTATAATAGAGATTTTATTGGATTTGCACGTAATTGGAAATCCTTTTCGTGCTTTTTGAACGAATCAAACTATTATACAACATGGGAACATACGATGGATATGATATCATCAGCTTTAGATGATATTCATCCATGTTCAATTGAAGAAACATATCTGAAACACACGACCGAATGCTCCATCTATTTTTTGTGTCGTTATCGATAAATTCAGAGTACGCTAATTTCACTCAAGTGAGAAACTACAATTTCGATGATTCAAGAACCTTTTCCTTCAACAATTATGATAATTGTTATATTTTTATCTCCTTCCATGTGATCTCAGCAAATGCATTCATCGTCCTTCCTTATCATCATAATCTCATTCACAAAGGGAAAATGAGTATATGGATGGACAAAGGAGCCTGTCTCGCTATCATTGAGTCTTGAAGGGAAGGATGGCCATTGATGGAATCTGTCTCGTAGAACGGAAAGAATTCTGGAAAGGCAGCAGAGATCACTCGGATGGCGTCATTATCTCAATGGACTGACCATCGGACCAAAGATTCGGTGCGCGTTTTCAGAACTTGCTTATCCTCGGCGTACACTTGATATAGTTTGAAATCCTTTTCAATATCAGCTCTTCGAAGTTTAGTGTAAAAATATGTAGAGTTTGTGTAGTTCTCTCTTCTTATCTCGTGCCATTCCACGGGTTAGTGGAGAGGTCGGAGATTGCGAGAGAAGATGCAAACATCGTAAACGAGAAGGGAATATGACGCATCGAAATCTCTCTGAAGTCGAGATTGACACGGAGGTCGGACAATGTTTTAGTGATCTCCTTGCAAGTTCAATTCTTCGGATGTTCGGTGAACATTTGGATGCGAATCAGCATTGCTAAGTTTGCACTTGGAAGTAGGAAGAGAGAGAATAATTATATTTTCTTCTGAATTTCAACGAAAATTAATTTAGAAGAAAAAAATATTTAAAAGAAAATTAATTTTCTTCTGAATTTCAGAATCTGCAAGATTCAAAAGAGCACTTACTCAATTTAATCTAATGATCAAATTCGTTATTGCATGTGCAGGCTGTCACAGAAAGTGCAGATGAAACACTCGTCGACAAGAATTCCTTTTCAAATGTAGTTTATCAAGGGAATAGCATCACTACAATTGCTCAGCAAGTTGTCCGCGATCTTTAGAATCTGCGCATGTGATGCAAAGAGGGGTCTCTCTCCCTATCTCAACTGATAACTTTATTTGACTCTTTGATCCGCTTTAGACGTCAAAGAGTGGACTTCTATCGAAGGAGAGGTCAGCTAATCTGAGACTAAAAGCCATCGGGTTGTTATTATCTATAGAGTATTCCACGAGTGATGTGATCTATTTGGATCGTAGTTGGATCGGATGGACCAGATGTGGAAAATTTACGTGAGATGATAAGAAATGACAGCTAATCAAGAGGAGAAGCACATGGTCCGATGGGGAATGAATCAGTGATGCATATGGAGAAAGGAAATAATTGCAAATCGAAGGCATGAACAATGAAAAGATATCACAATACCTCCACGAGATCTGAGCAAAACTACACAGACTTTGCAGCAATCAATGATTTGCTCGTTAAACAGGCGATGATTCAAATGCCACCTTCAAGTGCCTCACCTTATTTCCAATTTGCATCACTCAATCCTCACATTTTTCGTCATTTCGTTCTCTTATCTCCTTTTCTCTTTTCTTCGTCCGCTTCATCACGAGATTCTCTCTTATCTCTCCTTATCTCCTCCTTTCTTGGCATCTCGATTAGTCCTATAAAAGGACCCGCTGACCAGCCCTCTTCACTCTCTTCCCGAGAAGTCAAAAATAGAGATGGTAAGTCCTTTCCCCCTTTCTAGTCCCGCAACGAAAATCTCGATTACGGTATCTGATCAATCGATATTCAGAAACTCGCTGTTGCTCTGGCCCTCCTGGGAGCGGTCTCCGCCTATAACCTGTGAGTAGTCGATACTTACGGTAGATCACGGAGTACAGTAACCTGAGAGCACAGGTAGTTCAACCCTTCTCCTCTTCAGTCACGATGCCATTCCCAATGCTGCTCTCCACCTGACTGGGGAGTCTCTGGTCTCATACGTCAACCACGCCCAGTCCCTCTTCAAGACGGCCGTCCCCAAGAAGTCCTACCGTAACCGACTCATGGCCATCAAGCACACCCGTCTCCCCGAGGACGCCGTCTTCAAGGCTGACGTCGTGAGTTATTATTCAAAATTTGAATTCCCGCGCTCTTCATCAAACAAATGAAACTCCCTACATGAAACGACCCACTTTTCAGCCCATCTCCGCTTCCCTGCCCACCAGCTTCGACTCTCGCGCTCAGTGGCCCGCCTGCAAGGGAATCGGAGCCATCCGTGACCAGTCTGACTGTGGTGAGCAAACAACGCGTGATCGCGACGCATGAGAATCATCTGGTGTTCAGGATCGTGCTGGGCGTTCGGAGCCGCCGAGGCCATGTCCGACCGTGTGTGCATCGCCTCCTCTGGAGCCAAGCAGCCCACTCTCTCCGCCGACGATCTCCTGTCTTGCTGCGGATTCTTCTGCGGATACGGATGCGAGGGTACGGTAGGGAGGATTACGGTAGTCACAGGGGTAGTACTGTAGCTATCCTTGATTAATGTAGGCCATTGCAATCTAGATGAACTAGGGACGGTAAGTGGTAATGGTAGAAGATGTTTATGGATTGCAGGAGGATACCCGATTCGTGCCTGGACGTACATGTCCCAGAAGGGAATCTGCACTGGAGGTGGATACTACGAGAATGCCGGATGCAAGCCGTACCCAATCGAGCCATGCGGTACCCACACCGTCGATGGAGTGACCCATTACCACAACTGCACTGGAATCCCCGATCCCGACACTCCCACTTGCACCGCCGAGTGCACCAACAAAGACTACACCACCAAGTACGCCGACGACAAGTTCTACGGTGAGTGTCCCATTTGTCGACCAGATTGATGGAATTTTATGAGATTGGGAAACGTCGACCTGACCACACCACTTGCAGGAAAGTCCGCCTACGCCGTCAAGAGATCCGTCGAAGCTATCAAGCAGGAGATCTTCGAGAATGGACCCGTCGAGGCTGCATTCACCGTCTACGAGGACTTCGACGCATACACCGGAGGAATCTACAAGGTGAGAGGTGGTGTAGAGACGCTGACGTTTATAAAATGTCGCCTTGATGTGGTGTGGTGTGAAACGTCGCCTTGCAGCACACCGCCGGTGCAGTTCTCGGAGGACACGCCGTCAAGATGATCGGATGGGGCGTCGAGAACGGAACCCCCTACTGGCTCGTTGCCAACTCATGGAACGTCGAATGGGGAGAGCAGGGTGAGTGACCACTATTTGAAGGCTCTCTTGACACTTCCTGGTTCTCACTTACGGCTCTGGCTCTTCCAGGATTCTTCCGCATCATCTCCGGAACCAACGAGTGCGGAATTGAGGAGGCCATCGTCGCCGGTCTTCCCAAGGTCTAATCTCCGGTCTTCCATTTCACGGTTCCGATACCGTACCCCCCATGCATGTACAGAGCTCGTATGCTAATAAATCGGTGTACATATCTTTACCGTTGTTTGTTCGACACAAAGGGAAAGAAACTCATGATAATCTTCACATTCTTTCTCTTATCAGAGCAGCGTGTTAATCTTGATCATTGCACTGCTTTTACGACGGACTTTCTAGAGACTACGGGGAGATAAAGAGTGGAGAAGGTGGGGGCGGAGGGGGGGGGGAGGAGGGATGAGGGAGACCAATGGTCGATTCTGTCACCCATCCACTGATAGCTCGTGAATGAGACTTGTGGCGATGTCCTGATATCCTCTCCTGAGTGCATTGAGTCCCTCTGAGATGAGGTGGCCCCATTTATCCCCGTAGAAGGAGTGAATGGTCTTCGGGTAGTAGCTGAACAGTAGAGATTATCGAGGAGGACGAAGTGTTTCTTACAATGGACAGACTCCTTCCTTCTGCAAGCAATATTGCTCGTAAATGTTATTGAATGTGATGTTGGGATTCGATTGAGCGATTGAACTGAGGAGGGAGGTTTCCATAGAGTGATATTCATCAGATTTCTGCAACTTCACAATGTTTTGAAAGATAATTCTTGTGGAAAACAGAGCTATTTTCTCCTCACATTTCTCGTCCAGTGCAATTCCTGCATGTCTAATCTCCTCTTCTGCAATCTTCTCACGATCTCAGCCGGAGTATCAATATCCTCTCCACTCTTCAATTTGAGAACAGGACCACAGAACGTGTTCTGACCATCCACAACCACTCGGAGCGAGAAATTCCTGTGAGACTATGAATGTGTTTCACGAGAACTTCTTACTCCCCCCATTCAGATAGAATTCAATTCGAACGTGAACCAATTTTTTCTCAACAAAATTCCAAGATTGCACAGCGAAAATATGATAAACTCGTACTTCATTTGTTCGATCCGCTCCTCAGTTTTCTTCTTCAGTGAAGCGAGAAAATCGGCGGTGTGAGAGGCGCTGAGGAAGTTAGGATCCCTGATCAGATATGAATTTAGCATCATTCCCATTTTTTTCCTACCTTGCAATCACTAGCGTGATATGGGGTCTCATCTTCTCCAGTACGATGGGATATGCAGCACGATACTTGGGACAGTCAAAGTCAGTCAGAATACGACAACCTGGAAATTCAATCGGGTTCCTTGAATACCACTAACAAGAATAAATGTATGTATTGTAAGAATAAATGAGTTTCACTCTCCAAAAGAACATGGTTAGAAGAATATTCTAACCTAGATGTGTGTAGACCCTCAGCACACTAAACTGTCCTTTGAAGACATCGTGAATGACTGGCGCGGCTCTCCATGCGAATGAATTCCCAAGAAGGAGCACGCTTAGATTACCCTTTCCTTTCTGTAGAGATCAAAGATCAAGCTATGTAGAAACTACAGTGGCAGTAATACCCAGATGAAGCTGTAACCCGTGTGTTCTGTCTCATCAGTGTAGTTTGTCCATCTCAATGTCTGCTCTTGTATTGATTTTCTAAATAGGAAACCGCACTTTCTAGCCTCCTCGTCCACCTGATAGGGTGGAAAGGGAAGGATCGCCCCTCCCTGATTGAATCTGATTATTGCTCGGATCTGCTCCATTGTGACTGAAAATAAGACCTTCCAAACATATTCGAATTTTGAATTCCCACAATTCATATCCGGTTTCCAATCTTCAGGCGTCGTCTTGACTTCGCTGTTTCCCTTCAGAAGATCATCGAGTCTATTAGACAACAGAGCTTCCGAGATCGAGGAACTGTTGAAGAGAAGAGTGGCCAGGACTGAAGCTTCTTTTTTTGAAATCGTATCATCGGACAAACTGTCACCTGTGTACACGATTCCGACATAAACTGCGACTGAAACATATCCTCTCTTCAACGACCATTGCTCGACTGAGTGATGGAAGAATAGAGTGAGAACCATCGTCATGCAAAGGACAATGAGGAGGGACTCTGGAATATGGATTATATTTCTGAGCGAAATTAATCAATTTAAATCGGAATTTATACCTTTCCAAAAAGTAAATCTAGTCTAGAACAGAGAAATAATGAAGAGAGAAGACTCACCCCAAGAGTCGATGGTCGTTTTCTCCCTCTGGTAAGCAGTGAAAACCATGACTGGCCAGTGAATGAGATACAACGCATAAGAGATGTCACCGAGGGAGGTCAGAGGACTGCAGAGAAGGAGGTAGTGACGTGCAGAGAATGAAGAACCCACCGATTGGACAGAAGGAAATGATCATCTCCATCATTGGCGATTATAGCAGCTACTAATAGAGAAATCTGTACAGTAAGTTCATTGATTTTGTTAGGCTGAATCAAATGAGTCTCACCCCGATTGCGCCAATTCTCTTCTCCATTGGAACAGGAGAAATGAGAGAAATAACTAGAATGATTGTCAGAAAAGTACGATGATATTGAGATATTCTTGTCGACTCCTTCACATAGAGAACTTCTGAATTAAGAATAGTGGAGGTATCTAGGGTTGTTGCTCAATACCTGGTTGTTGATCTAACAAAGCCTCTTTGTCTTCTGCGAATGTGACTGATTTTTTGGAATTTCCTGAAAGAAGATGACATAACGATTTATCCATCATGGGAGAACCTCTAGACACTTCGGCCGCCATTGAACCCAGCAGAAACTGCCAACATCGGCACAGAGGAGAATTGAACTGAGCAGTTGAGTCAGAGGAGAGATAGAAGAAGAAAGAAGCTGGAACAGAGGATATTCTATTCAATTACCTCGCATTTATGATCAGGTTCCTCAGCCAAAAACAATTAAATTCAACAGAAGAACCTGCAGTGAGTCCCGTGATGGAAGACAGACGACCAGATTGGGATTTGATGTGGAGTATGAGTAGTGAGATGGAAGGAGCAATGAGGTAATACTGAATCTCAACGCCCAATGACCACGTATGGAGAAGGAGACTACGAGAGTTATCGGAAGTCTACAATAACATTTATTGATTTCTTAATAAAGTTTTTTTTATAAAATCGCACCTGCTTCCAATAATCTCTCGAATCTCTAATCTGCTGGATATTCCTTGCAAATAATAAACTCCAGACGAAAGATGACTGGGATTTCTCTATGTCGAGAGATGAGAAGAGAAGGAGACATGATAGCTGGAGGAAGAAAGGGCTTCACTATCTAATCACCTCAGAAGAAAAGAGGAAAGTGGAAAATATGGTCTAAACGGCTAATCTAAAAGGCAGTTGATCGATTGTTTCCATCCTTACCAAACAACAGAGAAGAACTGTGGAGTAGAGAGGGACAATTCGCTTGAATCGACGCCCATAAAAATCGATGATTTGCTCAAATGAGAGTTTCTGATGCCGAGAAAGAATTGAAGAGATGAGGAAGCCGGATAGGACGAAGAATCTGCAATTTGAATAGACGAGCGAATGGAGACGTGTAGCATACACGTCAACACCGAGGAAACCATTGATGAACATATCTTGCCGGATGTGGAAAATAAGCACAGAAACGATCGCGATTCCTCGCAGTCCCTCAATTTAAGAATCTCGACGATAGAATTAAAATATATTTATATATATGATATATCAAACCTGTAAGTCATTTCGCTTCTTGTGTTGAGCGTATTGGTGAGATTTCATTCTAGGATGAAGGACATTTTACTGAGAAAAAAATGGGCTTGTCCGGCTCCCCGACGCTGTTGGTTACCAATACTTCCTATAATGCGTTGAAATTGGAATCTGCAAATACTTTTGCTTAATTTGGAAGAAACAGCTTGAAATACGTAGAGAAATGAGGCAGGAGACGAGAGTGAAGAGTGTGGAGGGGTCTCTCTTCTTCTCTCTCTTAGTCCTCCATGGAAACGGGAACAAAAAGAGTCACGAAATACTTGGAAAGTTTACACAAAAAAGGTGTTGAAGGGTAAATGAAGTGTTCCGTGGAGAATGAATCTGGGAAACGACACAGGTTGTGTTTGTCTGAGATGGGGACAATGAACTTCCCCTCTCTTGCACTTTTCACACCCAAGAATAGTCATAGGGACGAGGTTATAGAATCTGCATAATTGTGAGGATAGATCGGAAATGGTTGAAGGAAACAGAAGGGAAGGGAATTCGTGAACCATCCAGTGGAGAAGCAACGCCATTTTCTTCCTATAGAACTCTTCAGAAGTGTGTCTCAATCAATACTCAGGAGAGGAGGTGTTTAGAAAAGACTTATCCAATTCAAATGCACTCACTTCTCTACAATTAATTCTAATAGTAGACAAATAGCAAATGATGTTCCTCCCACAACCAATTGA
The DNA here is from genome assembly GCA_036245825.1 of Pristionchus entomophagus. NCBI lineage: Eukaryota > Metazoa > Nematoda > Chromadorea > Rhabditida > Neodiplogasteridae > Pristionchus > Pristionchus entomophagus. The sequence continues at coordinate 20,646,215 of BTSX01000001.1, read as the reverse complement.
ATGGTGTGATTCCAGTTTGCTAATGAGCTAAGAATAGACAAAGTGGAGTTGAATGAGACGACGTCCATTGAATAAGATTACCTTCTCAATCCTTCCCCTCTAAGGAAGGCACTGCGTCAATGGGAAAGAAAGACAGGCAGTGGAAGGGAAGAGGACACTCTCAGAATTGAGCCTTTGATCTATGAGATCAGCAAAACAAGACTGGATAAGGAGAGATCATGCTAGATTCACAGCAGAACGTGCAGATCGGTAGATCAGTGAGGGTAGGTCAAGGGAGAGAGGGAGGGAGAGGGGGAAGAGGGAGAGGGATAAACAAGTGATAAACAAGCTCTCCCTCCATTCCCTTCTCGGATCAGAACCTCCGTCCATTCAATCGTTCATCTCCTCTCTCCTTTCCTCTCCCTCTCTCTCCATATTCAATTCCTTCTCAGTCTACTGTCCATCTAGCAGTCTGCTTCTACTCTTCTCTTCTCATCTTCCTCATACCCCATCACTGTCTTCATCTCTTCCATTCCGCACTGATATTTCCTTCTATCTTTCTGTAATCTCATAGTTTCTATCTTCTATCATGTCCCTATAGACGCTAAGTACGTATTTGAACAAACCTATCACTAATATTCGTTCGATTTACCCTCATAGTTTTCATGGATATCTCGCTCTTCGTTGGTTAACCATCCGATTCCTTTCTTGGCTATATCTTTCTTACCCTCTTTGTTCTTCTTTCTCACTCATCATCTCTTCCAATCGATGTTATCTTGTTCACGTCGGAGACATTCACGTTTCTAAGAATTCTTAGTTTCACGCCTATTCTCTCGCATCAGTACCCATTCTCGTCGATTATAACGTCGCTTCCCCCTTTTCCCCCTTCCCCCGCCCCTTCCCTCCCTTCAATCTCTTCTCCTCCTCAGGATGCATTGGCTGGTGGTCCTCTCCATCGTTGTCCCTCTGGTGTTATGTGATGGATACGGAGTGATGTCTCGTGATTGGATCCCTCCCCTTCCTCCCCGTCCCGATCCTTCCCTTCCCCGTCACAACTATGGAGAGGTACGAGAGAGGCACTCACTCACTCAATCGATGATTGATCCCTGATCTCCCTTCTTCCAGGTTCCCGCAACGACGACTCTTTCCCCCGTGGAGACTACAACGGTGAATGAGAAGGCGGCATCCAAGTACTGGTCCACCCTCCGTCCTTCCACTACGAGCAAATGGACTAAGTGAGTGATGGGGAGAGAGGGAGATGATGGCATCTATCTCATTGGAGGGGAAATGAATGGATTGTGTTTAGGGGCAGTCGAGATACGATGTACACTGGATCGAAGGGGGCCAATGAGTACTGGGCAACCAGAAGCACTCCTGTTACTACGGTAAGAGAAATGAGAGAGATACTGTAGAGGTAGAGGGATACTGTAGAAGTACTGTAGTTAGACTGACTGTATTATTGCAGACTGAGTACATCTACTCTAACCCGTACATGGCTCAGGACCCGAGTACCACAGTGACCACGAAGACTACCACTGCCTCTGAGGTACCAGCGATGGACCCAGATCGATAATCAATCCCTGATTCAGGCTCCCACCACTGTCTACAGTACCACCGCTGAGGCACCCACTACGACTACCACGGTGAGACTACTGTAGAAGGACGATATTGATCTAGCCATTACAGTACACTACAACGACCGAGGCTCCCACCACGACAGCTACCGTATACCATGTGCCCACTACTGAAGAGACGACCACAGTGAAGGTGTGATTATTGTAGGGGAAATGGGATTGATCAATCGGTTACAGTATACTGTCGCTCAGACTGAGGCTCCTACGACAACTGTTTACTATCCTCCGTCCACTGAGTACACAACGGTAGCTGATCCCACCATGACAACTACCGTACCCACGACAGTCTACACTCAGCCTCCCACCACGACCCAAGTGGTAGGGGATTACGGTAATCTGTTCCTGATGAGACCATACTATTCAGCCCGGAGCTTACGAGTACTGGTCAACGTACAAGCAGCCTCAGCCTACAACTACCGAGGCTCCCACCACTACAACCACGGTTAAATTATGGTACTGAATGATAATCGATCGATCCATTACAGTACACCACCACGACCGAGGCTCCCACCACGACGACTACCGTATACTATGCCTCTGCTACTGAAGCCACGACCTCTGCTATGGTGAGATTACGATAGCTGAAGTATACTATTGATCGATCGAATACAGTACACTGTCGCCGAGACCGAGGCTCCTACGACAACTGTCTACTATCCTCCGTCCACTGAGTACACAACGGTAGCTGATCCCACCACGACAACTACCGTACTCACGACAGTCTACACTCAGCCTCCCACCACGACTCAAGTGGTAGGGGATTACGGTAATCTGTTCCTGATGAGACCATACTATTCAGCCCGGAGCTTACGAGTACTGGTCAACGTACACGCCACCGCAGACTACCACCGTGGCTCCCACGACTATGGTATGAATACGGTAGATCTATTGATGACTATATGATTACAGTACACAACGGCTACGAGTGAGGTTCCCACCACGACGTCTACCGTGCCCACGACAGTGTACACTCAGCCTACGACAACTGTCTACTGGCCTCCCTACGTCTCCAGTACTACGGTAGGTTGGAATATGGATGGAATGAATGGAAATGGTATGTTCAGGAGGAAGATCCCACAACGACCACTCAATCAACGACCACTAAGGATGTTCGTTCTCCCATTATCTGAATAATTAATCCTCTTTTATCTATAGGGAGCCTACGAGTACTGGAGAACGTACACTCCTATCGCCCCTACTACCACTCAATTCCCGACTACCGTATCCCCTGTGACTATCGTACCCACCACTACTCGAGCAGCCTCCACCACCAAAGATGTGAGTTGAATCCTGGGAGGGAGAGGGAGGTGGGGGAGAGGGATCTATAGCCTTATCGAATGATTGCAGGGAGCCTACGAGTACTGGAGAACGTACACTCCTCCTTCCACCACTCAGACTCCCACGACGATGGTGAGATCACGGTAGATGAAGATTACGGTAATTGATTGATTACAGTACTACGTTCCGACGACGACGCAGACTCCCGTCACGACAACGATGACTACGGTAGTCCCTTCCACCACTGCGGTTAGTTATCGATTTGATCGAATGAATAAAATACGTATGATTCAGGCATCGACTACGACCACTGAGACGATGACTTCATCTCCTGAGACTACTGAGAATATCCCGGTATAAGATGAGAGATCAAAGATCAAAGATTTTCTTTCCCTGTCCAGTTGGAGACTCGTCCCACTTCCATCTATGAAGCTCCTGTCTCCACTCAGTCGATCTACAATGTGAGCCCCCCCCCCTCCATCCCCCTCCCTCCCCCTCCCTCTCCCCCCCCCCTCGCCCATCCCCTCTCTCCCTTCCCTCCTGATCTCTTCCCTTCCAGAATCCCATCTCGTCTCCTCCCAATGGATGGATGTCTTCATATCCAGGAATGGTCTATCCTCAGTCCCCCGTTCATTTCTATCCCATCCACTCTCAGCCTACTCTCCCTCCCTATCTCCGACCCTACCGACAGGGATACTAGATGCTTCCCAGTAGGCTAATTCCATCGTGTAATATCCATGAACAGCTAATATGTGATGATAGTTTTATCCAACAATAAATAATATGTGCAAGGTCTGTTCTTTGATATTACATTGGAGGGGACAGAACGGCAATGGGGAAATGGCAGTCGGAATAGTGCACAGGAGATAATAGATACGGAAGATGGATTCAGAAATTCAATCTCTAAGATCATCAGTGAGACTGTCTCTAAACACTTGATCTTAGTTTCATTCCAACAGTCTTTCTTCCCCTCTGGCAGCGTCGATTACTCGTTGCTATGGAGAATGGAAGGTGTCATAAATGAAGTACTTAATTACCCTTCCCAGTTTCGTTCGGAGGGATCCGTTCTCTTTTGCATAAAAAAGAGTACATTTCCTTCAGTATCAAGCAGTCATTGACTATCTCAACCATGGATCTTTCTGCTGTGTCTGAGTTCTTCCTTGATTTCACTCCTTACGAGTCTCATGACTCTCCCTCTGCTCTTACCCATCATCATTCTTCGAATGTCCAGCGCTTCGATCCCTGTGAGTTTGTCTTATTTTTCGATTCGCACTACGACCTGACTTAGCTATTGAAAAGATTGAATGTTCGAGATAAATTTCTGATTTGAAACTATTCTTTGCAGATTCTCGTTCGACTTCTACTGCAAGCCATTCCTCTGATTCAGTTCAGCCAAAGAAAACGACGAAGGAATACAAGGGAGGTCGTGCTCCCAAACCGACCCCCGCTGCTGAAGCTGCTGCAGGAAAACGAAGATTCAAGAACGAGAACCACAAGGTAGAGAATTTGAAGGGAATACCATGAATAGTGTGCACCTCAGTTAGTGCCTGATACTTAACTTTTCAATCCAATCGCAAGAGTTTAGAACATTTTATCAATCAATAACCGAAGCTCATTACAGAATATGAACTGTGCCAACGAAGACTACGGAGAGTTCGATCCTTCTCTAATTCTTCACGAAGATCCTTCTCTTGCAACACACATTGATGGTACGGTAACTATCGGTACTGTAGTAGGTCAATCGCTAACTGAATCATTTTCAGGAAAGAAGCCTCAGTTCTGGTTCTTTCTCCTGACACTTTTGATGGATCATTCGAAAAGAAATGTGATTGGATGGACTGGAAGATCAAGAGAATTCAAGATATTTTCAATGCATGCTATCAATTCTCTATGGACTGAAGCTCAGGGAAAGAAGAAAATGGTAAGTATTCGACGTATTGTATCGTACAGTATGAACCAATCGATACCGTACTGTTACCGCAACACTAATTACAGCCTCAAATCGATTCAATTCGTCGCACTATGAACTGTTGCTACAAGAGACGCATTATTATTCCCGTTGATGCCGTAATGAAGCTATTTGCCTTCAAGACTGAGGTACGGTACGGTAGGAAACTGGAACTTGATCGATTCAATCAGTATTTATTAATTTAGTAAGACCATTATCAATATTTAGTTTCAGCCATCGATTCACATCGGAATGACTCGCGATCAATTGTCCCTCTTCATTGCTGAGAACAATCTGGTAAGATACCGTACCTTTCTGCAAATGTTACCCTGATCTACTGTATCTAGATTCTCTAAAAAAAATATCTATAATATCTTTCACAATAACATTTCCCCTCTTTTTCAGAATGCGCAGACTCAAGCTCCACAGCCCATGATCTTCGCCATCAACTCCCTCTACCCTACTCCTTCTCCTTCTACTGATGGATTCTACCCCACTCCCGATACCGTATCCCCTTCTACTACCGTATCCCCTTCTACTACCGTATCCCCTTCTACTACCGTATCCCCTTCTACTACCGTATTCCCCTCGACTACCGTATCCCACTCATCTACCGTACCCCACTACGTCCATCCATTCGAAGAGATCGATGCCCTATTCGATTCTCCCCGTCCCCTTCCTATTCATGAGGACGGTATTGATCTGAGAGATATCGAATACAATTGGACTCCTCCTGTCTCCATTATCCCTCAGTCCCATGATCAATATCTTCACGAATTACACGAATTATTCAACGATTATTGATTAGATCGATATTCAGTTCTATTACGGGTTCTATTACGGTTATTCTTGATTTTAACCGTCTGTTTTATTTAAACTGTATTATCTCGGAAGCTGGTATTCTGATCTCACGATGTTCTATTTATATTTGCATAATTCAAGAAAATAAATATTTTATAATAAAAACAACTGGCAAGAACTGACAAAGGTGAATGTCGAATGCACGTATAGACAGCATCAGATTCCATCTTTATCCATCAAAGTGTGACTTGAATGAGATTATCCCTATTAGTCCAGAAACATGGCCATCTATCGGAAAGGATTGATTCCCTTTTGAGTCTTTTCAGTTACTCCGCCTATAAGGAGATCGGTCGACTGTTGAGTAATACAATCTAACGCACTTTCTGTCCTCATTTTCTTTCTGATTTTTGATAGGCTTATCCTCATCAGACTATCATATACAGAGATAATCTGTAGTTTCGAGCCATGCGAATTTCACGAAACTCTAAGAAACTACGAAACATTGTAGAATGGAGATGGCACTCTACGTGTCAAGTGACTCACACAAGCGATATATCACGTGCAGGAATTATACAAGAAAGGCTTCTCACTCAGCATCAATCTCTCTACTGAACACATTCTACCACGAGCGGAGGCTAAATTCAGTATGAAATGTACGTTTCTCATCGGATGACTCATTCGAGTTATCTTTTCTTTTGTTTAGTATATGTGCAAGTCCTCAAAATAATATGTGAAACTCATCCGGATCTCGAGGATATCTTTTAGATGTCCGGGGTGTATTCTACAAAGGATGTCCTCTCTCTCTCGGCCAACCACGAGTCAAGAACAATCGATGTGATGGAAGGGAGGTCATCGTCAATATCACTGTCGAAACACTTGGAAGTTTGGTTTTCTTCAGTAATATTTCTGATGAAAGGGATGAGGAATGCTTCCCCCAAGTGCTTCTATTAATTCATTCCATGATAATATCACAATATATTATATTCAGGAATCATTCGTGGTCCCTTCTGGTTTTCTCTTCGGTCACAATTCATTCCTTGTCCAGATCGATGGAGGTTCCGTGAATATTCACAATTTCACTTCGGGGTCAGAAAGAAATAATCTATTCGTATCTCCCTTATCTTTTTCCAGATAGCACGCGATGAATGGAGGAACGAAGATAATCAACGAATAGAAGGAAGAGGTTTTATTTACCGATAATCGGGAATGAATCTGATGAATACTGTATTCGGCCGAAACGTAGGCGAAGATTTCGTCGTTAGAATGCGATGCAATCAGTCTCTTACTTGCTTTCGATTATGGGAATCAATAAAGATCGTCGGAAGTGTAATCATCATTTCAAATCATTTCCGTCTTGCAGGGATTTCCAGAGATAATAACGTGTCTCTAATGAACTCTCGTTCTCTCTATTGTTGTTGTGTGGAGAGAAGGAAGTGAACGACGACGTGGAATGAGAGAAGAAGAGGAGATGAGGAGATGAGTCAGTAAGAGTGATTCCTCCTGTCAGTAGAGGGGGGGGGATTGAATGACCTGGACAGGGGTTAGAACACGAGGATCCCAACGTTTTCACTCAGAAGATTCTCGCAACTTCTGAGTTATTCTGAGACCGAATGATGCTCGTTTACAAAACCTCTCATTGCAACTGCCTCTTCTATCTCCGATTCTCCTCAATCCTATCACTCTTTCTCCTCGCATTCCTCTGAACTTTTTCGCACCCTCAGAAGGGGACATTGATGGATTGTCCTCTCTCTGTTCCTCTCCCCCTTTCCCACTCCCTCTCTCCCTCTCTCCTTCCTCTCTATCACACAGCAGCTGTCTCCAATCACTCGGGACTTCGCTCCCTATCAATCCCCCTTCCCCCCCATCCCTCTTCCACTCCCTCCTTCACTTCTTCTCCCATGCGGTTGCTCTTCTTTCTCCTGGTGGTTCCCTTACTGGCGAGGGCAGAGACACTCAATACTGGAGCATATGTCAGACTCAATCAGAAGGTATTTGCTACCTATTCACCGATTCTAGCACGGGAATGTTTAATTGTAATTAAAATAAATCGTAGAATTCGTTATAGGCAGTAGACTACTTCGCATCTCTCGCTTCTGAGGCCCTTCCTCGACTACTCGAGAACGTCACTCTTCCTCCCATCGCTGTGAGCAGTCTTTCTCGCTCTCTTTCTGTCTCTCTAATCCTCTGATCCAATCCTCTCGTCAGGCTGGTTCATATGCCACTCTTTCCCCTCACTTCGAGCATTTCTCCAAGCCAGAGATCTCCGCCAAGTTCCTTTCGTCCAATGGTTAGAATCAATACGGAGATCTCAATTCCATAAAAAAATATTTTAAATTCATTATATTTTCCAGGCGTGCAAGCTAAGGTGAGCATCGAGAAAGTGGCAGTGAAGGCTCTCACTGATATCAATGCTCTCTTCTTCAGTCTCAGAGGTACGGTCAAAGTATTCATAGGAATACTGCAATGAAAAAAGTGCAGAACCATCAGAGAGGAGTTCTAAATAGTTCCTCGGATTAAATTAATTTCGAAAGTATCTCTTCAGAATACGTGCACATCCAACTGGAGAAGGTCTCAGTCGACGTCATTCTTCACTTCGATAGAAACACGACGACGAATACGAATGTGATCACTGTGAGTGACGTCATCTTCATATTATGACTCTAGTCACCAATCAATTGATGTTGAACGCAGGCGCAAGTTTGCTAATGTCAATGAAACATTTCTTCATCATTAGACGGGAGCGCACGAGCAAAGATACGGCATTAACTTCCATCTAAGGCCGAGAGATGCGATGTGGTTGATCCGATCATCACTCTCACCTTCAAGAAAGACTCGGATATCAAGGAATATCAGGATATGTTCCACTCTGGAGTGAGTGATTGATCATTGGAATGTACTATGATTGGTGACGTCGGGTCTTCGAATGAATTTTTGCTAAGTTTCCATGCGATTGGAACGGATCTTAAGAGACCCTCCAGGATATAGTGGTACATCTGTGCACATGCTCACGGATGGCCAAAAATTCGATTCCTCCCATGCTTTTTTCTTGAAGTAGGGGTGCTGATCGACGGCACCACTAACTAAGGTCTCAGGTCGATTTTGGCGGAGTTACAGTAACCCACAGATTTTGGAGTCAAAAAAGTTACTTTCTCAAAAGTATATGATTAATAGATTTCTAGACGTGTTTTTGCTCGTAGAAAACGAATTTCAATACTAGAGATCACAAAACCGCATAGGAAAAAAGTTGTGCTCGAAAAATTTAATTTTTCGATCCGAAAGGTGACAAAATAAACCATAACTAATTTTAAAAAAATATGGTTTTGGGTGGTTAGCATTTTCATAATGTACATCACGTAGCAAGTGTTTGGTGATTTTTTCAGATTTTTGAAAATGAGTAATCATATTTAGTTTCCGGTCTGAACTTACCCCATCATAGCGTCGCTTGAGACTAAAATAGCCAGAATGTTTCTAGTATGTGGGCAATAGGAAAAGCGAAATTGATCGCTCTGGCATCACGAACATCTTTTATGTTCACAGTGCGGAGCGACACATGCGAAGTCTCGCGGAAACTGTCAAAATCGAGAAATCGCTTTTCTGAAATCTGAGAAGTTCAGATCACTCTAAGTTGAGTATATACGGTTCAACATCAACATTTTCAGCTGACAATATCATAATAGAGCTGGAATATTGATTTCATGAAGTTATAGATGAATTGGGAAAAGTTTTAAATTCTGAATTTTTTCGAAAAATCGAAAAAAATGAAAAAAATATTATTGTCTCAGACTTTCTCTAAAGTGCGAAAATTATCACACTGAACCATGTGTATGCTACGAACCAGTTTGGACTACCAATAGAGCGTACACACTCAATTTAAAGTGATCTGAACTTCTCCGATTTCAGAAAAGTGATTTTTCGATTTTGACAGTTTCCGTGAGACTCCGCATGTGTCGCTCCAAAATGTGAACATAAAAGATGTTCGTGATGCCACAGTGATCAATTTCGCTTTTCAAGCGAGACCTATTGCCCACATATTAGAAACATTCTGTTCATTTTAATCTCCATCGACGCTATGATTGGGTAACTTCAGACCGGAAACTAAATATGATTACCCATTTTCAAAAATCTGAAAAATTCACCAAACAATTGCTACGTGATGTACATTATGAAAATGCTAACTACCCAAAACCATATTTTTTGAAAATTAGTTATGGTTTATTTTGTCACCTTTCGGATCGAAAAATTAAGTTTTTCGAGCACAACTTTTTTCCTATGCGGTTTTGTGATCTCTAGTATTGAAATTCGTTTTCTACGAGCAAAAACACGTCTAGAAATCTATTAATCATATACTTTTGAGAAAGTTACTTTTCGACCCCAAAAATTGTGGGTTACTGTAAGCCAGTCAAAGTCGACCTGGGACCATAGCTAGTGGTGCCGTCGATCAGCACTCGGGACCCTTACTTCAAGAAAAAAGTATGGAGAGAATCTAATTTTCAGCCATCCGTGGACCCTTTCCATTTTATCACGGAGGGTCTCTTAAACCATCAATAATCAGTGATATCTCAGATCAAAGATGCTCTCAAGGAAGCCGTTTGTGTGACTGCCGTGCAGGCTCTCACTTTCATCGACGAACAACATGTTCAGCAGGTTAGAGCCTGTCGATCATTATTTGAACCAACTGAGAAATCGTATGAGAATTCATCCATAAACGGAGAACGAAGTGAGCATTTCGATGGCCATTCGGAACAGTAATAATATTAATTTTAAATAAATAAGTATAATATACAAACATAATTGAGGAAGACCCGGTGGACTCTTCATCGGGTGGAATCTCTGCAGCTGAACTCGCTGAGGATCTCTGTGCTGATGAGAAGGTTGGAATGGATTGGAATGGATCTATCTACTCATTCCCCTCTCAGGCCCTTACAACTCCCTCTCCTCCGGGTGGTCTGACCTCTCCCATCCAGACTGGCCCTCCATGGTCCGTCGATCTCACTATGACTCTCCCTCCACAATTCACTGAGGAAGTACGTACATTTATAATCATGTTTAGATATTCTTGATCATCCAATATCATCTCAGGACGTAACATTCGGAGTGAATGGGGGTGTTCTTCTCGCTTCTCTCGCTGCTAAAGACGTCCCTCCTCCCGTCCCCATCGAACCAAAACTACTCGGAAAGAAAGTGAGAATCCATTCAAAAATTGCTTCAGAGTCTCTATGAGCAATGCGTCGTTGATAAGGACAATAATAGTTTCCCTAAACCTCAGCAATGAATGAATATTCTTGAGATGGTTGGTGTGATGCTCACTGACTTCGTTCCCAACACATTCTTCTCTCACGTATTTGACTTTGGAATCGGAGAGATCGACTATCAGTGAGTGCCCCCCCCCTCTCCCCCCTTCCTCCCCCTCTCATTCTCCATCATCACAGAGTTCATCCCGAGCATCTTCCCTCGTCCCTTCGATCAATCGCCAAACTTCTCTGTGGTGGATGTCATTTGCAAGTGACTGGAAGTCTCACTCGGTATGGGTTTTGCTTGCTGAAATGAAATAGGCGTCCAGCTTTATTTTTCCACCGCTTTTCTACACCGAGTGGTGATTTATTCCTCATCAGAAAAGCATCCGTTAGTCAAGAGAATTGCAGCAAGCCCCGTGTGGAGATGGACGACAAACTGGGTGCTCGAGTACATCTGGCAGCGAATGTTTCCATTCTCTTCCATGGGAAGAAGAGCAGCTATGATGTTATCAATGCAACCACTGATATGTACTTGACGGTGAGGGAAGAGCGGAGAAGAGAAGGGATGGAAATGATCTTTCTTCCTTCAGCTGAAGCCATCGATCAGACACAGTCGAGTGTATGGAGATGTCGCCCTGACTAGCGTCGACTTCGATATCAAGAATGTACTGTCCCAATTCATTTCTTTCGCTGATCATTCTGCATCCAATGGTGTTTATCGAATGGTCCGCACGTTATTTCGTTGCACTGTTCGATTCGGCAAGACAACCAACATCGAAATAGAGATATCTCCAAAACACTAGAAATCTATTGGGAAAGAGTGTATGCATCCCATTGCAGCTTGGAATGGCGGGAGCTCTCTCTGCTCCTCTAGAGAAGTTCATGTCATTCGTCGTCCCTCGCACTATGTGGCCTGCCATCAGGAAGAGAATACGATTCGCCATGCATCAAAGAGGTAGATCAGATCAATGGCAGATCAGTCCAAACTGTATCTATAGTTCCTAAGCTTGGAGAAGTTTGCATATAATCATTCGAAAGAATGTGTGAAATTCAAGTTCCATCTTCCGAGAAGGACTCAAATAACAAAGCGATCATCCTTCACTGTTTCTTCTCAGGGATAAAACTGCCCGTCCTGTGTGGTGTGTCTCTCCATGATTTTTCCCTAACATACACTGATCGAGCAGCCATCCTACAGTCTGATCTATCATTAGATCTAGAATTGTTCCTCAGGAAGTTCAAGGTAATCTTCCACAGTCACAACCTCAATCCCTGACAAAGAATGAATTAAGTCGTACATCAATCGAAAGACGATCGAATCAACTGGTTCTGCCCTTTATGCGAAGAGGAGATGATAGTGACCAAGAACATTTCTATCTATTGTGCTTTCATTACGGTTATGCATTGTCGTTCTGAATAAAAGGAATAAAATTCCATTTTCTGAATTCATAATCTTCGTTGAGACAAATCATACTTTTCGTAGCAATGTGATCAATCGAAAAGGTTAATGTGATGAAGAGGGATGGATCTGGTGCCTTTGAAGTGTCCTCTCCACTCCCAACCAATATGATAATACGTGGATGTTTGTTTATTCCATGAAGCACATGTATTCAATTCAACCAAATGTCGTAATACTCTTTTTTGACACCACTCTTCTCTCAGGCAATTCTTAGTTTTGAAACAAAAAAGCTGCTTTCGATTCACAGCTTATTCCACTTCTCTTCTACCTCAATAAAATAATAGGATTAAAGGAGGAGTGGCAGCAATATTTAGTCGGGGAAACTGACATGATAGCCAGATTGATCCCTTGAATCATGATGGAAATCCAAAATTTGAAGTTCATAGGTCAATTTTTGACCGAATTATGGGCGCGTGCAGTTTGTACGGTCTTGAGGATTTTGCAGTGATTAGAAATATGAAGATGGCAGTTGAAAACATCGGTAGAAGGGAGGTGAACGCCACTGAGAATGGGTGCAAGGGAGTGGATCAGACACCAGTAAGCGCTTCCTTCCGAACCGTAGGGAGGAGCAACAAGGGAACTGCTAAGGAATGCTGTGTTGCCAGGCGATAGTGAGGAGCAGTCGGTGTCGGTTGAAAGCGGAGATCGGTAGATATCTCTTCCATGATCCAACGTGTGATTACTACAAAATGGCTGTACTCTCGAAGATAATGAACGACGAAGAAAGAGTTGCGGTTGGAATTGTAGTACTAGCTGCAATAATGAAAGTCGACATTCATCTGAATCATTATCGATAACTCTGTTCATGTTTTCCGCACTTTCCAGTCTTTAGTGGTGTTGAATCTTAGAATTCCGAGACTTGGTGCAGGTGCGCTCGAAGTCAATGACCACTCATTGACTATTCACCAGCCAAACAAGCGAACAAAGGAAAGAAAAATGAGTGGGAAGCGCCTCCCTTTGACAAGAGATCTCTCCAGTGATCACCAGACTGAAGTTTGACTTTGAGATGAAAATTGGAGCTAAGTAGATATTTGACAAGGCACTCTTATTTGACAGAGAACAGTCCAATCACATCAAGTTGAGAATTGCATCAGTCGTAGCGAATTACGAAGCATTTGCAGAATCGTAGAACTTTTTCTGCTCCTAGAAGAGACTAAAATAATTGCAGAAATTGTATTTATAACGGATTTTACTAGGGATTTGATCGATTTTAATTTGACTGCGATTCTTCGATACATTCTCCCATCCTCATTCTCCATTCATTTCTCCCCTTCATTCGAACAGACATCGGTTGGTCTCTCTTCTTCTCTCTTTCAAACTCAGTCATGTGCCTCCCCGAAACGTTTATATCAAATTTTTTCATAATCAGATCCCTAATGAAGTCGTCGTTTCCCTATTAAGAATCAGTCAGAGGTGTGCAGATGGTTCAGTCGAACCCTCTAGTGATTCTGATTGTCGTGTCATGCGTTATCGGAGTTATTTTCGGTGTGTCTTTAATTTACAAATGTCATAATCTATGAACAGATGAAATTGCAGTTGTTGGCCTGATCATCTACTGTGTTTGGAAATGTGGAAAAAAGAAAGAAATAGCAGAAAGAATAAGAGATCTAGATAAAGTCAAGGTTACTCATTACTATCATCGTCCAACTCGAATGAATTGGACTCTATCTTTATGATCTTGACCGGAGACAGAATGATCTTCATTAGTTTCATATCAGAAAAAGGCCGAAATTTCTATCCAATTAGATAGTCCTAATACTCTTTTCGTTCCTGGAGTTGAGGTCTGTCCTCATCTCATGACTATTCATAATATCCACTCCCAGGTCACTGGATCAATGACTCTGATTGTGAATGAACCAGTCATCGCCAAATCCGTCACCATTTCAATACTTGGAATGGCCGAGACTCATTTCACTGTGCAAGAATCAGAGGGAGAGATCAAAGATCAATTGAGTCACTAATCAATCTCATTCCAGAGCTGCAAATGGTACTACTTACACTACCTACGTTGACTACTATGGGGTCGTCTCTCCTGTGAATGTGGGAGTGGAGGTGTGGACTCCAATGGACTGTCCACTGACTACATTCCTGTTGGAAACTATCGATTCCCATTCAGGTAGACTACTTTTCTTTCTATCCTATTCATCCTTATTTGCAGACTTATCTTGCCTCCCAACAGTCCGGGTTCATTCGAGGGAGAAATGGGATCCATTCGATACTACTGTAAGGCAATGATCGATCGACCAGAGGGAAAATACCATCTCACCACCGAGAGAGTAATTAATATTAATTAACGAAAAATATAATGGACGATCGCTCAGATGTTCTCAGTAATTTCCATCGTTGACCTAAATTTCATAAGCAACGTAAATCTTCCCAATCGAATTACGAAGACCAAGAAAACCGGAGTACTCATGTACAACGACAGACAAATAGAAATGACGTTGAGATTAAATCATCTGATCACTATTTATGTTTATCTTTTAGATCACAATGGATAAGAGAGGTCTCGTTCCGGGAGAGAATCTCGCTCTTGACATTGATGTCGCCAATCACACGAAAAAGAAGATCAGAAACGTAATCTACAAATTAGAATAAAAGTATAACGGTTGTTTTCCAGATCGAAGTGGCTGTTGTTCAGATGTCCAACTCCGTCGCGTATCGAAACGGTGGGAATACGGTGGAACTATTAAAAAAAAGATTCAATAAGACTATTTAAAACGCGTTCTCTGTACTAGTGCAGTGGTCTCCTGCAGGGGGTGGCACAAGGATTCAAAATGGTCGTATCGATCTCAAATTTGTTGTACTTAATGCCTAAGGGTAGTGAGTGGTTCCACCGCAATTCAAGATCCGAACTCCAACATTTTGACATACCGGATTCTCTGCTATTGATTCATTGTTCACAATCAATAAAGAGTTGAAAACCACCATTCTGATTGTTCGACTTTCGCTTTGTCTTCGAAACAGAGCTTCTTCTGGGGAGTTTCTATAAGATGTGAGAGGTTTTATTAGAGCGACAGTCCATTCCTACCTGATAGGAATATTCCCGATTATGAGAGGAAGCTCGGCTGATACTGTAGTGGGTCCTTCCGCCGTCAAATTGATCTGATATGTTAGATGGATTATTCCATCAATTAATAGTGAGAACAGACCTTCACGAGATATTCGACAGAGATGATATCACAGTTGTTGAAAGAAGAAACAATAGGAGGAATTAGAAGGGATCGAGTGACTTTCTCCTTCGATCCTCCCTCGATATTCACTATCTGATAGAGACATCTATTTCATCTAGTCAATGTCATCTCACCTTATTCGAACTAACTACCACCCTTTTCTCTTGTCTGCTCATTCTATTCTGAAAAAAAGAAACTTTTTGATCTAAAACGCGTTCTCTGTACTAGCGGAGGAGGGGTGGCACAAGGATTCAAAATGGTCGTATCGATCTCAAATTTGCTGTACTTAATGCCTATGGGTAGTGAGTGGTTCCACCGCAATTCAAGATCCGAACTCCAACATTTTGACATACCGGATTTGAAAAATAAATGTCTGCATCAGGTCATGTGTTGTATACCATTCGAAAGAGCATGAAAAGTTATGTCTAAATTCGAAATATCTTTTCATTTGAAGCAAGTGCGCATGAGATAAGCCATAATAAGTGACATTTCAATCAGTTTTCGGAACCGTAAGCCATCAAGATGCCATTCAGGCCTTTTTCTATCATGCAATTGTCGACGCGGGTTCGAATCCGCCCGAATGCAAAATGTTATCATCACACGGTTGCCGATCGCGAACGGAAAGAGATGAGCGGCGAACTGCCCCCTTCTGTGATGATAGGATGCGCGTACAATACTCTTCCATCTGAATCTACCCGGACTATTTGAGTATCCATTTTATCGCGCACAGAGAACAGAGATTTTCGTTCCAGTTCGGATACCTTCATTGAACAATTCGCAGATGTATAATATTTTTGGTACTTCCTTTGTTCCTGGCTGCTTCCTTCTTCTTCCTCAGTGCATAGCCCCTTTCCGAAAACTTAGATGGAAGAGTATTGTACGCGCATCATATCATCACAGAAGGGGGCAGTTCGCCGCTCATCTCTTTCCGTTCGCGATCGGCAACCGTGTGATGAATCTGCGATTAGACGATTACTGTTGTAGTGCAAGTACAAACAAGCATCAATCACAATGAAAGGTGTCTCGACAGCTTGAAAACAAACAAAAATATTGATTCGGATGATAAATTGTTCATAAAAAATTTGGCAAAACATTTTGCATTCGGGCGGATTCGAACCCGCGTCGACGATTGCATGATAGAAAAAGGCCTGAATGGCTTCTTTGGGGACCGATATTGACCAATTGCAAATAACTTCTTGATTCAGAATTCCACGGCGAATCGAATGAGCACAAAATCAGCCGGTGCAAATGGCATCTTGATGGCTTATGTTTCCGAAAAATGTCACTTATTATGGCTTCTCTCAGGCACACGTGCTTCAAATGAAAAGCTATTTCGGATTTAGACATAACTTTTCATGCTCTTTCGAATGGTATACAACACATGACCTGATGCAGACATTTATTTTTCAAATCTGGTAGGTCAAAATGTTGGAGTTCGGATCTTGAATTGTGGTGGAACCACTCACTACCCATAGGCATTAAGTACAGCAAATTTGAGATCGATACGACCATTTTGAATCCTTGTGCCACCCCTCCTCCGCTAGTACAGAGAACGCGTTTTAGATCAAAAAGTTTCTTTTTTTCAGAATAGAATGAGCAGACAAGAGAAAAGGGTGGTAGTTAGTTCGAATAAGGTGAGATGACATTGACTAGATGAAATAGATGTCTCTATCAGATAGTGAATATCGAGGGAGGATCGAAGGAGAAAGTCACTCGATCCCTTCTAATTCCTCCTATTGTTTCTTCTTTCAACAACTGTGATATCATCTCTGTCGAATATCTCGTGAAGGTCTGTTCTCACTATTAATTGATGGAATAATCCATCTAACATATCAGATCAATTTGACGGCGGAAGGACCCACTACAGTATCAGCCGAGCTTCCTCTCATAATCGGGAATATTCCTATCAGGTAGGAATGGACTGTCGCTCTAATAAAACCTCTCACATCTTATAGAAACTCCCCAGAGAAGCTCTGTTTCGAAGACAAAGCGAAAGTCGAACAATCAGAATGGTGGTTTTCAACTCTTTATTGATTGTGAACAATGAATCAATAGCAGAGACTCCGTCCAATCTTTCCTCTTACACTGACTGTTATTCTCAGAAGAGAATGAGGTTCGGTTTGAATGAAATCACGGGAGAATGAAGGAATTTCAGCATTCAATTCTGCAATAACTTTCTATCCCAAGATGTGAAATTGATGATTTCTCTGAGTTGACTCGAAATTGTCGCGATTCTAGCAATAAACAAATTCCGAACAGTCGATCGTGGAACTCAGTCTGTACTCTGGTTTTCGTAGAGTAGATATCTAGAAAAGTATGATCAGGGTAGAAAGGGATCTCGGAAGGAAATTCACACGGGGAAAGGAGATAGCGTGAGACAGTTAGAGGGGAATCACATGTCAGAGAGACTTATTTGTTACTTCGATTTTCTCAACCTAATTCAGAAAACGAGTGAAATCAGTGGGTGAACTTTGCATTTGCTATAGAACCTTTGAATTATAAGTTCTGTAACAAAAACAAGTAATGAAGCTACTGAGAGTAAATATAGAAAATGAGTGATAGTCGAAGGAGATTCATGGGTCGATAATCGGCAGAAGTGACAGCTAAAGGAGGTTTGAAGTTGCGAAGACGCTTTACGTGTCGGGGAATCCAGTAATCGTCAATCTGATCATAATATTAAACTTGTTGAATAGCTGAATAGACTTACTCGATCCTGACTAAATAACTTCACGAGCACTTCATTAATAGCCCAGAGTACCTTCCTTTTTGTATCAGGTGAGAAAACGTAGTGGGTGGAGAAATAGTGGGCAAACGTAGATACCGCATGCTCCGCCCACTTTGAGGGGAACAAAACTCATTCAAAACCTGCGCATCGACGTGACAATTCTAATTCGCAACTAAATAATGTAATCAAAAACGTTTTCGAGTGGTATTAGTAGCCTTCACTGATGACGTGATGCGCAGCTTGATTGGATCATAATAAGTAGGTAAATTTTCGGATATTAGATTAAAAATACGGAAATGAAGGGGTTCTAGTGGTTGTACACAGCTGCGCAACACAGATTCCGTTAATTTGTATTTTAGAGAAATTTTAAGCATTTTACTAATTTTCTCTGAATTGTCAGGCGAGTGCGAGAGGAGAGGGAGACGTGCGAGAGAGGTTCCGCCCCTCATCCTCTCTCGCCGAGTTCCCTCTCCTCTCCCTTGCCCGCGCGCGCGTGTGGTTATGTTGTCTGACTGAAGTCCGCTATATCGCCCGTTTGAGCCCCACGATCGACCATGTTTTGCAAGATGGTAGGCTCGGGGGAGAACTCGGTTGAGAGAAGAGACAGAAACAAAAGATAAAAAGACAAAATGTTACTCACAACGAGACCTACACAATGAGGTCAACGACCATGTGCGGACAATTTGGAATATCAGTCTGCGGTCTCTATCTGTGAGTTTATCAGTCTTCATAAAAACAAAAAATGACCGTTCTAATCCTTTGAATGAATTCTACTTCTTGCAGACTGCAGATCTGCATAGAATCCATAGAAGAGTGATCAATTCACAGAATACAATGATACAGAATCCACAGAGGAGACCTCCGTAGCCACCCATTCCCACCACTACCTTCGTCAACTGAAAGGGATTGGGTTGTATCATCAGTGAAGTGATCACTGACCGGGAATGCAGGGTTCTCTATGTACATGAGATGTGAAGAATCAGAGAGAACCACTTCGATGTCCTCAAATGAATGCACTTTATTTTGATTAAAATGTTAATACTCACACTTTCCATGAGATTGTACACACACGTAGCATTGTCGGAGAATTCTTGACACTGAAAAAAGTAGAAGATGATTTAAAAGAAGACAAATAACAATAGGTAGTGATGATTTTTTGATCTCATTTTAAATAACATCTAAATGCGTTCAAGGTAACTTTCCCTTCATCCCATCACTCACATCATCCTCAATGCTACTGCTGGTCATCACAACGTTGAATTGTCGTTCATCACAAGCGGGAGGACAGAAACATTCATTCCATGTGGATGGATCGCCACGAGAGGGAATGATGGACTCACAGCAATCGACTGTAGAGAGATCATATTGTGATGGGAAATAGATGGTCAACCGAGGATCTTCCCATTGACTAAGATCCGATTATTTACTCACATTGCGCGAATTGGCACTTGGTGGCATTCGTCTTCATGTTGTATCGAGGATCCATGCATCCACACATCTTTATTTCATTAATTAATTTCGAATAATAGATAGTTACGAACAAACCTTCTGTGCCATATCCTGGTAGCAGGAGCGGAAACACGCCTGAAATTCAGGGAAAAATCAAAAGGAAATGAACCTTGACTATAGGGGTGATCCGAAAGTATCTTCCGCTTTTTTAAAACTTTATTTCTTGCGAAATATAAGGCAAAATCCCAAACTTTATTTAGTATTAATTGAAGATGTAGATGATCTAAAATGTTATATCTTAATATTGCGAAAACATTGATGACGAAATAAGCTCAAATGTGTGTTTTCGGGCAACATCTTTGAAATTTTCTATCTCATTGGAGGATTTCGCTGGGAACAGCGGATTGGAAATAAAGATGAAGAGGGATCTGTACTATCCAATAAAATTTGTTAATAGAAAATACCTAAAATGATCGATGAACTAGGTCGAAATCTTTCTTTTTTTATGACTTTTTTATGGTCGATTTTTCGAATTTTATCCTTCTTGGCAGTGAATTTCCCTCATATTCTGATATTTCTCAGTTATGATTTATGTGTAATATTTTCAAAATATTGTTGGTGAGAAATTCGCACATTTTCAGAAAAATGTGTGGAAAATATCGAGTTTTGTTGTGATGATGCAATCGAAAATTAAAAGATTAGGTACCGAGCAATTTGAGCGTTGTCAACTCCAAACTCCCTTCAGACTATAACATAATTTTTATCTATGCGTAAAACAAAGAACGGATTTTTTAAATGAAAATTGAGACTGGACACTTTTGATGTGGCTTGGTCAAAATAGTGCCGTTTGTCAATAACATACAGTGCTCAAGTACTTAAATATTAGAGTGATGGTTGCTAGAGCCAGCGCACTTTAGTATGACTTGATAAGTTTCCTAGAACCTGTGAAAAATATTTTTTCAAAAACGCTGAAGATACTTTCGGATCACCCCTATAAATACCTCGATTGTGTATCCTCCAGTGGTGTAGAAACTATTAACGTCATTGGGCGTTCGAGCACAAGCCATTGAGAAAAGAGAGCCCATTCGAAGACGAGAGTACGTCTCCTGAAGGGAAGGTAGAAGAGTTAACCAATCAGAATCAAATAAATGGACGAGACGGTGGAATAAGAGGGAAAATCGATAACTGAAAGCGAACCTGCTGCACTACCATTCTCGTGAGATCACCCGGAATGGGATTGTAGTTGATACTCTCGGAGCTGATCGTTCTGAGGAAGAGAAATTGTGTTCGATCCGTGAAATCTCCAATGAGAAATACCCCTGAATGCTCACTTAGTCGATTCATGCACGAATACAGTACAGGCAGATTTCTCGTCCCATGATAGTGACTCATTCACAGTCGATCCAACCCGAACCCTCAGGCCTGAAATATAAGTCAAATCATTGTCTGAGGCAGCACCGAACCGCTCTCAAAGCCAGTCGATCGTAGACTGAAGGTTGAATTGATATTGGAAGAGCCGAAAGTGTAGCAGTTGCCTAGTGAATTGTCCATGAAGAATTCGAACACTTCTCTGAATTCGAGACGCTTTTTACTATAAGAAGGAGGTGGCTCATACGATGCATTGAGTGTCATTCCTTCAAATTCGACATGGGTGATTAACTCGTCTATTTGATATCCGAGTCCTTCTCGAATCTGAGAACATTCACATAAGATTTTCCTATAGTAAGAGGATGTAAAAGGAATACCGGTGGTTCGAGTTGCATGACCATGAAGGGAATTGAAGTGAGGAAGAGCGCGTTGTTTGACGTTTTGTCATCCACTAACTGAACGATTTAATACTTCGAACGGTCAGATAAACAAAGCGCCCTACGGCTTTTATCTTGAGATAATTCTCGACGCCATAAGCATCCACGAGTTTCTGTGGAGAATCATCAGAACAGTCGAGACCCTGGTTATTTCAGAGATTAGATTCTTCATTTTCAGAAGCCATTTATCGATCAGCAGATTCGAATAAAAACTTACCGCATACCAATTATCGCAGGCGCATTTCATGACCATGACTTCTGGCTGCAATTCCTGATCACATTTGCCCCTCCCACTGCATGTTGTGGCTTGACACACATCGTAGCCTAGATTAATCATTATTGATTACATTTATCAGCAGAAAATGCGTCAGAAGTTCGGATGTATTTGAATTACATGCAGAATCATTTGAATCCCTTGAGTTGACTGATTTTGCTCACCCCTGCACCTCTCCTCATAGTAATTGCTGAGACAGTTGCAGTAGTAAGTTCCATCTGGATTATCGACACAATCTCCTCCATTCTTGCACCACCAAGGAGTCAATCCGCAGAAGGTCTGAGCTGGAAAAGCACCCTTATCTTCATCGAGAATGTTTTCTTAAAAATATATCTTTGAGTGTCTTCGTATGGCAGATCTTCCAGTATGGGATACTATCACACCATCGTCACTCACTCTCGCAATTGGCTCCAGTCCATCCATAATCACAGAGACAGAAGTGTTCAGTCTGACCAGGCACATACTGACATTGTCCACGACCGGAACAAGTGACCCCATCACATGGCATCGGCCAGAGGGCTGAGAGGGGAGAGGATGAGGTTGAGTCAAGGCACTAATTTAGTCAATTTAAAGGTTTAAAAGTGTGATCTGTACGAATGAAAATGCCAAGAGTGATTCATTAATGAACTAACGGGTGAAACAACCACTTGTCTCCCCGCCATATCCCCAGCCATAGTGGCAATAGCACGTTATCTGAAGGTCACATAAATCGATACAGAACCGATTGAAGTTTGAGGACTCTCCGTTTCTAAGGATGAAGTTCGCTTAAACGGTTCTGTTACGGTATACATATCGTTTTTCTAACGTGGAATGGAATGACCTTTCTCCAGAATGCCATACAAACAGCGTGTGAGCCGCAGAAGTTCGTGCTAGGACTGTCACACGGATTGGGAAGGGCTGAGAAAAAAAAGTAATAACTAGATATGGAGAAATTAATGAATCTCCGTACCGGGTGCCGTCATACAGTAGCGTCCGTAGGTACCATCAGGAGGGCATACACAATAGAATGTCTGTGGATCCATCACCTACAATGATTATCAATATTGATATATGTATATATAAATAAAACTAATAAGTGATTATGTTAGGACTTGCCTGGCAATATCCTCGACCGCAATCAACACCCGCACAAGGATTTCTCACTGAAAAAAATGAAAAAAAATTTGATCACTATCAGTTGATCATTGTCAATCTAGCAGAAATCTCAACTAGCTATTCGCATCTTTCAGTATCACGACATAAATTCAACTGACGTTCACAGAAGTAGCCGAACAATCCGGGAGGACAAATGCACTTGAATACGACTGCAATCAAGGTCTCTTGGCGCTATTTCATTAAATCTTCACACCTGGGGTCAAAGTGAGGCAGCGGCCACCATTTTGGCATGAAGTGGGAAGGCAAGCATCTGGAATGGAGACCAAACTCAATGGAAGATAGAAAGAAAATCACTCTGTTTAAAATCTGTTTTTTCTTCACCGTCGCTCTCTACATTCGACTACGGTTTTCCTCGGAAAGTAGGTTTGGAAGAGATGTATACCACGAACTGATAGAACAATCAGCCCCGATGGCTCCATTCGGGCAGATGCACTCATACTTTCCAGTGGTGTGTGGAAGACACATCGATCTGTGAATAATCATACTTTTCGAAATGTTGGAATTAAATGCTCACTTGACTCCAGTGCACGGATTGCTGGCGCATATGTCGACTGGGATGACTGAAAAAAAAGAGATCCGTTCATAAATACCTCCTCGTACAGCTCGCATCAGGTAAGGGAATACATGCAATGGATAAGCAACTATCCATCACTCCCTCACTATTATCAACGTGAAGTTCTAACCATTCTCGCATCTATCTCCTCCATATCCGGCATTGCATTTGCACGTCTCACAGTTGTAGTTTGGAGTGACAGTGATACCCGAGGCACACACTCCGAAGTTCTGACATCCCACCGGAGGAAAAGTCTGATTCACCCTGAATAGAAGAGTGGTTGGTACTTATAATGATAATTTCAAGATCAACGAATCAAACGTTACTGTCTCGCAGAAGGAAGATAGATGTCCATACTTTTATTGCTCGATATAGTGGAAAACGCCTGTGCATTCTATTACGGTCACCGTGAAACTCACGCTGCTTTGTAGGCTCTTGATGATTTTGCGGCGATTAGAAAGACGAAGAAGGCAGTGGAAAACATCAATAAAGGGAAGGCGAAAGCTACTGAGAATGAGCAAGGGAATGGCTTAGACACCAGTAAGCGCCTCCTCTTCCTATCCGTAGGAGCAACTAGAGTACTGCTAAGGAATGCAGCGTAACCAGGCGAGACAGAGGAAGCGATTGAGAAGAAGTCGGTGCATTCTCGGTTGAAAGCAGAGATCGGTGGATATGTCTGATACTGCAGAACAGACTGACTTCCATGGCACTTCGCGTGTTTACTACGATAGTGAGAACCTCTTGAACATCATGGACGACGAAGAAGGAATTGCTGTGAAATGGATGTGGTGGCTGCAACAGTAAAAGTAAAAAACTCATCTTAATCATTTCCGATAACTCCTTCATGTTTTCCATATCTTCCAGTGGTGTTTCAGAATCATAGAATTCCGCGGTGCGCTCGAACTCAACGATCACTCATTGGCTATTCTCCAGCCAAACAAGTGAACAAAGGGAAGAAAAGAGAGTGGGAAGCGCCTCCCTCCTAGAGATCTCTCCAGTGATCCCAAGACTGAAGTTTAGCTCCAAGATGAAAAATGGAGCTAAGCAGACATTTGACAATAGTATTAGGCGAATAACTGTAGAAATTGGAAGAAAAGTTGACAATTGTTTCAGTCTTAGCGAACTACGAAGCGCTTACAGTCGACGAAAAAAGGTTTCAAAGTTTCTAGTCATGCAAGAAATTTCTCAATTATAGTTCTAGAAGAGGCTAACATAATCGCAGAAATGGAAACCGATATGATAAGTGTGATAATTTGAATGCGATTCTTCGATCACTTCTCCCGTCCTCATTTTCCATTCATTTCTCCCCTTCATTCGAACAGACATCGGTTGGTCTCTCTTCTTATCTAGTCATTCTCTCTTTCACACTCATTCATAGTGTCATCTCCAATGGTTTATATCAAGTCTTCTCATTCAGATTCCTAATGAAATCGTCGTTTCCCTACTGAGGACCAGCCAGAAGTGTGAAGATGGAGGATCGGTATGAGGATGCTATCCCGACTTCTCTAGTGGTTCTCATTATCGTGGCATGCGTTATCGGAGTTATTTCCGGTGTGTCTTTCTTATTCAAAGGTCGATGAACGGATGAAATTGCAGTTGTTGGCCTGATTATCTACTGTGTTTGGAAATGTGGGAAAAAGGAAGAAATAGCAGAAAGAATAAGAGATTTAGAAGAAGCCAAGGTTACTCATTACTATCATCGTCCAACTCGAATGAATTGGACTCTATCTTTATGATCTCGACTGGAGATAGATAGGAAGAACCCACTCGGCAGGGAAAGATATAGACGCGAGAGAATTATTTTCATTAGTTTCACTTAAGGAAAAAGCCGAATTTTCAATTGAATTTTACAATCCTAATACTGTTTTCATTCCTGGAGTTGAGGTTTGTTCTCATCTCATGACTATTATCTTGACTTAATAATATCCACTTTGAGGTCACTGGATCAGTGACTCTGACTGTGAATGAACCCGTCATTGCCAAAGCCATCATCATTTCAATACATGGAAAGGCCAAGACTCATTTTATTGTGTGAGAATCGCGGTGAGAGATCAAAGATCAAAGATCAATCTAGTGACAAAGAGGGGGAATGAAAGGGGAATCAATCCCATTACAGAACCGATTCAAATGGCCATAGATACTACGTGAACGTTGACTACTATGGGGTCGTCTCTCCTGTGAATGTGGGAGTGGAGGTGTGGACTCCAATGGACTGTCCACTGACTACATTCCTGTTGGAAACTATCGATTCCCATTCAGGTAGACCACTTTTCTTTCTATCCTATTCATCCTTATTTGCAGACTTATCTTGCCTCCCAACAGTCCGGGTTCATTCGAGGGAGAAATGGGATCCATTCGCTACTACTGTAAGGCAATGATCTATCGACCAGAGGGAAAATACCATCTCACCACCGAGAGAGTAATTAATATTAATTAACGGGAAATAAATCGACGATCGCTCAGATGTTCTCAGTTATTCCCATCGTTGACCTCAATTTCATAAGCAACGTAAATCTTCCCAATCGAATTACGAAGACCAAGAAAACCGGAGTACTCATGTACAAAGACAGACAAATAGAAATGACGGTGAGATAAAATCATCTGATCACTATTTGTATTTCTCTTTCAGATCACAATGGATAAGAGAGGTGTCGTTCCGGGGGAGAATCTCGCTCTTGACATTGATGTCGCCAATCACACGAAAAAGAAGATCAGAAACGTAATCTACAAATTAGAATAAAAGTATAACGGTTGTTTTCCAGATCGAAGTGACTGTTGTTCAGATGTCCAACTACGTCGCTTATCGTGTGAAAACGGTGGGACAATTTTTTTAAAGAAGGGGCGGCACGAACGCGTATGCAAATCACAGAGCCGAAAGGCGCGCGCCGATTTGCATGCGCGGTCTCTTCATTGTCCCCTTATCCCTCACTAGTTGCCTGAGCGATCAGGCCCGCTTGGCATACAGCCAAACGCGCATAGCTAGGTTTGTCCAAAAATTGGTTACATGGGAGTTTCGCAAGTGTGATCGGGTAACGAATCCCCACAACCTCCCCTATAGAAGTAATCAAGCCAGATATTCGTGCCACCCCTCCTTTAAATTGAGGGATTCAATGAAAATGTTCATAAAAAAGTTGTTTCTCCAGTTCGACTTTCATTTCGGTTCGAAAAGAAGGAGCAAAGAAGAGGAAAGGGTGGTAGTCAGTTCGAGTGAGGTGAGATGACAGTGTCTAGATGAAATAGAAGAGAATCTCTATCAGAGAGTGAATATCGAGGGAGCATCGACGGAGAAAGTCACTCGATCCCTTCTCATTCCTCCTACTGTTTCTTCTTTCAACAACTGTGATATCATCTCTGTCGAATATCTCGTGAAGGTCTGTTCTCACTATTAATTGATGGAATAATCCATCTAACATATCAGATCAATTTGACGGCGGAAGGACCCACTACAGTATCAGCCGAGCTTCCTCTCATAATCGGGAATATTCCTATCAGGTTAGCACGGACAATCGAACTAATCAAACCTTTCACATCTCAGAGAAACTCCCCAGATAAGCTGTGTTTAGAAGTCACAGCGAGAATCGAGAAAAAAATGGTTATTTTCAACTCTTGGCTGATTGTGCTTTACGAGAATGAGGTTTTCTTTGAATGAAATCACGGAAAAATTAAGGAATTTCAGCATTCAATTCCGCAATATCTTTCTATCCCAAGATGTTAAATTGATGATTTCTCTCAATTTACTCGAAATTGTCGCGATTCTAGCAATAAACGAAATATGAAAAGTAAATCGTGGATTTGTGTATGCATAGTGACCGCAAGCTCCGCCCACTTTGAGGGGAATTGACTTCGCCCAAAACCTGCGCCTAGCAAGCACAATTCGAATTCTCAATCGAATCAGCCCATCAAAATCGTTTTCTGCAGCTCTCAGTAGTCTTCACAAATGACGAGTGGAGCAGCCTGATCGGTCAACTCTAAGTAGCTCAAATAAGGACATTTATGGTCAAGAAATGGCATTTGAAGTGTTTCTAGTGGTCGTACACAGCTGCTCCACTAGCATTTCCTTTATTAGTATTTTAGATGAATTTTAAACTTGATTTCAGATTTTTAATTATTTTCTCCGAATTGTGCTCGATCGTGGGGAGAGGCGAGCGATAGAGCGGGAGGAGGGAGAGAGACACACGCGAGAGATGCCCCGCCCCCTTTTCTCTCTCGCCCGATTTCCCTCTCCTCTCCCTCGCCCGCGCGCGCGTGCTTTTCGGGGGAGAACTCGACTCATAGATGAGATAGAGACTAACTCTTAAAAGCAAAAATTTTATTCAACACCATACCAACAGATTGAGCACACATGTGAACCGGTGCGATCAATTTGGTAGATCACCGTGCGGTCTCTATGTATGCACTCTTCGTTTAATATCTAGAAAGGGATGATCAGAGTAGAAAGTGGTCTCGGTAGGAAATTCACATGAAGAAAGGAGATAGCGTGAGAAAGTTACTGGGAAAATCACATGTCAGAGAAACTTCTTTTTTATATCCCAACTTTATCCACCACGTTTAAAACACCCGTGAAATCAGTGGGTGTACTTCACATTTGTTATAGAACCGTTGAATTATAAGTTCTGTAACAAAAACAAGTGATGAAGCTACTGAGAGTCCCAAGTAAATATAGATAATGAGTGACAGTCGAAGGAGATTCATGGGTCGATAATCAGCAGAAGTGACAGCTAAAGGAGGTTTGAAGTTGCGAAGACGCTTTACGTGTCGGGGAATCCAGTAATCGTCAATCTGATCATAATATTAAAGTTGTTGAATAGCTGAATAGACTTACTCGATCCTGACTGAATAACTTCACGAGCACTTCATTAACAGTCCAGAGTATCTTCCTGTCTGTATCAGGTGAGAAAACGTAGTGGGAGGAGAAATAGTGGGCGAAAGTCTCCAGACCGGGGGTTTCATCGCCTTGGTTGCCCGTGAGTTTGACACTGAACAGATTGGTAAGATTGAGATGACTAGAAGAAAATATACCTGACGAGCGGACAAGGATTCTCGATGAGATTCATCTCCATAATCCAATTGAGAGGCATTCCAGTCACTGCCTTTGGATTATCACAGATCTTAGTGAGTAGAGCCTCGCTGTTTGGTACAGTGTGAATGATCTTCGAGCCAATCAGAAGATCGTACACCTGATATTTGCAATTAGAAACGATATACCACTACGACCGAACATCATCATAGACGAAACCGGGTGAGTCAGTCCACAATTCTCGCGAACCATCATGCAAACCTTCGATTAGATCAGGAAAAGTCCTGTAATCCTCATATTGAGCGCCGCAAAACATCAAAACTTGCGTTTCTTTCCCAGGTTTGATCACGACGTTGTTGCCTTGGAATCCGGCTGAATGATGAAAAATGATGACCGTAAGACAAAGGAGAAATATTATTTGAACGATTTGACAAAGGGCCTTGGTAACTGAAAATAGAGATTGTCAATGAATGGAAGTTTACACTGAGGATTACTGGAAGAACGGGCGTTTTGCATGAGTAAGAATACACAAATTGATGAGATAACATTGGAGATGAAAATAAGCGCAATCGTCTCCCATTTGAATACAGTGAAGAAGGAGATCTCCGATTCCTCCAAGTCACCAGCTCTTTGTCTCTCGTAGAAGAGATCCTCAATCATAATTTTGAACAATTCATTATCACATTTTGAGCTGAATATTCAGAACTCTACTAGAAGGTTTAGCAACAAATACAAAGGTGGGTTGAGCACTTTGTGAAGAATACTTACTATGCTGAATCTGATGACGTTACTGCGAATGAACGTCTTTGATCTTTCAGGATTCAACTTAGTTCCATCCATTCTCGTCAGAGTTCGACCTTCCGTTATGTTACGAAAAGTCGTTTTCGAATCTGATCGAAGAACAATTTCATTGAGAAGATGAAATAATATCTGACCGATTTCCTTCACAAATTTATTTATTTATTTGATACACCCCAACGGGTGTGACATCATGTGAATAACATATATATATACAACATATACAGAATGAAAAGCAGGAGAGGGGAAGGGGGGGGGGGAGGGAATTGGGATAGAAGAAGGGAGAGTTGGAGTTGATCACTCCCACAGATACTCTTGATAAATGAGGAGGACGAGGCCTCGGAACGGGAATGGGATCGTTCGATCCATGTATATCTTATGGACCTAGAGCAAGGGTGGGGAGTGATGGGGGATTCTACAGTTTAGGGATCACTATTTGGAGAATGAGGGCCGTGTCAGGATTCGATAACAAGTGAAGTTTGATTGTGGGCAACGATAATTTTGGATCAACAATACGATGAATCTTACAAAGGAAGCGAATAGTGCGATGAGAGAAGGAGGATCGTAAGTTTTCTCTACGAGCAATAGGAATGTGAAGGGAAAACGCATTGTTTCTGGACGAAACATTACGAAATGAATAGAAGCGAGACATAGGTAGATCAACAATTCCATTAACTATCTTGAGAGAGAATAGAATATCAGAAACCACACGACGGAGATACAAAGAACGCAAGTTAGCAGAAACGAGTCTCTGATCATAGCAAGGAGGAGATGAAATACGAGGGGAAGTACGATAGTGTAATAATCGAGTGAAAAGATGCTGGCATCTTTCTAATTGCCTAATGGGTCCTTTAGCTGAAGGTGACCAAACAGGGGGAGCGTACTCTAGAATAGGAACAATGAATGAACGATAAGCACGGATATAGGGGTCACTAGATGTACAACAGATCTAAACAGAAGATAAATAAGCATATTCGCTTTCTTACAAATAATGTCGATATGATAAAGGAAAGATAGAGAGGAATCAATGTAAACTCCTAAATCTCTAACTGGATTGGGAGGAGAGACTGAGGAAGGGAGAGGGAGAAGGAAGGAGTTGAGAGAGTATTGGTGGAGAGGATTGTTTTTACCTATGTAAAGGGCTGTGCGACAAAGATAATCTCTTCGTTGAGAACTTCTGATACAATTCTCCACAATTCAGTGAAGATTCCGGCGACTTTAGATTCAGTATCATGAAAGATAAAGGGGTATCCACCCTCGTATTCGATTATGAGAGGCATGGTATGGGAAGGAAACACTACGAAAGGAGAAGTCGAAGAGGAAAGGAAACGGAAGATGAGAGTAAAATATTCATCGTGGGAATCGCGGTGGTGGTCCCTAAAGACCACAAAACAAGATGTCTCATACGGATATGTTAGCCCTATTCGTTTCGGTTTTTTATTGAAAAAACCTCTAGTGATTTCTTCGCTTTTTCATACACAGGTAACAATATAATGAAGTAGGACCTATCTCTTCAGTTATTTTCCACACACGATTCAACATTTTTTTTCTAATGTGGTGTTAGTTCTCAGGAAATGGCGCTGGAAAAAGGAAAAGGGGTGTTAGTTTTCTCGGAAAATGCTCTTGGAAAAAGCAAAACATTTGAATTCCCGCACTTTTGTATCTCGGTCCACAGTGGAGATAGAAACTTGAAAATTGTTTTATGAGGTTTATGGACCCTCTGAACATCGTAACCAAAATTTCAAGTCTCTATCTCTACAGGGAATCGAGATATAAAATTGCGGGAATTTAAATGTTTTGCTTTTTCCAGTGCTTTTTCCAAGCTGGAAAAGGCATCAAATTTGAATTCCCGCAATTTAAATTTAATTTTAGTTACGATGTTCAGAGGGTCCATAAACCTCATAAAACAATTTTCAAGTTTCTATCTCCACTGTGGACCGAGATACAAAAGTGCGGGAATTCAAATGTTTTGCTTTTTCCAAGAGCATTTTCCGAGAAAACTAACACCCCTTTTCCTTTTTCCAGCGCCATTTCCTGAGAACTAACACCACATAAATAAATAAAAGTTTTATTTCTAAATAAACAAATGTCTCTTATCAATTCATTGGGTCCAGTTAATGCTGTGCCTTTGTGTCAATGGTTAGCGTGTGTAATCGAAACTGTGTAGAGAAAGAAGGGATCTCACTTCAATCGGATAATAAGAACGATTTCCGATAAATTTATTAACTGTTCATGATGATGATGGGTTTACAAGCGAGATATTTTTTGTGATCTTATAAAATACAACGAAAGTTCAATTCATAAATAATCAATGCATAAAACAATGGGATCAATGAGGCATGACATCATTTGAATCGGCTCTAACTGTCTTGAGGAACTTCATAAGGGGAGTCCCTCCTGTTCCCGATTCGGAAGAGTTTGATGTCTGAGTTGAGATGAAGAGAGACACCTGCAATACTCAGATTTATCATCCTAATTCAACATCATCGGTTTTGTTCCGATTAACAATAAATCGGCCTCTCCAGATATTCCATAATGAAGAAAAAGAAAGAAACTGACGACTCGAATGTGTTGGGATCGGAAGTTGTCGAGTGCCCTTAGGGCATCGGGGAATCGAGGATGAGAATGAAGGAGAGAATGGAGAGGAGAAGACTGGGCGGTGAGCTGAGAGATCACTCATCTTTCAATGCACCACCTTGATTAGAACGAGCACTCCTACTAATCTGATCGGTTTGAGTATGGAAATACCTGAGTCCATTCAATGAATGCTCTATGAGGTGCAGGCATGAATTCACGCTGCTCTCGAAGGAAAGAATCCTCAGCACCTAAAATCATTTTGTGCAGGCCCTGCCAGTTCATCATTGTATATCCCCAGTAATTGTCCCTCCTCTCTTCTCGGAGGAATCATCATGATGATCTCACCAGTGTGTTTCACTCCAAGGAATGCATCCATGGTCTGGATGGTACACGACTGAGCAGCGCTTGCACCAGGGAGAAGAGAGGGGGATGAATCGTCCAATCCTGATGGAAAATTGTGCTCAATTATGAAGTAATCATTACGCATGTGAAGACTAAATATGAATGAATCGAGGTAATCTTCCGTCTAAATTTGAATTAGGAGAAGCATTGTTCGCAATAGGAATGTTCTCTGTCTGATTGATGAAGAGAGATCAAGCGAATCCATCTTCATTCATCCAAACATATATCTTTTTTCTAATGAATCATCACAGTTGCTCACCCTCGAATACGACTCCTCCCTCGATATTCGCGTATCCCCAGAGGAAGGGACGTAGGCCATGATAGAACTCAGAGGGAGTCAGACGCTCACGGAAACGCTGAAGTCATGAAATTGTAAAATAATTTTCTGATGAAGTTGTACCGACAGGCGGAAGAAATGTGTTCCATTTACGGAAATTGTCGGTATTTTACCGTAAAACAACGAAACGTCTCCCATTTCCGTCGTTGTTGATGAATTTTTAAAATCCTCTTGGATTCGAATACTTCAACGCATTGCCTTGAGGGCCCGCAAGAAAGAAAACATGAGCTCATTCTTTAAAGTACAAAAATCGGATAGCGAATTTCGCAAGGTTCTCAGGCAAGCATCGTATGAGCAGTTTCTCCAATGTGATGCAATAACCTGCTAGAGCATGATAAATGGCATATTTATTGGTCAGTGGAGTACTTCAGCTACGTTCTAACATTCAAGTTTGACATCGAAATCGAAATTTCTATATTATCGCGCTTGCCTGCCACAGAACCTTGCGAAATTCGCTATCCGATTTTTGTACTTTAAAGAATGAGCTCATGAAAAGGGAGACGTTTCGTTGTTTTACGGTAAAATACCGAAAATTTCCGTAAAAGGAACACATTTCTCCCGCTTGTCGGTATCCTCTCTTTTCTTTAAAAATATGACAAAACAGCCAAAAATAATGCATTATAAATTCAGCTAATAAAATTTTAGAAGAACCTGACCACGAAAAGAGCAGCACACGTATTGATAGCATTGATGATGATATCGAGAGCATCTCCGACCTCGGATGAGGTAGAGGAGGAACCTGCAAAAGAGGAATAATGATGGCTGAAAAAACGAAGATCTTATTTAGTTGGTAAACAATAAAGAATGAAAGAGCAAAAAAGAACTCTCTAACCTCTATGGCAGATGGAGGCAGCAGCAACTATTGATGGAGCGAAGTCAAATTCGAGCTAGAAGATATGATGATCAAATGATCTTACCTGATCATAAATGAACTAGACAATCAAACCTGTGCATTGAGTGTGAAGAACCAGACATTGCCTGAAGTCTTGAGGAATCGGAAAGCAATCAGATCGAGATCATCAGCCAGCACTTTGGAAGGGTCGAGATCTGAACTTCTTACTTGATATTTTAAAGTTCTAACTAACTACTAATAGAATAGTTATCTAGTTAAAAGCAACATCTAGATAGTGGCGCTGAATCCATCTGTCATTGTCAATCAACTGTTTCATTGTAACTGAAAAGAATAGCAGACTGGCCTCCACTGCTCCTTCTCCAATTGGCGAGACACGTTGAATGATGGGAGACGACTGGTTTCATTCCCAGTGATTGGGAGACGGAATAGAAAGGAATTGAGAGACAACGGGGGATGGAAGAGGGAGGCTGAAAGGAGATGATCTACTAATCACTGACCAATGAGATCCATGATTCTAATAGAGCCATTGTTGATTAATCACTCATCTAACGAATTGCCAACTTGCAAGAAATACGAACCTTGGTCGATTTATCCGCCCATAGATAAGCGGAGACTAGAGTGCATAGAAGGAGATGGACTAGACGGAGTTGCTCGTAGGAGAAGGAGGAGGGAACTGCCAATACTTATTTTGAAACTAATAGACCCATGCTAACTACCAAAAAAGCTGATGATTTATTGACTCACTCTCAATCTCCGGCAGATTAGCGATCAATTCCCGCACGTTAGCACCCGATTCGATTAGATCGGGAAGACAATCTAGAATCAATTTTTCTTTTAATTTAAATGTAAATTGAGCGTGTTTTTCGATATAAACCCTCTAGATCGTTCAATGCTCACCACAAATGTCGTGCCAACACGCGAAATTCTCAGGCAGTCTGAAATTGTTGATTTCTCGAAACGAGTCTGATGTGTGAACAATGTGAATAATAGATGTGATCTCTCATTTGCCCTTGTCATTACGCTGTTCTGACACTATCTAATTTCAGAATAAAAATAGGCATCGAGTGAAAATAGAAACTGACCTCTCCTCTGGTTTCTCTAGTAGAAAGGCGAATCGTGGAGAGATTCGGTATTGGGCTAGGAATTCATCGAGGGAAGAAGAGGAAGAGAGAGAGGACTGAGGGGGCATCTAGAGATTGAAACTGTCCGATTGCTTTCATAATGAAGAGAGAAAAAAGGACGAACGAGGAGAGAAGAAGGAAGAATCGAAATGACCTGCAATCTGTCACTTTTCTTGTCTCGCAAGCAGTTGTTACTCTCTGATCCACGAGGAGAGAGAGAGTGAGGAGATTGGAGAGAGCAGAGAGAAGAGAGGGAATGAATCATGAATGAATCATGGAAGGAAGGGACGCTGACCCCTCTGAGATGACATTCAATGTTGCGATGGAGGGGGACAGCACCCACAGGGATGGACTTTGACCTCGAGAAGGAGCTTAGTGGTTTACTACTCATCCCATCAAACTAGAATAAATGTCAACGTGCATATGTCTTGCATACGTTTAGAAATCCATCAAAAAATTGTTTTGTAAATGTTCACTTTTGAGCGATTTCTAAATCACTTTATTCAATTGAGAGACCGTTCTCCCTCCAGTCTCTCCCTCTCCCCCTTCATCTCTCTCCCTCCAGTCTCTCCCTCTCCCCCTTCTTCCCTCTCCCTCCAGTCTCTCCCTCTCCCCCTTCTTCCCTCTCCCTCCAGTCTCTCCCTCTCCCTCCAGTCTCTCCCTCTCCCTCCAGTCTCTCCCTCTCCCCCTTCTTCCCTCTCCCTCCAGTCTCTCCCTCTCCCCCTTCTTCCCTCTCCCTCCAGTCTCTCCCTCTCCCCCTTCTTCCCTCTCCCTCAAGTCTCTCCCTCTCCCCCTTCTTCCCTCTCCCTCAAGTCTCTCCCTCTCCCCTTTCTTCCCTCTCCCTCCAGTCTCTCCCTCTCCCTCCAGTCTCTCCCTCTCCCCCTTCTTCCCTCTCCCTCCAGTCTCTCCCTCTCCCCCTTCTTCCCTCTCCCTCCAGTCTCTCCCTCTCCCCCTTCTTCCCTCTCCCTCCAGTCTCTCCCTCTCCCCCTTCTTCCCTCTCCCCCTTCTTCCCTCTCCCTCCAGTCTCTCCCTCTCCCCCTTCTTCCCTCTCCCTCCAGTCTCTCCCTCTCCCCCTTCTTCCCTCTCCCTCCAATCTCTCCCTCTCCCCCTTCTTCCCTCTCCCTCCAGTCTCTCCCTCTCCCCCTTCTTCCCTCTCCCTCCAGTCTCTCCCTCTCCCCCTTCTTCCCTCTCCCCCTTCTTCCCTCTCCCTCTCCCCCTTCTCCCCTCTCCCCCTTCTTCCCTCTCCCTCCAGTCTCTCCCTCTCCCCCTTCTCCCCTCTCCCTCCAGTCTCTCCCTCTCCCCCTTCTCCCCTCTGCCTACGTGTCTCTCCCTCCCCCATCTGGATGGAACACTGATAAGGCTGAATCAGACCATTTCCAGCTAGAATAACATCCTAGATTTACAGATGTCTCGTCCCATATCAATGATCAGATGAACAGTATGATAACAGAAAAGGGAAAGGGTGAGCGTGGTCTCTGGTTACCACTTTCTGCAACTGCCATGGCTAAGCATTCAAGGACAACATTTAAAAAAAAATTAATATTTGTAAATCTTGTTCAGACTATTTTTCTATTTTCTCTTCCATGTCATTCTTCCATAGATTCTGTTACAAGTCTCTTCTAATTACCTGAGATATCTCAGTGGTTCTATTTGGACTCTAGACTCTCTTGACGTATCCATGCCTGCTAATTTGAGTATTCTGGGAAAGGTGACATCTGTGTAGTTGTTAGGAAGACCCAGTTAGCGTCGTCTCTTCCCTCAACGTAATGACTCTCCCTATGGATATTCCTCAGAGACCAGTCTCCAATCACGTGGCTTCCCTCACACGAAGAGATCTCTTTCATGTACTAATCTCCCTCTCGCACTACAGTCACTGTTTTCAATCTCACCGAACGGCCAATCAAAAGAACACAATAATTAGCGCCTAGTAAATAGGCTGAGTGCCAACAATGTGGACAACATAGTCGATCTATGAAGCGAATCATGTTAGGGCGAGTCACAGTCATCAGTGTCACTAACTCCATCGTCAATCCAGTACAATCCCCTAATAGCCAGTCATTCCTTGTCTCCTATTCGTTGTGTCGTGACCGATGTCCTAGTGCACTCTTCTTGCTTCATCCTTCCCTACAATCCGCGCCAGACATCGTAGTTTCCCACTAGTAAGAAGGGGGATCTCATTTGACGCTTCTATCGCGTAATTCGTATCTCACTTAGGCTTCATGACTAAGAATCACGAGAGTTGAACAAACTGTAACAAAAAGAAACACTTCCGATTAGTGGGAGGGAGGATGTTTGACAGGTGACATTCCACTGTGGTCCACCCATTTGTCCTATCACTTCCGCGAAAAAAGGTTCCGCTTACTCAGCACTTCCCATGGGCGTCATATCAACTCCTTTGGCGTATAAATAGGTATTTCTGAACTGCTCCTATTTTCTGCCATCTACCGTACCCTTTTATTGCTCCCTCAGACCAAATCACGTGCTTTATTGTCATTTTAATCTTGGATTGTCCTAGTGTCTCTGCAATTCCCCCTCTCTGATAAGCCCCTCGTGTCTTGTAAACGCCTTCCCCTCTCAGAGGAGGAGTAGAGGAGGCGAGTACCGTATCATAGCACTGATGGGACCACAACCGGTTCGTACTGATAGAGACAAGGTCTTATGATCAACCTAGAGAGAAGGGACTGTATCCGAAAATATCGCATCGAAGATCACTTCCTATGACGATCCCAATAACCTTTTCCCTGTCTACGCAAGCTCTTAATGAATCAAGTAGCACTTTTTACAGCACTTGAGACTCGTGCTAGTTTAGTCCAAGCTAAGAATCCCCTCGTTAGAAAGTGTGCCTTTTGACGCAATCCCCTGACGACGGAAGGAAAGGAAGGAAATGACCCATGAAGTGATGCGATTCACGCCCAAATCGAGATCAAACGCGCCTTGAATGATGATAAAGAGGATTCAGGCGGAATTAGTCACCACTGTGGATTTATCCGCAGAAAAAGGTGAATCCGACCATCCCCTGTTCTCCCCTTCCACCCCCACAAAAGCGCTAATCTCCTTGAATGCCTGATATCTCCCTTTCCTGTGCACACCTCTCTGAAAGTGCCAAAGATTGCGCCCTAATCTTCTATAGTTCTCAATGTCCCCTTCCTTCCTTCCTTCCTTCCTTCCTTCCCTGATAAAGGTAGCATTCGATTCCACGATACAATGCGTCATTCATCTCTATGCTTTTCTCTCTTCATGCCATTTGATGTTTCTACATATTGGATACACAACATTAGTGTCAACATTAGCTCCCATCCAGTTTCCGTAGTTTCGCACCGTAGATCTGTGGATCAGCAGTGTCTAATTCACTGATTTCGTTGATATGATCACTTTTGGGTTTCAATGGTCTCAATCCCTTCGGACATTTCTAGGAATCAGATAATCCCTTGCAGACTACATTTTGATATTCTCTTCATAGGGATAGACCCACTCTCTCAATAATATCCTCACTCTGAGTCCTGAAAAACGTAAGTTAGTGCAGAAAAACGAGGCAATCAGATGGAAGGGATTGGCGGAACATTTTTTATTTTTTCACTCATAACTAATCTTCGGAGATTGATTGAAATTGCATCCAAATGAAATAGTTGTCTCCAATGCCTCCTTTTTTCATCAGGATCCTATAAGTACATAAAAAAAGAATCCCTGTAGATCTGAATCCGAAAATGATTGCTTGTACTTATCCATAGTTTTTTTCCATCCGTTCTTTCTGATCAGTACTATTTCTCTTCCGTATTCCTTCCACCAATTTCCCCTCCCACGCCCTTTCTTTCTATTTGGAATCTTCGACCTCTTCTCTCTAGACGACGTCAATTTCTTGCGTAGTCATGCCTCAACGTTGAGGTCTGAGGGGCACGAATAGATTTGTAGGAGGGGAATTCGACTAAGTTCACGCTGCAAACACCTTTTTGCCCTTGGCCTTCTCGCAGTTCCTCCTCCTTCTCTCGATCGCTTCTCTGAATCGAAGTGACGACTAAAATTGGGTAGCGAAACCTTAAATTGATGGCTACGAAGTGCATCTCTTAGAGGGAGAAAACATGAAATCGGATGGAACGTCTCACTGAGCAGAAGAGACGCGACTAGTTGCTGATTATAGAGAAGAAGTGCGGGGTGAGGGGGGAGGGGGGAGGGGGTGGTTGCAGATTGAGAGATCGAAGGCCGTTTAGAGGGCCTTTTCCGTGCGATTCGCCTTTCTAACTGCACGTGGAGATTCCCTTGAGATCAATACTGGTAAACAATTAGATGAGGGACCCCAGTGAAAAAGGAGTAGATCAAGAGAGTTGGTGTGAGATTGTTCTCTGCCGTACTCTACCATCCCGTCCCTAGAGGGACAGAAGTGAATCAGAAGGACAATCGACGTCGTCGATGGAGATTCGTAATCGAGTGGGACGGTTCGACGTCATCTGATCCTCCCACGGAAATACGACGAAGAAGTGGGTTTTCCCACTGGGGTAGTCACCCGCCCAGACTTGGACTACACTAGTTGCATCACCCACCGAACCCAAACTCTTTTTTTCATAGTTCACCTCATCTCAAATCACGTTGTTGTTCAAGTAGGTGAACCCACATGGGAATCAGTGTCACTCAAATCTAGCGGGCGGTGCTCTACAGTAGTGGTAGGGAGTGCTCACTAGACAGGCTGCTCTCGATTCCTCTCCTATTCCTCAGTCGCCCTCTTACTCTTCACTGCATCCAACCACGCGGCTAAGTCAAAACAAGTGCAATTAGAGGTTAGTTGATTGATGACCCACTGAGAGAGAGAGATCCATACAGGACAACGCCCAGGGAACACATTGGCTCGTTTGGACTCAATGGATCTGTCCACTTGTCTAGGCATTGAGGTCCACTTTATGGTAGAATGGTTCCTCAGTGCAGTGAATGAGAGTGTAGCTAGCAAGCTAGCTCATCTTAGATGCCTAAGTGCCACTCCCGTCTAGGCACACTGTACCCGGAGTCCTTTCTGAGTGAATATCACAGTATCAACACCATTCACTTGCTTAGAAGGGGGGTGGGAGGGGGGTACACACTAGAGTGCCCGTTAGTCTTAGATGGAAGGACGTCATCACCTAGCAAGCTCCTCTCTTGGTCATTCCCTTCCCTATCTCGACTGTCCCTCTGATCTTTCAATCTGCACTCCATGTCCTCCTTGCCACTACAATAATCGTCATCTGAGGATGGAACTCTGACGGATTATAGCGATTCCCCTGGCTTCTTGGACTAATCTAGTGCATGTGAAGGAGAGAAGGGTGACATTTACTCTCATGAAATGAGGACTTCTTGTTTCACACACACTCGCACACTCTAGCTTAAGCTGCAAGGAAAGTGGTAAACAAGTTGACTATTCTAGGCCCCTCAGGCCTTCCAATGTTTCTTCCTTCCTCCCTTCAGACTCCGCCCCTTATTTCGCCTCAAAAGCGGGCGTAGGTTCGAAGTTTCAGCCACACCCCCTATGGGTAGAAGCGTTTCTGTCGTTTCGCGCCCTCTGAGGGAAATCAAAGTCTTCCCGGAGCTACCGTATACTAGAGGGGGGATCCCCGACCCCGGGGGAGATACCGCACCAAAGCACGGTTCCGGGCGATATCCGGTTTAGCTTAGCTGGGAAGATCAGCGACTTACCCTTCACCCCAGCCGCCGATTTGGGTGAAACAAACAGTCGAATTAATGTAGGGTATCCTCTCCTCTCGTCCACTCACTTCCTTTTTTGCCTCCCTTCCTCCGCCCTTTAATTCCTTCCCTGGGTGGCGAATGGAGTACAAAAAGGGACAGAGAGTAGCGTGCTAGAGGGGAACTGCACTTCTTCCTCAGTGATTCCCCCCTTGTATCTTGCTGATTTATGAGATCAACGCCAATCTTGCATGGAACCTTGGACTGGCTCGCTGATCATGTTTATGTGCATGCATTCCATCCATTCCGCGACTAAACCATCTCCTCATCACTCCTTCTCCCCTTCATTCTTCTCATTTCAGTAATGCGGGTTCAACTGATCTCATCCGTAGTCTTGGCCTTCTTCGTCTCTCTTGCCAGTGCAGATTCCGACTGGGATACCCCTCTCCAGGTTGATCGATCAGTCGGGTTACTGTAGGTTTACCATACTTCTTTCAGTTCTGCGCCACGAAGGCCCTGGGTGTAGCGGATCATGCGAAGTGCCATTGGAGAAAGACAGAATGCTATAAGAAGAACGAGAAAAATGCAATGAGTAAGCATCTGACTAGACTAATTAGTGATCAATAATTAACCGCTTTCAGATATCTCGAGGTTCATGTGCACGCCTACATTCAATGTACGCAAGCTCGGTGACTTCTGCTGCAATGAGAAACTGGACGAAGTGCTGGAGGTGAGAATATTACAGTACCCTGATCTCCCTAATCCATTCCATAATCCATTCCAATTAATCGATTGTAGATCGTCCGTCACGCCTCCGTCTCCCGACGCCGTCGTTCCAAGAAGACTCCAAAGAGCTCCTCGAGTGAATTTGATAGATGGATCTCATCTTATCTTCCCTGAATATCTCTCATCCTTCCAATCATACCCATATTCTAATCACCATACTTGTGATCTCGTTCTCTCTCCATTTATCCCTCTCATCGAGCTTATTTTTTCGCCTAGGCACCGATCCTTTTCAAGTGTATTTTCCCCATGTCTCTCGCATATTATCTAGGAAGCAAGTTGTATTCCTATAGTTCGAGTTCCCTCTTCCCTCTCTCCTTAGACGGTGTGTTCAATCTTTCCCTCCCGTGTATAGTCTCTCTTCCGATGAGCTTCTCCCGTATATCTAGTCCCCTCCCTCTCATAGCCTCGACAGTCCTAGTCCCCTGCCCGGTTGCATCCTCGATTCACTGGTGAACACTAATAATGTTGTTATTTCTTGCGACGAGCCTGTGATGAATATAATTTTTTTTAAACAACATTCTAAAGTTGAGATACAATTCCGAGATAAAAACCACTGAAGATCTGAGAATCACGAGTTTCTTTCCCTTTCTTGCAAGCAACGATTTGTGCTTGAAGCGTGTGATGTGTGAGACTAGACTGACTCGATTCCTGATGCTTTCCTTCCTCGTTTCGCCCTCAGGGGCTGATAATAGCCATTGATAGCACCAGAGCGCGTGATTATCATCGATGGCGCGCCAGCACCGGAGAATTTAATGGATGGACTGGTCTGATTGATCTATTGAGCGATGGTCTAGAGACCAGACTGACCAATGCAGACATTCAACCACTTGGTAGTTTCACAGTTCCATCATCTGGTCCTTGAATGAAATCACAACGATGACGTCCATCTACTCCTTCTGCCTCCTCCTTCTCATCACTTTCTTCTCTCTGAAATCCCCTCGGTAATCCGTCTGTTTACCTCTTCATTCGTCTCTTTATCAGTGTCTTCACTGCTAGTCAATCGAGTGCTCGAGTGGTCTCTTCTCAATGGAAACTCCCTCGGGGCAACCAAAGGGTACGACATAGCACATTCCCTTTTTCTGTTCATCGATTCGTCGAATAAAAACATTTTATTCGCCGAACAAAACACTCCTTTCATTGGTTTACTGTAGATGAAGGGAGGGATGAAAGTGCTGCACTACATTTTGTCTGAAAGCTAGAATAGGTTGAATTCAATGGAAGAATATCACATTCACACCTCTAACAACAGAGTCTTTCTCTATTCAGAATTCACTTCGAAAACATCAGGAGAAAAAGGGAATTGTTGTGTTCGAGCACGAGATTCATTGAAGGTTCCTTGACCTTGTCCAAGATCCTCAATCGTACGAAGATTCAAAACATCTTATTCATACAAAAATCACAAGTTTACTTCAATGATCATAGGAAAACTTCATAGCTATTGGTTTGTGCATCGGGGAAGCTCAGAAAGAAAGGAGAAAAATAAATGGGAATCTTCCATAATAATCATATATTTACAATCAGATATCTTCCATACTCATTTTGTAGGAAAACCAACTGTCGATTTCTTCATGGGTAAACACCTCTGAAACTCTGCCGAAATGTGATGCTCTTTGACTCATTATTTACTTTATTCCGCAATCCGAGGAGAATTCTCGTGGCAACTAAAATCGGAAAGTGGGTAAATATGCGAGGTGCGGTAAATAATGCGATCTCAATTGGCTCATTGATATCACAATGATGGCAAGACTGCTTCTCCTCTCCTTCCTCTTCAGTACTCTAATCAATGCGCATATCAACGTGTACAACACGAACTGCTGGTACGTGGTAAGTCTCCCCTCCCCCGCTTCAGTGATCACCTCCTATGACGAGAAATGGCTTATTTACGTAAACAATGGCTAGTTCCGGTACGATGTCAACAATATTACTCTGATTAGTGACAAACAGCCGCATCAAGTTTCCATTTGTGGGGATTCTGAACTGGGGATTTCTCAGTTGGATCGAGTGTACGAGAATGGAGTCAGTAGAGAGATGACACCAG
This sequence comes from Pristionchus entomophagus, assembly GCA_036245825.1. Classification (NCBI taxonomy): domain Eukaryota; kingdom Metazoa; phylum Nematoda; class Chromadorea; order Rhabditida; family Neodiplogasteridae; genus Pristionchus; species Pristionchus entomophagus. Next base: position 20,603,179 of record BTSX01000001.1, on the reverse strand, counting down.
AGGAGATTGAGAGACTCAAGGACTATGGAGTACAACTGGCGGAATATACTGTCTCCGTGAGTCAATTCCATTGTTCTTCTTCACTATTTTTGGACAGTCTCGAGAGGGTAATAACCAGCTCTGTTGAGTGGTATCAGATATGCATTGATTCTCATTTCCAGCTCACTCAATCCGTCTTCAATCTTGGTCGTGATGGATGGCCGATGCCGCCCTCTCTTCCTTGCTATTGCGAGAATTGCGTCGCCAACTGAAAGAATCAGCGATTATCCTTCTTTGACCACCCATTCTCAGTTATCTTCAATCTCTTCATGTCGCAATGATACAATACAAGACATCCCAACGGTCCGAAGTTGTTCCAGACTCTCACACATTTGCACCCAACATCCTCAAAATATTATCGTTCTCAGTATTATCCTTGACCACATGTAACATGTTGTAAATGAGATAAACATGTTGTTTCTGTCACCCACTAGCTATCCTTACGAATTCAAAACAACAAGGAGACAAAAGACTTTTTTGAAACTTTTTTTGTCGTGTGAGATACATAACAAGCACGGTTAGTTAACATACAGTCCCGCAGAGTCTCCGCCCCAACAAGTGGGGCACGGAGGGTCACCGTGGGTCACCCGAGGTCACCCCGATTTTGAGGCGGCCTTAGACCCCTTTAAAATGCGAGTTCGACTTACTATTTTTGGCTATGGGCTTTTCTCATGAGGGTCAATGGATCTGTGAAAGCAGATTTCCGAAATTTGCATTTTGAGCTACTTCCTGATACGTCAACTTGGCCCGTCTCTCCTCCCCTCCATTTCCCTAATCCATTCCTCACTCTCACCTATCAAGGGAGCGGTCGTTTATGAAAATGAGGGGTGGGGAGGGGAGGAGGGCTAAACGATAACGTCTCAGAAAGTAGCTCAAAATTATAATTTCGGAAATCTACTTTCACAGATCCATTGACACTCATGATAAAAGCCCATTGCCAAAAATAGTAAGTCGAACTCGCATTTTAAAGGGGTCTAAGGCCGCCTCAAAGTCGGGGTGACCTCGGGTGACCCACGGTGACCCTCCGTGCCCCACTTCTTGGGGCGGAGACTCTGTGGGACTGTACTTCATTTGTTTTCCAAGTCATAAAAAAAAATTTTTAACGAAAAAAACTAAGCTTAGTCAATGAGCTCGAGAAAGAATCTTATCACTTAGTTAGGACAAACAGATCGAGATTGAGTAAACAATCGAGAAGTTCGGCACTGATTTTCTGCAGGAAGGGAGAGTTTCTCGAAAGAGTGGGGACATCCATGAAGACTCTTCTCCCTCTCTTCCTTCTTAGTAGCATCTCGTTCGCTGCTGAGTTGAAATACCTTGAGTACTACGACGAGAACTGCTACTACAAGGTTAATTATTTTAACATATTTCGCCTTTTTGAAAGGTTTAAAAAATAATGATGGGTGGTTGATTGTTAGGAACAAGTACGCTCTCTGGAACGTAATGGAAACTGGAAATTCTTCTAATATATCAAGTTTTTAAAATAGTTGAACAGTTATGATTCTGAGAAACTTCAGAATGATTTCGTGTTCGATCACATGGGCAGTCGACCAATGACGATTAATGAGCAGAGCGAGATGCAATTGTGGAGGGAAGAGGCAGCTATCTATGGAATAGCGGTACGATTGATGGTCACTCCCAAATTAACATATCCATTCCAGACAGTTCTTCTTCTGGATGAAATCGGATTGGGCAGACCGAGGTTTGATTGAATTACTGTTTGAATTAACAATTATTCATTGCAGACTGCCTTGTTTCTGCTCTCGTTGCGGATGATTCACTCCATTCCTCCCATTTCCGTTCGATAAACATTCTCGATAGTCTTGGTCTTTGAAGCACAGAAAGAGCACGATCCTTACTCTAGAACTGAGCACACTCTTGGCTTCATCTCTTAGTCACTGTCAATATTGAGATTGGAGTCGATAGCGAGTGGTGGTTCTATAAATAGTGAGAACATGCCCATAGCACACCTCGAATCATCGACAATGAAATTGCTCTTCCTTCTCGCTTTTTTTGCCTCTGCTGTTCTGGCCAAGGACACCTACAGTGGCACATGCTACTACGATGTGAGTATCTAGCTTGTTTTTGTCAATTAGGTTTGATCGAGAAAGTATTTCCTTATCTGATAAATCTAGACGACCTTTTAAACTTATCAATTTGCAGAACAACACAGTGTACGAGACAGGATATTCTCCCCGTGCAATGACATCTGCAGAGAGAAATCAGATGATGATGTACGGAAATCAGTGGGCGCAATACGGAATTCAAGTAAGTCACAATTTGTGTTGACAACACTGCTGAGGAAACTGGTTTCGACTCTGATATTAGCTACTACGTTTACACACATGACCAGAATTTCGTTGAAAATATACAGCTTTTGGGCTACGTTTTTATTTCAGATGGGTAACTACGCGAGAGGAAGAGACACCATGCCCTTTCCGCCCGTCCTTCCCTGTCTGTGCAATAACTGCCAATGATTGAATGATAAAAGATTGTGATGTATTTTGACTCTGTGTTGACTTGACTTCCTTCGAGCAGATAAGAAAGCAGCAAACCCATTACATAACCAAGCACTTCCAGTGTGGGAAAGACTGAGATCAGCGCAATTCACCTGAATTGATGTTCAACTGAATATCAAGTTCCTTGAATGACAGCCCATCATCATTGAGTGTTTGATCTCATCCAAGTGGTCGATGGATGATCCCTCGTGACAAATATTCTTCAAAGATCATAAGATCATTGCTCCTGTAGGATAAATAGTGAGTAATCCCACTCAACTCTTCACTGTGAGTATTCTGAAACCATGCGTTCTCTTCTTCTCGTCTTCCTTCTCCTTGCTGCTGCCTCAGCCAAGACCACCTACAGTGGCACATGCTTCTACAATGTGAGCGTGTTATATTTTGATTCTGAAATAATTGTTTACTCGATAATCGGTTAGAATTTGCAGAACAATACAGTCTACGAAACGGGAAACTCTCCCCGTCCTATGACAGCTGCGGAAAGAAATCAGATGATCACGTATGGAAGTGAATGGTCTCAATATGGAGCCCAGGTCAGGTTTAATTCTCCATGGGGTCACTTTTTATTCTTCATTCGAAATGTCCCTGCCCTAATTTTCTTTCTATTTCATATGAGTCGTTATGCGAAAGGATTCGACTCCATGCCTGTCCCTCCCTTCCTTCCCTGTTTCTGCAATAACTGCCAGTGATTGAATGATAAACAATTGTGATGTATGATTCAAATTTATAATTAAGTCAGACAACACAACATACGACAAAACTTCACAACATACGACAAAACTTTCCAACATACATAAATAGCTTAGAGGGGTGTATCCCGAGTCAAGATTTTATTTTCAGCATTCCGCTTTTGAAAATAATATTTGGGGAAAAATATTAAGGAAAATCCATTTGGGGAAAAGCTTCCTTAGAAAATGAAAATTCAGAAAAGTATTCATTAAAAAGAAGAAAAAATTTATAGAAAAATGAATGTCGTTTTTGAGAACGTGCGGTTTCAGAAATATATACACGAAAGTACAGAAACGCCCAATTTCTAAGAAGATGAAACGATTTTTTATTCAATATTCTGTGAACTGTTTGTACCCGTTATACCGTACCCCTTCCACCTTTGAGACGGTTGATCCCTCGTGACTCATAGTAAGTAAAGATCGCCAAACCACGTCGATGGCAAAATAAATAGTGCGCATTCACCCACAACTCTTCATTCCGAGCACTTTGAGATCATGCGCTTTCTCCTCTTCGTCTTCCTTCTCTTGACTGCAGCTGCTGCCATGAATGTATACAGTGGAACGTGTAGATACGATGTGGGTTCAGAGATTATATCTATTATCCACGGAGTTTCCGTCTGAAACGACTGAAACACTCAACTAGAACCTCCTAGGAACCCAACCGCTCTTGTGTATTCCAGATGTCTACTAATTTTTACAGGCTGAAACACGTTTTCATTGTAAATTTTTCTCTTCATTTCCAGTGGGCTTACGTCTATGAGACTGGATACGATCCTCGTCCCCTCACTGCCAATGAGATCAATCAACTCAAGCAATACGGAGCTGAATGGGAGCAGTACGGTATCCAGGTGAATCTACTCAATTAATTGAAGTGACCAAATATTTTATTTCAGAAGGGTCAATACTGGCGTGGACAGAACTCCTATCCCAATCCTCCGACTCTCCCCTGCTTCTGCCACAATTGTTATTGAGATCGGATAAAGTCCCTCTACTCATTCTGTACCCACTACTTCTCCTTGCGTACACATATGTGAATATGAACTGGTTGATTTCCTGGTTCAACTGCCAATTATCTCCGGTCGAAGAACAGACCCTCACATGAATTTTCAGAAAATTTTTGATATCCGTGAATCGTAGTCGGTTTAGCACTGAGTTGGATGAGAGTTTGGAAGTGTTCTTCACCAATTTCTTCTTCATGAGGGGAACTATCTCGACGATCCCTTCCATTTTCACGTTTTATTTGCTCGTGAAGAAAAGCTCATTCTTCACGCTAGACATTCTTTTGCTAGTGATTCAGGTTGATAATAATTCTTCAGAATAATTTCATAGATTTTTCGAGTTTCAGATTTTCTTTTTTCTCAACAACTTTCACTTTTGCATATTGTTCGAGTCATTTCTCTACCCATTTGTTGGTAGGTCTACATTTCAGAAGAGATAACAGTAACACGTTCTCTCTTTACGGTAGGGGGGAGCTTCTGCAATGGGGTTCTTTGTACGATGGGCGTTCGATTTCATTACGGGATGGTTTGTTTTAATATTCACATGTTTTCAAAAGTTGTCAAATTCAGTTGCTATGGCTGGTGACAGTTGTTCTTCTCTTCTTTCGTCGTTCTTATGTTTGCTATATATCACACACTACTTCATCCTTGGTCAAAACTGAAGCTGAAGTTCTCTAGAAGACTTGGTCTGACAAACACAGATTTTACTCTCTATCATTGTGCTTCGGCCTTTTACATTTACAGTACCGCACAGTCTCCGCCCCAACAAAAGCGCCACGGAGGGTCGCCGTGGGTCACCCCGACTTTAAAGAAGTACTGTCAGCAAAGAGAGCTAGCAACTCCTACCACGATTTGCCGGATCATACTACTGCGTTTAGCAAGGACACGACCATGTCCATGCTAAACATAGTAGTGAAGGGGGCGGGTCCATTCCCTACTGAGAGAGGAATCCTCCCTTGATCTACCCGTCTCTGCCCTCTCACCTGACCTTTGGCCCCCTCTCCCTACGGTCTCTGGTCTCTCTACCGCTCTAGCCTCTCGCAAATGGGATGACAGGGAAGGGCCCAAAAGTGGCGGAGGGAGAGAGGGTGCGCTCCGAAATCTTTCGCACATATTTTACAGCCCTTTCCCTGATCATCTTGCAAATTGCGTGTGCCCATAACTCGGTCCAAAATTGACCTACGAACTTCAAATTTTGGATTTCCATCATGGTTCAAGGGATCAATCTGTCTATCATGTCAGCTTCCCCGACTAAATATTGCTGCCACTCCTCCTTTAAAGTGGCCTAAAAACCCTTCAAAGAGTGTATCTTTTTGACTTTTTTTGGCTGTGGGATATTTTCGTGATGACAAATGGATCTGTGAAAGCAGATTTCAGAAATTTGCATTTTGAGCTACTTTCTGAGACGTAATCGTTTAGCCCTTCTCTTCTCCCCTCCCCTCATTTTCATAAACGACGGCTCCCTCGCGAGATGAGAGTGAGGAATGGGCGAAGGGTTTGGAGGGGAGTGGAGGAGTAAAAGTTGATGTCTCAGAAAGTACCTCAAAATGTAAATTTCGGAAATCTGCTTTTACAGATCCATTGACCCTCATGAAAAAATCCCACAGCCGAAAAAAGTCAAAAAGTTACACACTTTGAAGGGTTTTAGGCCACTTCAAGGACGCGGTGACCTGGGGTGACCCACGGCGACTCTCCGTGGCGCTTTTGTTAGGGCGGAGACTCTGCGGTACTGTACACGTTCTTTTCGATGCTGATTATCTCCATCGTCTTCTTTTTCTCCGACACTCCAATTGAAATACAGAATCAAATTGTGACGGTGAGTCCTAAACAGGGGAATCATTCGAATTTGACGAATGCAGACAGTTGAATTCGACTGGATTGTAGACAATAAAGAGTACGCTGTCATAAATGTATGCGGCAGGGTTGATGGCCAGGCATTCATGCGCGAATTTCTATCATTCAGAAAATAATTCACCGCATTCCTCATATATTCGATACTCGGGAACTTGATCGTATTCGGGTCAATTACGGTCATCCTTTTCGCACGAATTCTGCCCATATTATCACGTAATAATCAATTTCACCGCTCGTTCTAACTCAAAATAACCCCTCGCTTCAGTTCTAAAAGCAATCGAATGAGCAAGCAGCATCGTACTGCTTATCTTGCCAAAATATAGAACAGCATTGTGATTCTGATTCAGGTATTTCATTTTAGGACAAGCGATAAAAATAAAGAAATACTAGAAACGTTAGGCGATAAAACATTCGTAGATACAGATGGTCTCTTCTTTTTGTCTCGGAGTGGTTCCTCTCTGCTTTCTCGTCGCTACAGTTGTAATTGGAGTCAGTCAAGAGACAGAAAGTATTATTTTCAAAAGAATGTTACTCAAATTTTCAGAAATAGTTCTTCTGATTGAACTATTCACTACCTTCCTTTCTCCCTCAACTTATTTCCATCGACGGAAATAAACAGTACACATCTCGATTACTCTCACAAGCCAGTGTACAGTGGACTTTTCAGATATGTATAAATGATTCGAGAGATGCTCAAAAGATCATCGAGGTTCGGAGGAATTCGAACGACGTCGGATATCAATAGTAAAACTATAATTAATAAACGTTGAAAAAAACGCAGTATCGGTTGAAGTATTTTACATAGAGCACGGTTATGGCACGCGTCGCGTGTCTCCCCCTCCCCGTGAATAAAACGTTCCGCGCTCCGTTTGATTCCTCTATGCTAAACGCTGAATTGTTTTTGCTAAGCTTTTGATTTTTACAATAACAGATTCTCTTTATCTCGATATGAGATTGCATTCATTGATATTAACGATAGAAAACCATGAATACAAACAAAGATGAGCAATTGGCAGTTTGGGGGGTAATTACGCTTGGAATATGTCGATTTCTTCCTAGAAGATCACGAGAAGAATCGAGCAAAGTTGAAAGAAAGCTTTTGAGCATACGACAAATGGGATTTGGTGTGAAAGTAATGGGAGAGTACTGAGATTTTCATTATCAGGCACGATTTCAAACTGTGAAACGCAATAAGAGCCCTTTCCCCTAACAGGTAAACGGGTCATCGGGATGAATTTGTGTGGAATATCTAGATACGAATAATTTACTGAATTGATAAGGGATGAGTGAACAGCGTTGATTATGAAATTGGATATATCGCTAGATATTATTTCTTATTAGTGCTGGAGGGGCGTGGCTTGATCTACGCTGATCTACCTCCTCCTCTTCTTCTGTCCCTCTTGTTCCAATTGGATGGGATTGAAACACTGTGAGGGGAGATTGGAAGAAATGAAGTCCATCGTATCCAACTGAAAGCAATCGTTGTCTTTTTTATTACAATTGTCGATGAAAAGCTCCTATTCACATTCTTTGATTAATTCAACTCAGATATTCTCCATTCTCACCTCTCTCTTCAATTCCAGCAATTCCCTCTTGATATCATTGATGGCTCCTTCCATCTTCGATTTCTCGTCGCGCATCGACGAGAGCTGAGAAATGTGTCTTTATTCAAATGGACGTAGGGTGGAAGGTAAATCATGCTGTTGCAACTTCTAAGTCTCTAAATATATAACTGCTCAAAGATCATGCGGTCCTACCTCAGCCTCCCTCTCTGGGATTCCCAACCACGCCTCTGCATCCTCACACATCTTCTCCAGTTCATCCAATTCAGAATTGGAGACGTCCTCGACGGCATCTGGAATGAGATCAGATTGACCATAATACATTGAAACGATGAATGAATTCAACAGCTGGTCAAAGATGGAGAATAATTTGAGAAAAAGCGTTAACTAACTGAGTTTGGCGATGATAGCCTTGACCTTCTCGACCTCAGTCGACGTGCTGTTCATTGCCTCCTTGGCTGCTTTCTCTGCCAGAGATGCCTTGCGGACGGACTCAAACGATGGCGATTATCAGGTATTCAACCGTTGAAAAAAAACAGAGGCAATCGGGAAGAAAAATCTCGAAAATGAACTAAATCCAGGATCTGAAGTTGATCGAAATAGTTGTATACCTCAGTAGCGAGCACTCTGTCCTCCTCTGTCTGTTTCTTGTATATCTCGAGGGTCGTATTCAGCTTCTCCAGCTCGGTTTCCAGATCCGTTGAGTCCTGATATTTATTCGTTTCCTCTCGGAACTCGACCGTAATCGCATTTATTCCTGATTCTTCCTCATGGGAAATAATGAATGGGTCATTCAATTATCGTCAAGGGGGTTGAATACAACTGTTATATGGGGTTTCTCTCTTCCCTCTTCTCCATTTCTTCTCTCCTACCTTCTTGAGTCCCTCTGCACTCTTCTTGCTTTCTCCCGCTGCTTCTCTCAATTTCTTGGCTTCCTCAGCCACTTTCTTAGCATCTTCCTCAGCTCGAACCGCCAGATCCTTAAAGTGGAAGGTTGATCTTTGATCTCTTTCTGGCTCATCTCACCTTGGATCTGTCAGCATCCTCGCGAGCGTTTCCAATTGCTTGCTTTGCTTCTGGAAAGAAGACTATTTTGGAAACAATGTCAGTGTCAGGGATATTTGTTATCAGCTTCTTCATCCTCTTATCGATTACGCAAGGTGTGAAGGGGGGAGGGATAACTTACCATTAGTGGTCTCATCGGCCTTCTTGATTGTCTCCTCAATCTTGGGGAGATTCTCCAGTTCCTTCAGTGCTTCGGCCTTGTTCTTCTGCGTTCGCTCATCGAATTCTGGAAAAAATTTCAATTCTGCATCAGAATGCAAACAATACAGTCTTTCTTCTTTGAGCGTTATTATTCAAACAATTTCTGGAAAGATCAAATGAACAAACCATTGAGCGTATCGAAGGTGTTCTTCGCGTCCTTGAGAGTCTCATCGACACTCTGAATTAATCATTTATAAAAATGGATTTATTTCTTGTAATAATGTTGCAATTGGTTCTATTCTCACATTGACAGCATCTTCTGCTCTAACTCTCGCTGCATCCACATCAGCCATCATCGAATCGGCCACGTTCTGCTGATCATTCGCACCCTGACACATTAATTTTTAATTATTTTTTTCATCGTTTTCAAGCTCAGAAAAGCAGCTGAAATCGATGTAAAAGGATCGATTCATAAAATGCAAATACTAGATTTTCGAAAAGAAAGTTCAATTTATACCTGAAGAGAAGCACGGGCAGCCTCTCGCAGTCTCTCCGCTTCCTCTTCGATGCCTGAGGACATTATCGATTAGGTGGTAGATCAAGCTCAGAAGACTATCTACCGTATTCCACCAGTCCGTGTGGTTGTCGAATTCATTGTCTAACACTGTGCAACGCAGAAATAATTCTCGAGAACAACATACCTCTGTTGTTCGCAGCCTCATTCTCGATGGCTTCCTTGGCCTCCTTAGCTTCCTTGATGAGACGATCGGATTCCTCACGGAGCTGTAGAGAGATCGATGCCGTAATCAGTTCATTCCAAGCTACCGTACCTTCCTGGGATCGACATTGGGCAGTTTGAGTCCCTCTACAGTAGTGAGGGCCTCTGCCGCTGCCTGATTGGCACTGTCAGCTGCCTTCTTCTGCTCTTGAGCCAATTCCTGAAGAGAAAATCATGGTTGAATTACATTTTAAAAATTGTATTGTTTCGAAGAGACAGAGTAATGTAGCGTTGACGGGCTTCTATTATAATTTCACAAATGAAGAGGAAAATATCGTCTTTATGATCAAATTCAAAAATTTCAGCCTCTAATACATATCTCCGCTCACCTTGGTTCTCTCCAGCGACACCTTCAGTTCCTCTTCCTTCTGCTTCATCTCGGCAATCTGGCGGGAGATGTTCTGACCTGTAACATCATCGCTCAATAAAGTCATTCCTTGATTCCGTTATGCTACACCCTCTTATCCCACTACCGTACCTCCGAAGATCGCCTCCTTGGCCTCGTTGTGTGCCTGTTTGGCCTGTGTGTATGCCTCATTGGCCATCTTCTCAATCTCAGCTGCTTTCTTCTCTTGCTTCTCAGCCTCAGAACGAGCCTTCTCGGCCAGTTTGGACATCTGAAAGGATTTCATTATTATCATAGAAGTGAATAGCCGAACCAACGGCTGCAAACAATACGAAAAATTACTAAACCAAATAATCTGGACGATATACCTAGGGGCCACAAGCCCCGCCCACTTTCCCTCCACACCATTCCCCTTGAAAACGAGCTACTGGTAGCTATGACCGTATGTCATAGCTCATCGAGCCCTCCTCTCGACCACTATCCCTCTTCCTTCAACTAAAATGGCATTCAACGCCGGACGCTCGCCTTCCGCCACTAACCAGGCCTACGACCAGCAACAGTACCAATCCGGCTTCGCTTCTGGCGCCCAGTACCACTCCAGGCTGGCGTCTCCGGCGCAGGTCTCCCCCAGGGCGGCTACACCGCCGATTTCGAGCAGGGATTCCAAGCTGGGCTCCAGCAGCTTCAGCAGCAGCAGCTCCAGCAACAGCAGGGCCTTGAATCCGGCTTTGGACAGCGTTACCTCGCCCCTGCTGAGATTCAGCAACAGCTCGCCGGCAAGCCCGCCTTCTATAACAACATCCGCGGCATCTTCTACGACGGCAAGCGCGCTTGGTACTACGACAACTCTGGCGCGCCCGGAGCTCGCAACTCCTACTCATCGGGATCGGTCATGACCGCAATTGAGCAAGGACCCACCGGAACCGTCATCCTCATCGGAAACGGCACTCAGGGAAACCTGGAGGAGCACCGTAACCACCTCTCGTCCGTCTACTACAACACGCCCCTCGCCCTCTAAATTGACGCACCTACGGTGTGCGTGACGCGGCTCCGGAGCGAGGTTGAAGGCGCCACTATGGTGCCATATCCATCCCTTCCCTTCCCTCCCCCGACTGAGTTTCGCGATAAAGAATACAGTGGTCCAGGGCCAAACTGTGTCAGACTTGTTTGTGTCGGTAAAAAATCAATAATTAGGTTGGGAATAGGGTGGTTAGGGCATTTCCAGTGCATGCACAATGTTTGGCCCTTGATTTTCCGATTAGTTTGTATTTAAGAGGAATTTTAAGCACAAAATTGCATTTTTAATTATCTCCCTGATTTTATGCTTGAATTTAATATGAGAGCGGGAGGAGCGCGGCGAGAGAGCGGGGGAGGGAGAGAGACACACGCGAGAGAGGCTCTGCCCCTTTATCTCTAGTCTCGCCTCTCCCTCCTCTCTGACTAGGAGTCGCGCGCGCTTCGGAAGCTCTCACGGGCTTGGGAGAAGAGCAATCGACATACATCCAAAAGCAAAAATTATATTGAGACCCTGACGGTCATGTTGAGCCTACTTTAGACCCGATTCCGATAATTCGGCTCACATGCTTGCGGCCCCTAGATATACCATCCGCAATCTCTATAGGTTGTGTTGCAGGGTATGCTGAAAATCCAAAGATTTCATGATATAAAAACTAACCTGTTCGTTCTGTTCTCCAAACTGCTTGGATGCCTTCTCTGCAGCTGCCAATTGGGCATTTCCCTCTGTCTCGAGATAGGAAAGGACGCGTTCCAGTTCATCCTGAAAAATCATTGTAAAACACCCTAAATTTACTCAGAAAGGAACAAGTGAGCATCGGAGAAAGTCGGATAAGGGCAGAATCTTCTTCTTCTCACCTTGGCCTGTTTGTGGATGATCTTCCATCTCTGGAGGGACGATGATGCCTCTCCTGCAGTCATCTTAGTCGATTCAACGAGTGAATCCACCTGTAATGGATCAGTTGACTGCGACCAAATGCACTCGATATTTACCTCCTTCACATTCTTCATAGCATCCTTGACATCTTTCTTCAGTTGGGCGACCTTTCCGACGATTGCAGCCTCGTCAGCGGCTGCATTTTTGTTGGAATTATACACTTTTCAAAATATATTTTTCTATTTCTAGATAATGGACAGTGAGTTGTCCACGACGGAACTGAACAGACGGGTGAAACACATTTCATCTAGTTCCCCTCACCGAGAGTCTTCTCCACTTCCTTCACGAGTTTACTCACTTCCTGACCCACATTGTCCACCTTCGATTTGAATTCATCGTCGTCCACCTGAATGGGAAGGGATCAATGACATCTGTCATTGAGATTGAATTTCTATCGTCTCATCATTCATAGTTATGATTCAAATCCGATTGAAAATAAAGGGGATAATCCTCTTCTGGTATGGGTTATGGAGAATTTCAAAATAAAAACGAACAGGTGCGGGGTTCTCGATGATCTCGTTGAGGGTGTTGTTTAGGGCACCGATCGAAGCACTGAAATACAGAATCTCATCTCAATTTTAAGCAGTTCCTTTTCAATATAATTTTAAAATATTGTTGATCAATATCCTGGCTTTTATGTAATTCAGAACAGAACAACCCATGCCTAATTCTTCCCCTTCCCTCACCGGAAAGTGTTGACTCTGCTCTGGATGAGGGTGTAACAGTCATCGCAGGGCTTGCATCCTCCTCTCAGATCGAATCGATTTTCCACACATTCATCACAGCGACGGCCCTGGATGTGGTCACGACACAAGCACTGGCCTGGAAGGAACGAGTGTTAAGGTAGGTCAAAATCATGGTAGGGCTACGGTATCTCACCGGTGACGACATCGCACTGGGGTGACTCGGCTCCGATTGGCTCGCATTCGCATGGACGGCATCCCTCCGCAGAGAAGCCGAAGTGGTAAGGAGCACACTGGTCGCATCTAAGAGATCAAAGATCAGTTTTGATCAAAGACTGTGGAGTTGAAATGCAATGAGTCTTGAAATGAGAGAATAATCTAGAGATCAAATATCATCTCCAGATATCTCGACATACTTCCTTCCGACGACTCCTGGTTTGCATGAGCACTGTCCCGTCTGGAGATCACACGAGGAGTCGGTGGATCCGAGTTCATCACATCCACATGACTCACAACCAGCACCAGAGGTGATGTTGAAGAACCCAGGCTGGAAGGATCGATCAGTCAATATCTTATTAGTTTCCTACAGCTGGATCAACTGCCACATCTTCTTAAATATTTCAAAGGCTTTCAATCGATAGAAATTGGGTAAGAATCTTGATATCGTACCTTGCAAGTGTCACACTGCAGTCCGATGACATTGGGTAGGCAGTCGCATTGTCCATCCTCTAGTGCACACTCAAGGACATCGTAGTCGTGAGAAGGTCGCACCGTGCCCGCCACGTAGCACGCACACGCACGACAGTCGCCCTTGGGGTCCTGAAGGGAAGAATACGGTAGGGGATACTGTAGATAATATGAGAGAATACTGTAGTAGGGCTATGGTACCTTAAGAGCGTCTCCCCAGTATCCGGGTTTGCATCTCTCACAGTGAGCTCCAATGGTATTATAGACGCACTTGCGGCACTCGCCAGTTAGTCTGAAGAGGATTAGTTTACTTCCATAAATTGTTCTAACATTTGGCCAGTGAAAAGATATAAGCGTACCTTGGTACACCATTGAAGGTACCAAGGTACGCTTATACGAACAAACTAGTGAGAAACGAATGTTTTACGAATTCTTCAAATTTCTCACTTATCGCAGTTTCCGATGGAATTGGGATCGACGTTTCCATTGCATGCGCATTCCGTGCAGGCAACCTGTTCCTTGGGGTTGCCGAAGTAGTCATCGATGCACTCATCACAACGACGGCCAGTGTAACCCTGAATGAGACAAGATTGATCTTTGATCTTTCCTCCGATTAGATCTTTGATCTCTGTACCTTGGGGCAGTCAGTGCAGACGACGTCTCCATCCGAGTGCACGGTGCACGGCCCTCCATCGGGGCAAGGACACGACTGACAGTCATCGGCGGTTCCTGCAACGATCGGCCAGGTTACGGTATTTGATAGTGAGCTACCGTGTTTGATCGATACTCACCGGAGAGGGCGTTGCCGTAGAAGCCACGCTCACATCGTTCACAGGTGTCACCAGTGGTGTGATGCTCGCAGATACAGGCTCCTGAACGGATTGGTGGATTACGGTAGGATAGAAATCGATAATTAATAAATCTATGGCAGATACCGTACCACTCTCGGCGTCGCAGGAGTCAGAGTGACCATGGCAGTCGCACTTGATGCAGCGATTGAAGGAACCACCAAAGCGGACTTCGCGACGATAACCAGGAGCGCATGACTCGCAGAACTGAGAGAATTACGGTAGGGGTACTGTAGGATTACGGTAGATATGCGGTAAAGGATTACTGTAGTACCTGTCCGACGAATCCCTCCATGCACTGGCAGTGCTCAACCCAGGGGGCGGCACGGGGATCCTCAGAGGAGGCAGTCAGGGCAGCAGATCCCATGTGGAACTGATGAAGAAAACCGATATCTGAAGGGGGATGGATCAGGGTACTGTAATGATGGTATACGGTATCTAGTATGTAAGGGGCTGCTCATACCATTAGGCGAGTAGGTGGCACGAATCTTAATGGCAGTGATATTGGATAGAACGCCGATGAAATCGAGTTCGTAGAGTCGAGGATGCCAGTGGTACTCGGGGTCGGCGTGGAGACGGAATCTGATTAAAAGATGTTTGATTTTATTATTATAGTATGTTTCGAAAACAGAATGCTGCATCCTTCACTGATTCTCACACGATAAATGAGTAGTGCGAAACTTACCTGAACTTTCAACACGACTCATCTCTATTCAATCTAAGTCAAACAATATAATGCCTCTCAGAAAGTGTCGACTCTGCTCTGGATGAGCGATAGCGTCATCATCTTCCCCTCCACTCACTTGTAAGTGGTCGCATGAGTGCTACTGGGTACATTCTGGTCCTGAGCGAAGATGGGAATGCTCAGCTCCTTTCCGTCACCGCCAACGATGATGATGTCCCTGAAAGAGATCAGAGATCAATGATGACGTCATCAGAGATTACAGTAACCCGTGCTCCTTCCGTAACCACAAATCTCTCGTCACTCACTTGGTCGTGGGTCGGGGTCCCTCCTGATTGACTCTGAGAGAGAGGATGATATCCTGATTGTAGGATGATCTTTGATCTCCGAGGAATTGTTCGGGAGCGAGGAAGTAGGTCATCCCACCACGGGCATCCGAAACTGCCACTGCCTGAAGGAAGATAGAGTTGATCTTTGATCTCTCTCGCCTATCACCATACCTTATCGAGCTCCGCCCACTGCGTGTCGACAGGACGTCCATCCGAGATCGCCGTCCACTTCTGCTTGTCTGCAAAGATCAGGGATCAAACCACAGACTACAGACTACAGTCTAACGACATCACAAATCAAACCGTGATTGAAGACCGAGGAGATGTTGCTGGCGTAGTATCCCTCTGCAGTTGCGCACACTGAGGAGTGACCGAAGCAGAAGCACGGAGCACAACCGTATCTGGAGGGGGGGGGGGAATTAGAGATCAAAGATCAGAGATCTATTGACACAGATAACAGCAAACTAACTGGTTGGAGGCGGACAGATCAAAGTATCCGGGCTTGCACTTTCCGCAGTCTCTTCCCTCCACATTCGTCTTGCACGTGCAAACTCCAGTGACGGGATCACATAAGGGATCGTTGTTGAAGGAGCCTTGCACGTGGCATTTGCAGTCCCTGTCATTTGAAGGATTATTATTGGATTACGGTACTATTCCCTGCTGAATTCACTCCAAATTATCTCATCACTCACTTGCATCCATTGGGTCCGAAATCGTAGAATCCGGGCAGACACTGATCGCAGTGCTTGCCACCCACTCCCGGCTTGCACTGGCACTGGCCCTAAAGAGATCAAAGATCAACTTCGTCGATTAATCACAAATTAATGGTGCGATGACATCTCATAGTTATTCTATTCCCTCTCACCTCATCATTGCACTGGGTATTCAATGATCCCTGCTCATTGCATCCACAGGCCACACAGTAGTTCGTTTCTCCCCTTCTGTAGTGGTTTGGCACGCACTCCTCGCAGTGGACTCCCTGTCAGAGATCAAAGATCAGACTACAAACTAGAAGAAATCAAAGTTCAGACTATGAGATCAAAGATCAAACCTGAGTGTTTCCTTGGCAGTCAGTACAATGCCCTCCGTGACCAGTCTTCTCGAACAATTCCTTGTCGAAGAAGCATCGGTTGGAGAGACCAGAGCAGTTGCACTCTGAAGGATGATCTTTGAACCCTGGATCAATCCCGATCGATCTCCCCCTTCCCTCTCCCGTCTCCTCCATGTTGCACTCTCAACTCTTTTTCTCTGGCTGTCATCTCTTTTTCTCACTGGACTCCTCTTTGCAATGGGTAATTAATCAGAGTTGGAAAGATTCCGAGAGAGAGAATTGAGACTACGAGAGATGACTCAGTGATGGGAAGAGAAGGAAATTCGGAGATCAAAGATCAACTGACGAAGGCATTCATTGGCCTCGAGAGAAGTAGCTGGCTTCCACGGGCGATCGTTGAAACCCGGCTGGCACTCGTTACAGTCAGCTCCCTGCAAAGATCAAAGATCAATCGAGATGATAGGGACGCTATTGATATCGCAATGGTGCATAGTGTGTTGTTAGAGTGAAATTAAAAAGCACAAAAGAAGAGGGCAAATATCTGTAACACGATCACTATTCCATACCTGGGTGCCGTGTTGACATTGACACACGAGACGACTGATTCCATCTCCAGTCGACTGAACACAGCTGGAGGCGTGACCGTTGCATTTGCAGCTGATGAGATCAAAGATCAATAAAGAGAGATCAAAGGTCATTTCTATTCTCACCGTCCTCCGATGGCGATATCCGACACAGCGTAGAAGTAAGACTGCTGCACTTGTGGGTCACCGAACACCTGAATTAGAATGATTTTCGAAAATGATTAGAATGAATCGTACCTCATCTCCGAAAGTGTTGAGACGGATGAAGCTGACCATGATTGCAGAGGCAGTGACGTGTTGCTGAATATTTAATATTTACAGAGTCCGCTGACGAAAATTTGCAGAGTAATTGAGAGAAAATAACTTCGGAAGATATAAAAAATGATGTGAAAGCAAATTCGTTTCGAAGACAATTCCATGTTTCTCTTACCTGGAGGACTTCCGAGTCCTCGAATGCATGGGCAGAGGGACGTCCCTCTAGAGTAGAGAAGGCGATGTTACCCCCTGTGATGGGAGAGATGTCAGAGAACTCCTTCGTGCACTGAAAAGTATAATTGTTCTCTCCAATTTCAATAAACCACCATCATTTCATGATTGTCTTCCCTTCCCTTGACCTACCTGAGCGACGGCCTCATTTCCGGGAAGGATGGGCGCCTTATCGGGCAGTTGGAAGGTGGCACGGCATGAGCCACTGAAGGATTCATCATCATTATGCAATCGGGAGAGAAGCTACCAAACGGCTGTGGCTAGTTCGATGCCCACTGACCACAGATGGCAAAATATTGACTCACGAGTAATACTGCCAGGGTTCCCACTCAGAATCGGGAGAGGTTCTCTTGTAGATGACGAAAGACTCGGGACGAGGAGAGATGAACTTGAGACGGATGTAAGTGATGTCGAAGGTCTTGCCTGCAATTGGAAACGTCGCACTCGCGTACGCAATGCATTTTTCGACAGAGAATCGATTGGGAAATGACAGACCGAGTACGAGTGTGAGGTTAACACTGTTGGGGTACTGTATTCCTTCGTGCATCGTCTCCGACTGCCACCACGTCTCGTTGTTCGCGTTATTGAAGTCGGTGAGGTAGTGGGGAGGATGCGCGAATGACTGTAGGAAACGTCGAATTGACTCACGCAATGCAAAAATCGACTAAGGTTGCTTACCGGATGGCGAGCATCGCAAATGTCGCACACACTGCGCAGACCCGAGTGACCCGACTGCACGCAGAACCTGAGAAGAAGAGAGGGTTATGGTAGATTGAGGTATGCAAGTAGGGCTGCTATTAGCTGTCTTCATTCTGCGCATTATCTCACCGATCAGAGCGACAAGATATTGCGTGGATTGAAGATGGCTAATATTCGATGAGGCAAGACTATTCCAAAGATACAGTACTTTGTTCGCTCCTTCTCTCCACAAGTGTTTGTCACTGTGACTTCTCGATTGTACGCGGCATTGATGAAGTCAGGGACGCATCTTTGAGGAGAGCCATCCCTCGCGAAACAAGGATTCCCATCTGATGAGGAATTGCATTCAATTCATATCTGCAGTTTGCATGTCTTTCTTTTGAAAATATTTACTCTTCCACCGAAATCTAGATAATCAAGAAAATCGCTACATATTGAGCGACAGATTTCTTCGTGAAACGATATGTCTTGTGCACTTCTCTCGCCTATTCATCACTTCGTTTTTCACTGATTTCCTAGTGCATCATCACTCATTCTCATCTTCTCCCTACTGTTCTCTCTAGGAGTAGTCACTTCGAGGGAGAGATAGTGTGAATGAAAGAGAGTGAAGAGAAGCAGTCAAAGAGCCACACGAATTCTGCTGGTATCTCATCCCCCTCCTCTCCCCACCCCACACTCTCTCTCCCTCTCTTGATACCCCCATCTCGCACCTTATCAATACTCAACAGTACACATGCTTGTGTGTCCATCCCCCTTCTGCTTCTCTGCCACTCTCTCACTTCGCCCTGATCTATCGCACAGTGATCTACTGGAGCAAGAAGTAGACCAATGAGATAAGGAATGCGCAGATGCCAAGTAGCACAATAAGAAGAATGAATATGACGGTTGAAAAAGTAGAACCCTAGAGGCATTGTTGCATTTTACAAAATCATTGATAATGTAATAATAATAAACGCACCGGCTCCAAAGTGATTGGGGTCGACTGAGGGGTATTGAGAGGCTGGCTGAGCATCGATGAGCCATACGAGCAGTGGTATGAGAAGAAGGAAGGATTTCCTTCTCCCGGTACCCATCTGGAAATTAGAGATAGGGAGGATGAAAGAGTGGATCTGATTATGGAAAATGAGGAGGAAGGATCAGATATTGCAACAATGAGGAAAAGGAGCACAGATGGGAGAGGATGGAGGAGGGAGTGCACATAGAGTTTACTGTTGCCTGTGAACACTCAAACAATGAGAAAGGGAACAAGCGAGAACAGATGGGAGCTATTTTCATAAACTCGATGAATCTGAGACATGTGGAAATTCAGACACGTAGCATTCATAATCAGTGTGGAAATCATCTCCATCGAAAATTTAATGGAAATCGAAATATAGAATAAATTGGTGTGAAAGACAGAGAAATGATGCGAAATTGGAATATCTCGGATGAATTCTCGATAAGTACAAGATACGCGAACGAATGAGGGTTTATCAATAGGAAGGAGAGATACGAAGGGAGGAGAAGAGAGAAGGGAGGTGGAGAGAGAGAGAGGGGAGACACCAAGGTCCCTTGACCTGAGCAGAGATAAGAGATTGGCAGAGGGGAGAAGAGGAGGGAGGGAGGAGGGAGGAGTGGGGGGAGGGGAGGGAGGGGGATTGGAATGATTGAGTTGTTCTTGTGGGGGAGAAGATAATAGAAAGGAGTAGGGGGGAAGGGGCACGGTTGACACCTCGCATTAGGATAAGTGGATCAGTAGTCTAGAAGGAATTGAATATAGGATATATTGGCAGATTAATTAGTTGACTACAGTAATCTCATTGATATATAGCTATAGATGAGTCAGACAAAGGTAGAAGGTAAGATTGAGTGCCCCTGGGAGTCTCAATGACTCAGTCCCTTCTTCCATTAGCTTCTCTCCTCTCTCAGTTCTTATCGATAGCCTGAGATGGGGCAGCTGTTGCACGGAGAGAAAAAGTGAACGAGAGAAGGAGAAGAAGGGGTCACTGATAGCACAAATGAGACGATGGAGAGAGGGATACTGGAGGAGGAGAAGGAACCAGAAGGAAGGCATGATACAAAATCATTATGTCTTCTCGGAATGATCAGATAATCAATGCATCTTGCTGAATGAGTGTAGCACGTTCTCCATTCGGTTGACGCCTCATAGTCATGAGACTGTGGATTGATAAGGGAAGATACCCTATCAAAGGGTCTCTGATAGCGGAAGGACCAAAGCAATCAAGAGGGGGAGGGGATACTGTAGTGAGATGACAGAAATAGGGCCGAGTGACGACCAGATGTGAGATATGAGAAGGAAAGAAGGAAAGAAGAGGTCGTAATCGGAGCAGAAGGGAGAAAAAGGAGGGATGAGAGGTGTGAAGTGGAGGTGGACTACACACATGGCATCGCATGATGGTAGAATTTATGGTAGAAAAAGATCACCTTTTTATAGATTATGTCTCAACCAGACAAAATAGGCGGGGCGTTCTCAAGTATCGAATAAGGAAGTTTCTAGCAGAAGCGACGAGGGGTTTGAGTGAGTCTCTAGATCAGCTTAGACTGCCTACCTTCTCCTCTCTCTCCTCCACTCTCGGTTCTTCTACAAATACAGTGAGAGACTACCGAGGGGAGTCTCCAAGTGGAGGAGAGAAGAGGTCAGATGAGGGTAGAGAGGGTCGCGTGTACTCACAACAACTAGATAGCTTCCATCCCTCTGGCGATTTGGACTGAACAAGTGGAATGGATGGAGACCGTTTGGACTGGGTCAGCCATCCAAGGGAGAAGAACATGTGGTGGAGTGTAGTACACAGGGAGAGAAGAAGGAAGGGAAGAAGGAAGAAGAGAGGTGAAGAAGGGAGAGACTGACCATATGTGAGAAGTGGAAAATAGAAGTATCGAATTGATCAATGATCGGAGTTCTGATATAATCCCGATGAGGAATTGAGAGAGAATGCCCTCCATAAAAGGTGAAGCGGGGAGTCTCCATCGAAGGGCGATGATCATAAATCAAACAAGTTCACGAGGCATGCGTAAGAGGGATCAGACGGAGGGAAGGATATCCGAGAGGGAGCAGATAGGGGAGGAGAGATACTATGGTGATAGGAGAGAGGAGAGGGAGGAAGGGACTAATGTGTTTAGAGACTGTCGATTATTAGTGAAAGTGCGCGACTATTCGCGAGTGATCTAGATAGAAAGAGAAACTTGGAAATATGGGTTGAGGCTTGAAAACGTATGGAAATGAAGTGTAAAACTGTCTCGGTGCCTCGAGGGAAGAAACTGAATCACCTCCCCCCTTCCCCTCTTCCCCTCTCCGATTGGTCATTGTTTTCTCCCGCCAGCCACATTCAGTCAGTACAAGCACGCGTGGTCGAGTGTTGAAATGTCAAGGAATATGGATTGAGATTATGAGAATGAATATCGCATGATTCTATCTTATCTCGGAATGATTTCTCCCAGGTCGGTGGTTCGAAAGTCCAGTTATAAATGAGGATTGGATATCAACATTCACAATGCTGAGACATCGATGTATTGATCTCGGATGGGTTGGGGATGAGAATGGAGTGGTGCTGTGCAGGCCAGAAGTTCTCCCCCCCCCCCTCCTCCCCTCCCCCCCCCCCCTTCCCTCCCCCTCCCTCTCCTGTTCTTGCTTCCATCAATCTCTCCTTCTCTCCCTTCCGATCTCTCCCTTCTTTCCTTCTTCTCCTCTTCGATTCACCAGACGTGGAAGAGTCTGTTACACTCCATCATATAAAGGAGGTGGAATGGGGTATCTGCTATCGAAGAAGGAAAAGGGAGGGATGACGCAATGACCCAGACTCACTCTTAGAAGCAAATATGGATATTAGGGGAGGTACCGAGGGATCGACTTCAGCTCACAAACAGGCCACTAGATT
Organism: Pristionchus entomophagus; assembly: GCA_036245825.1. Taxonomy (NCBI): domain Eukaryota; kingdom Metazoa; phylum Nematoda; class Chromadorea; order Rhabditida; family Neodiplogasteridae; genus Pristionchus; species Pristionchus entomophagus. The sequence continues at coordinate 20,581,277 of BTSX01000001.1, read as the reverse complement.
AGCACCATAAAAGGTATTCAACTTCTGAAAATTACAAAATTTATAGAGCAACATAAAAATCAACAAGGAATTCACGTTACACTTATTGTGCAACGTGAATTCCTTCTCAAATCCGCCTTTCCTTTCTCGATTACATCTTTTCGTCGATCCTGGAAGTCAAACTGAAGGTCCTTCTGTAATGACGACTGAGTAGGAAATCTCCATCGTCCTTCTGAATCCTCCTTTCGTCCTCATCGATGTCATCTGAAAATCTATGATTACTCATTAACTTTCACTCAATCTTCTTCTAATTTATGTGTTGAGGAAGAGGTCTCCAATGGTAATAATTCATATTTTTAAAGACATTTTCAGAGAAAGATTTGAAGCAGAAAGTCTGTAGGTAGATGAGATCATTTTTGAATACCGGATTCCGACTATTTATTCTTTTGTTGTTGTCTGTATACATTTGATCTAATTATCCTTCCAAACATCTTTCTTTCCTCTGGCAGCGTTCATTACTTGGTTCCCAGTGAGAACGGAAGGTGCCATAAAATATATGGTTGATATAAACTGGACGGATCCGTTTTCAGTATCTTATGAGAGAAATCACCAGATTTTCGAGAGAAATGACCATGCTGTGGCGGTAGGAATTAGTATCTGCGATCCTGCTGAAAAGTTAAACTGAAGTACTTTTTCAAACTACGTTTGCGGAATTTTGATATCTGGTCTCATCTCCCAGTAATATTAGGTCAAAGTAGGTACTGTATGAAATTTTTGGCCAAATTCGACTCACGAAAAATATCATAACTCGCTTCAAAATTGTGCTAGAAAAATTTCCAAATAAAGACTCGAATGAGGATGCAAAGTGCTACATTCGATATGTTGGTGATGTCTTTTTTTTATCGGGGTGGTCGGTTTTTCAATAAAGTGATATAACTTTTCAAATAGTGAATTCCCCAAAAAGCCCCAAAAAGTGATTGGAGAACTTCCTTTCACCTACCTATAATCCAAATATCAGAGGAATCGGAGGATGGTAAAAAAAATGGTCTCGCACTTTTGTGCGAAAAACCTGCGATTTGCACAAATTTTCTTTTTTTGTCTAGTATATGCGTTGGATCGGGGTGGTCGGTTTTTCAATAAAGTGATATAACTTTTCAAATAGTGAATTCCCCAAAAAGCCCCAAAAAGTGATTGGAGAACTTCCTTTCACCTACCTATAATCCAAATATCAGAGGAATCGGAGGATGGAAAAAAAATGGGCTCGCACTTTTGTGCGAAAAACCTGCGATTTGCACAAATTTTCTTTTTTTGTCTAGTATCGGGTTGAGGAATAAGTAACGCTCGTTTTTCAAATTTCAGATTATGACCTCTCCCGTCTTTCTAAATTGTGCAATTATATTCCGGTTTTTGATGATCGATAAGGGCTTGAATACTCTCTTTAGCGCACACTATATCATATATCTCCGATCATTTAGGCGATCACAATGGCTGGCTCAATTCAAAGTTGTCGCACCTCACCCTGAGATTTTGACAGGTCAGCACTGAGGGAAGAAGAATTATTGAGCCACAATTAAGCTGCAGTAGTAAAGTATCATGGTTATACATTACACTGATGATATTTAGAGGAATATCCAAGTAAAGGCCTGTGTGAGATATGCGCCTAACGAGAGTGTAGGATTTTCAGTTACTGACCGAAAGAAGTTTTGCTAGCCGCGTTTTCTTAGCAATAGATCTAAGACCTCAATTATGCTTGAATGTGGAGTACCTTTCCTGTTGAAAATATGGACGAATTTTGCTAAGTGTGGAGCATTCTCTTTATGAGTTAAATTGCTCGTAAGTCCGATATAGAAAAACAAGCCTCGAAATCGACATTTATTGCTATTTCCTGTAAACCGTACTAATTGAATGTAAGGCCTTAGATGGTTAAATGGACGAGCAACTTTTGCACTATCATCCACCAAGTGGCCACAATTATAGAATGGCTACTATGTCTTGGGTATGGTTTAATCCAAAGTCCTCAAAACACGCATTTCTTTTGATTCCGTCACAAAATAATATTTTTGGAAAACTGTTATTTTTCAAATAGGAGCATAAGTAGCACCAAATGTTTATAGTGATAATATAGCTCCATAGTGAGTGACTGGAGCACACTAGTGTATAGGCCAGCACCTTCGATCCTCAAGGTAGACAAATAAGTTAAGTGAACTGCAATTTTTCACGAACGTTCCCCTTGAAACGTCTATAAAAATACAACAATGAATCGAGCACCATTCTCACTTCACCATGAAAGAGGTGTAGTATCGGGCTGCTCACCTGAGAATGTGTGAATTTACCGAATAGTTTCCACGTTAAATTACACAATTTCGAAAAAAATCTAAAATTTTCGAAAATTATCAGGTACATTGAAATCTAAATTTCTCTCCTACACAGGAAGCGTGATGTTTCTAATAATAACGGCTATGATAGTTGAGCATACCCTGAAAAAATGCTATAAAGTCAGCTCGTTTAGATTTGATTGGCGGGAGATATATGAGCCCAAACACGATGCTCAAAAACGAGCGTTACTTATTCCTCAACCCAATATATGCGTTGGATCGGGGTGGTCGGTTTTTCAATAAAGTGATATAACTTTTCAAATAGTGAATTCCCCAAAAAGCCCCAAAAAGTGATTGGAGAACTTCCTTTCACCTACCTTTAATCCAAATATCAGAGGAATCGGAGAATGGAAAAAAAAAATGGGCTCGCACTTTTGTGCGAAAAACCTGCGATTTGCACAAATTTTCGAGGTTTTTCAAGCATAACTTTTTTCATTCATGTTTTCATGAGCTCTAGTATCGAAATTCGGAATCAGCGCGCCAAAATACGCCAGAAATTCCTATTGACATATTTTTTCGAGATAAAATTTTTTTCGACTTGAACACTTTTTCACTATGTTCCCCCTTTTGACCGATTTTGGTCGAAATTTTTTTGTCTCAGAATCATGCCCTTAAAGAATTTTCTGGCTTATTTTTGAGCGTAGAAACCGAATTTACTAACCAGAGCTCATGAAAAGTCGAAAGAAAAAGGTTATGATCAAAATCCAGAACAAATTTGTTTTGCGAATTTCATTTTAGCATAACTTTTTTCTTTCGGCTTTTCATGAGCTCTAGTTTGAAAATTCGTTTTCTACGCTCGAAAATAAGCTTGAAAATGCTATAGAGACATGATTCTGAGACAAAAAAAATTTCGACCAAAATCGGACCATAGGGGGGACCACATGGTGAAAAAGTGGACAGAGTCGAGAAAAATTTTTTCTCGAAAATATATGTCTATAGGAGTTTCTGGTGTATTTTAGCGCGCTGCTCGCCTCCCTACTCTCTGGCTTGGGGAGTCGCGCGCTTCTAAAGCTCTCCCGGGCTTCAGAGAAGAGTAATCGACATGCGTCCAAAAGCAAAAATGATATTGAGACCCTGACGGTCATGATGCGCCTACTTCCGACCAGATTCCGATAAATCGGCTCTCAGCCTGGTGGTCCCTACCTTAGGGAGCAATTTGTCTACCCAAAATATTAAAAGGCTGTAAGCGAATGAAAAATTGAATGTGCAGAGGGAGTACAGCAAATTTTCTTCTCGTTTTGAGAGGTGTAGACGATCTGAAGTTGATAATTTCTGTGACTGAATCACTTTTCTTGTTAATTTCAAACTAGATAGGAATAATTTCGGCAATCTTTGAATCAGCGTACATCCATTTTAACAATGAGAATACTACACTTCAGGCCTCGGTCCAGCTCCGATTCGTCAGTCAATCTGCCTCTAAATCGCCCGAGGTCACAAATTCTATCAGCGTGACGAGTGTAGTGATGATGAAACGTGGAAGATCGAAGGGTTGAGCGTCGGCTGAGGAGCTCATGAATCACAGAATTGATACTTGATTTCGAGTTATTTGAATAAGGGAATGAGTGTGATCACATGAATCTCTGTTTCCTCAATGATCTCTGATCATTGGCATTTTTTTCTAGAGTCTTTTTTTTGGACTTTCTAGAGTCCGAAAAATGATGAATAAAAACACAAAAACCTTGTTCAGATTGGGAGTAGTGATGAGACATTAAGAATGACCGATTGAGATTATCCATTGAGTGCCCGATTTCACAGCGACGAAAACCGACAACATTTGAATTTGATCAAGAGTAGCGTCACGGATCGTCAAATAAGGTCTAACCGTTGTAGAAATGAGCAGAAAGGTTTTGGATCTCCTCGTTGATCTCTCTCAGTCCCTTCCAGATTGCTTCCTGAAGGAAAATGAATTTATTACTTGAAAGGAAAACACTCACAAGACCCTGAGGTGCTTGGCGAACATAGAGTATAAAGCAAGAAAAGAAGGATTCTCATTTCGAAACGGAGAGAACCTGCCAGCCTGTTACAATACTTCGCATAAAAGGGAACAATGGATTGATTCATTCTCATAATTGGGCTTCACCCGATCCTTTCAATCCTAATTTACTCTTCATTCAATCGTTTTTCTTACAATAATCGAATGGAAGAGGAATTGATTTTCGAGTAATGTCTGGATGAGAGAAATTGATCCGAAATGAGTCGTCGATTAGGTAGCTATATCATTGGATTCACAAGTTCAATCACTCCAATTAACTTTACAACTGTGCCATCCGGATGTCTTTCAACCCTTCTGGCAGAGTTTATTACTCGTTATCATCGAGAATGGAGGTGTCATAAAATATGTCCGGAAGGCTCCGTTGTCTCTCTCATATAAAAGAGCTGTTATCCCTTGGAATCGCTCAGTCCTTACTGACCCATCCCAACCATGTCTCTTCTAAACAATCTCTGTGTTCCACTCGATTCTCTCTGTCTTCATCATGATGTGGAACTGACTAAGGCCTCATTTTCAGTGTGTTCATTTACTTATTTAGTAAAAGAATGTTTCACAAATGAACTTTCTTTTAGATCGAACTCCTCAGCTTTCCAAATGAGATTTTGACTGAAATTATTCGCAACTTGAATCTGAAGGATCGCAACAATCTCGGCAAAGTGAATAACCGTCTCGATTCTCTGCAAAGAAACGCCGGATACAGTCGTTTCACTGTAATCCATCTTTCCTCCGTAAGTCGAATTGAATTTTTTTCTTTCACTTTTACTTTGCGTTCAAAAAGGACTCATGAACAGGGTTTGAATATTGTTCTAATTTAGCTGAAAACCACTTGATGATAACTATCACAAAAACAAAGAAAATATATATAGATAAGTACTAATTAATTGATTCAGTTCTTCGGATGTGAAATAAATGGAAGAGATGAGAAGTCATTCATAAAACTTGATCAGAAATGGATCAAGTCCGCTCCCCTGTCCATTCTCAATTGGCCCTTCAAGCACGCAACTACTCAGAACCTTCAAATCAAAGTAAGTATTGTCAGTTGTCTTGGAAGGTAGATATATTTTTTTAATATTTAATTTAAATTTAATTAATCAGAAGAAGATGATTGTCGAGAGAATTTTAAATCACGGTTGGTCGAAATTCGAAGGATAAAAGCAGCCTCTCAGCCCCTGATCGGTCTATCTGCTCAATCTCAAAGGAAACTCGTTAATTGTTAATCAATTACTTATGTTCAGGGTATTATCCATAAGAGAACGGAGGAATTGTGTCAGACTGCCTTCAAAACTCTGGAAATCACGAAGAAACTGAATGTGTTCTTCAACACTTCATATTCTGGCCGGTAAGGAGTCTATTAGGAAGAATGGTAGAGAAATGATTGATATTTCAGACTTCTCATCTACCTTCTTAGAGGTAGCAGCCACATCGAGGAAGTTAATATTCACTGGAGAAGCAGTGTTGGCGATGAATTGGGGGCTACTCAGCAAGGACTCCTCTCTCTTCCGGCCATGGACAGATGCTGGATCAGAGTTGAGAAGGTCAGTCTCATCAAATACATATCTATATCTGCGCCTAACATGTGACTGGAAACCCCTGAGGGTTACATGTTATTTCTCAACCAATTCCATCCAAATCCTAATCAAAACATTCAGCCATCTGATGGTATCATCAACGACGACGTTTTTCTTCACCTCATCAACAAATCTTCTAACTTATTGGCCATTTATTTCAAAACGACTGTAACATCTGAAGGAATTGCTCGAGCATTTGAGGTAAGAAAAAAAACTAAAATAATACTGATCCCCATGAAATGCGAAAAGATCTCATCTCGAATGAGGAACATATTCCAAAAACTTCAGACGATCTACACCTCTCGAAATGAGAAGAAAATTTTCTGTATTCTTCCCGCAAGTGCGATTTTTGCGTTCGCCAACAGCGTGGATTCGCGATTGGACAAGACTTCAAGAATCATCACACATCGGGATTCTAGCGCTAGCTTCCATTGTGATGTTGACTTCGATAATTTGCGTCAATTCGATAGTCAACAATGCAAGGTAACCATGAAGATCAAAAACCCGATAAATGTGACTGGAAACCCCTGAAGGTCCGATATGAATGATTTCGAGTTGATATGAACCCCTAGAAAAGCCGTCATTGTGATCACTTCATATTCGAATCTCATCACTGTTCTCCATCTTCTTCTCTAATATTAACTCAGATTCTTTCATGTCATATAGTTTTACTCCTTATCTAATTTATATTCGCCACTCACCGATATAAATAAATATAATAATGAGAACCATCACTGTTTGTTTTTCATCTTCTTCTCTCCCCTGTATCTAATCCATGAATACGCCGTGTGTAATTTTGGACAGAAATATAACGATGATTATTCCATGGACTCTCACTGAAAGTAGAGGGATGGAGAATAATAGTTTTGAAAATATTTGAACTTTATATCATACATATAATAACAGTGTATCTTCTTCCTAATCTTGAATATTTTCACTTCTTTCATCGGTCTCAATCCATCATTGTTCATGTAATCTCGCACCTCATGAGAAATCGAGGTTGAAAACTACTTGTTTCTGGTTTCACCGTGTGAAAGAGTTTTGGATTACGAAAAAATTCGAATAGTCGTATTCATCAGAAAGAATTTCAGCTTCCCCTAATCTTCCTTGATCAGAATAATGAGATTTCTCTCCCTCATTCGCACTATTTCCTGCATGCATGCGCAAAGTTCAATGATACTTTAGCCTCGTGTGGGAGGTTGCTCATTTCACAATTATATTTCTTCGGTAGAGAAATAAGAGAAAAGGGGTTCGACATACCGAGTGCAATTCAATATAAGGGCTCTGGATTATTTTCTGAACTTGCAATCACGATGCTCCTCATCCTCTTTCTCGTTGTCGCTTCTTTCTCCATCTCACAACCAATTCCGGGATGAATCGAGACCCTTCAAGATCCTTCTCAGTACATCCTAAGTATCGAAGGTTCATTCAACTGATGGTTATTCCATTCCAGTCTTTTGTCTGAGATGGATTGGTCAAATTGAATGAGAAAAAACCCCTGATCGGTCTATCTGCTCAATCTCAAAGGAAACTCGTTAATTGTTAATCAATTACTTATGTTCAGGGTATTATCCATAAGAGAACGGAGGAGTTGTGTCAGACTGCCTTCAAAACTCTGGAAATCACGAAGAAACTGAATGTGTTCTTCAACACTTCATATTCTGGCCGGTAAGGAGTCTATTAGGAAGAATGGTAGAGAAATGATTGATATTTCAGACTTCTCATCTACCTTCTTAGAGGTAGCAGCCACATCGAGGAAGTTAATATTCACTGGAGAAGCAGTGTTGGCGATGAATTGGGGGCTACTCAGCAAGGACTCCTCTCTCTCTCTCTCTCTCTCCCTCTCTCCCCAATCACGATGCTCCTCATCCTCTTTCTCGTTGTCGCTTCTTTCTCCATCTCACAACCAATTCCGGGATGAATCGAGACCCTTCAAGATCCTTCTCAGTACATCCTAAGTATCGAAGGTTCATTCAACTGATGGTTATTCCATTCCAGTCTTTTGTCTGAGATGGATTGGTCAAATTGAATGAGAAAAAACTACTCCGGAGCAAAGAATGGATATCTCATACCGACGAATGTTAGATATAATCAGTGATTCATTCATTGAGTTGTTGGGATCTTATCAGGTAATTCTTTTTACGGATGGAACATTCAAACAATTTGCTGGCTCCATTTATACATGGCAAATCGTATCCAGGATTGGTTATTGCCAGAATGGTCATCCATTATCCAAGGTAAGGATTCAAAAAGTAGGATACCGTCAAGCGGGAGCAAAATTAACCATTTGCTATAATTTAGTGCATTTTAGTATAAAAAATATCAAGGCCCGCAAACGTGTGAGAGTAAACGTAAAGTCGCAATTTTTCGGATTTGGGCCTTCCTAGTGATTGCCAAGAAGGTGCAGCGAGGAAATTTTGATTGCACATTTCTAAACATCTAAAATCGAAATGTGTTTTATGGAAGTTTTGTGGCAGGCAAGCGCGATATGCACGGATTCTCCGACTGGATGTGAAAACATGTATGAGCAAATGCAAAAGGCGTTTGCGAGTAGGTGATGAATACCAAGTGTGTTCAAACTCGCTAGTGCATCGGATTCATACACATCGCGCTTGCCTGCCACAAAACACCAATAAAATTTTTCCGATTTTAGTTGTTTAGAAATGTTCAATCAAAATTTCCACGCTGCACCTTCTTGGCAATCACTAGGAAGGCCCAAATCCGAAAAATTGCGACTTTACGTTTACTCTCACTCGTTTGCGGGCCTTGATAGTGTTTTATACTAAAATACACTAAATTATAGCAAATGGTTCATTTTGCTCCAGCTTGACGTATGTTCCCCTATCCAACCCTCCATTCCCACAAGAATTCTGCAATGTGGAAGAGAGTGAGTCAAACATAGACCGACGATTTGCTCAAGAAATTGGCTGGAAAAAACTTTATCCCTGAGTGGTCTGCTGAGGCTTTGAGTGATGCTGAGGCTGTGACGAGGTTGAAAGATCAAAGAACTTGTCGATGATCAAATGGACATTCACTAATTCAGTTCTCTTTTAGCTTCAATTGTGGAAGGACCTTGATATGATCAACGTTGAAATCCCCGGAAGGAGTCTCTACTATTAAATTCCGGATCGTTGTCGAAGTGTACATATGTCTACCATATCGGTCTGATGGACCTACGATGAATTGTGCACCAAGAAGCGAACTTACACAGTACAGATTGGATTGAGTGGATACAGGAAAGACACGAAACTGAAACTGAAAGACACGCCTACTAAAGAGGTTAAACGGTTGGAAAAAAAAAGTTGAAAAAAAAGTATCTCTATCTCAGAACTGCAAGGTTGTAAATTCTGGAGATCGTAGCTCATACCGTTTCTTCAAACTGACGAGCGAAAAAGATGAAGCCAGAGTCAACTTCGTGGGATGCACTGGAAACAACGGAAACTGTGAATTGACCACCTGATTTAATAAAATCCTTGTAAATGAATTTTTTTTAATTAAAAAATAAATTGAAAGTAGAGAAGCAGAATAGTGACATCGATGTTCACATATTGTGAACGCGTTATTTTTACAAGTTTGCCCAATCTTTCACTAACAGAATTTTTCAACGAAAAACAACTGGACATTTTTCAATCGATCAACCTCACACATTTTGTCTTATTATCAAGCATCTCAAAGATAAAAAGTTCAAACAGAAAATATTCATTCTCACTTGAAATGAAACAACTGTAGATATTTGAAATAAACAGGACAAATTTGCATAAAAAAGTGTTTTCTCGAAAGGTTAGCAATTGTGTACGCGAGAAGGGATTGGTAGGAATGCAATATAGTTATCCTTTGAAATCCAAATGGATCAAACAGTTATGCTGAGAGCAGATTTCAGATTTCCCAATTCTTAGATTGGACGGTTTCTTCCATTCACAAAGGGCCATTCAAAGCCAGAAATCAGGCGGTGTCGATGATACTCAATTCACACGATTCTCTAATTCTCTTCGAAACTCCTCACTGTCATGAGAGATCATCGACAAGTTCTTTGATCTTTCAACCTCGTCACAGCCTCAGCATCACTCAAAGCCTCAGCAGACCACTCAGGGATAAAGTTTTTTCCAGCCAATTTCTTGAGCAAATCGTCGGTCTATGTTTGACTCACTCTCTTCCACATTGCAGAATTCTTGTGGGAATGGAGGGTTGGATAGGGGAACATACGTCAAGCTGGAGCAAAATGAACCATTTGCTATAATTTAGTGTATTTTAGTATAAAACACTATCAAGGCCCGCAAACGAGTGAGAGTAAACGTAAAGTCGCAATTTTTCGGATTTGGGCCTTCCTAGTGATTGCCAAGAAGGTGCAGCGTGGAAATTTTGATTGAACATTTCTAAACAACTAAAATCGGAAAAATTTTATTGGTGTTTTGTGGCAGGCAAGCGCGATGTGTATGAATCCGATGCACTAGCGAGTTTGAACACACTTGGTATTCATCACCTACTCGCAAACGCCTTTTGCATTTGCTCATACATGTTTTCACATCCAGTCGGAGAATCCGTGCATATCGCGCTTGCCTGCCACAAAACTTCCATAAAACACATTTCGATTTTAGATGTTTAGAAATGTGCAATCAAAATTTCCTCGCTGCACCTTCTTGGCAATCACTAGGAAGGCCCAAATCCGAAAAATTGCGACTTTACGTTTACTCTCACACGTTTGCGGGCCTTGATATTTTTTATACTAAAATGCACTAAATTATAGCAAATGGTTAATTTTGCTCCCGCTTGACGGTATCCTACTTTTTGAATCCTTACCTTGGATAATGGATGACCATTCTGGCAATAACCAATCCTGGATACGATTTGCCATGTATAAATGGAGCCAGCAAATTGTTTGAATGTTCCATCCGTAAAAAGAATTACCTGATAAGATCCCAACAACTCAATGAATGAATCACTGATTATATCTAACATTCGTCGGTATGAGATATCCATTCTTTGCTCCGGAGTAGTTTTTTCTCATTCAATTTGACCAATCCATCTCAGACAAAAGACTGGAATGGAATAACCATCAGTTGAATGAACCTTCGATACTTAGGATGTACTGAGAAGGATCTTGAAGGGTCTCGATTCATCCCGGAATTGGTTGTGAGATGGAGAAAGAAGCGACAACGAGAAAGAGGATGAGGAGCATCGTGATTGGGGAGAGAGGGAGAGAGAGAGAGAGAGAGAGGAGTCCTTGCTGAGTAGCCCCCAATTCATCGCCAACACTGCTTCTCCAGTGAATATTAACTTCCTCGATGTGGCTGCTACCTCTAAGAAGGTAGATGAGAAGTCTGAAATATCAATCATTTCTCTACCATTCTTCCTAATAGACTCCTTACCGGCCAGAATATGAAGTGTTGAAGAACACATTCAGTTTCTTCGTGATTTCCAGAGTTTTGAAGGCAGTCTGACACAACTCCTCCGTTCTCTTATGGATAATACCCTGAACATAAGTAATTGATTAACAATTAACGAGTTTCCTTTGAGATTGAGCAGATAGACCGATCAGGGGTTTTTTCTCATTCAATTTGACCAATCCATCTCAGACAAAAGACTGGAATGGAATAACCATCAGTTGAATGAACCTTCGATACTTAGGATGTACTGAGAAGGATCTTGAAGGGTCTCGATTCATCCCGGAATTGGTTGTGAGATGGAGAAAGAAGCGACAACGAGAAAGAGGATGAGGAGCATCGTGATTGCAAGTTCAGAAAATAATCCAGAGCCCTTATATTGAATTGCACTCGGTATGTCGAACCCCTTTTCTCTTATTTCTCTACCGAAGAAATATAATTGTGAAATGAGCAACCTCCCACACGAGGCTAAAGTATCATTGAACTTTGCGCATGCATGCAGGAAATAGTGCGAATGAGGGAGAGAAATCTCATTATTCTGATCAAGGAAGATTAGGGGAAGCTGAAATTCTTTCTGATGAATACGACTATTCGAATTTTTTCGTAATCCAAAACTCTTTCACACGGTGAAACCAGAAACAAGTAGTTTTCAACCTCGATTTCTCATGAGGTGCGAGATTACATGAACAATGATGGATTGAGACCGATGAAAGAAGTGAAAATATTCAAGATTAGGAAGAAGACTCTTATGGATAATACCCTGAACATAAGTAATTGATTAACAATTAACGAGTTTCCTTTGAGATTGAGCAGATAGACCGATCAGGGGCTGAGAGGCTGCTTTTATCCTTCGAATTTCGACCAACCGTGATTTAAAATTCTCTCGACAATCATCTTCTTCTGATTAATTAAATTTAAATTAAATATTAAAAAAATATATCTACCTTCCAAGACAACTGACAATACTTACTTTGATTTGAAGGTTCTGAGTAGTTGCGTGCTTGAAGGGCCAATTGAGAATGGACAGGGGAGCGGACTTGATCCATTTCTGATCAAGTTTTATGAATGACTTCTCATCTCTTCCATTTATTTCACATCCGAAGAACTGAATCAATTAATTAGTACTTATCTATATATATTTTCTTTGTTTTTGTGATAGTTATCATCAAGTGGTTTTCAGCTAAATTAGAACAATATTCAAACCCTGTTCATGAGTCCTTTTTGAACGCAAAGTAAAAGTGAAAGAAAAAAATTCAATTCGACTTACGGAGGAAAGATGGATTACAGTGAAACGACTGTATCCGGCGTTTCTTTGCAGAGAATCGAGACGGTTATTCACTTTGCCGAGATTGTTGCGATCCTTCAGATTCAAGTTGCGAATAATTTCAGTCAAAATCTCATTTGGAAAGCTGAGGAGTTCGATCTAAAAGAAAGTTCATTTGTGAAACATTCTTTTACTAAATAAGTAAATGAACACACTGAAAATGAGGCCTTAGTCAGTTCCACATCATGATGAAGACAGAGAGAATCGAGTGGAACACAGAGATTGTTTAGAAGAGACATGGTTGGGATGGGTCAGTAAGGACTGAGCGATTCCAAGGGATAACAGCTCTTTTATATGAGAGAGACAACGGAGCCTTCCGGACATATTTTATGACACCTCCATTCTCGATGATAACGAGTAATAAACTCTGCCAGAAGGGTTGAAAGACATCCGGATGGCACAGTTGTAAAGTTAATTGGAGTGATTGAACTTGTGAATCCAATGATATAGCTACCTAATCGACGACTCATTTCGGATCAATTTCTCTCATCCAGACATTACTCGAAAATCAATTCCTCTTCCATTCGATTATTGTAAGAAAAACGATTGAATGAAGAGTAAATTAGGATTGAAAGGATCGGGTGAAGCCCAATTATGAGAATGAATCAATCCATTGTTCCCTTTTATGCGAAGTATTGTAACAGGCTGGCAGGTTCTCTCCGTTTCGAAATGAGAATCCTTCTTTTCTTGCTTTATACTCTATGTTCGCCAAGCACCTCAGGGTCTTGTGAGTGTTTTCCTTTCAAGTAATAAATTCATTTTCCTTCAGGAAGCAATCTGGAAGGGACTGAGAGAGATCAACGAGGAGATCCAAAACCTTTCTGCTCATTTCTACAACGGTTAGACCTTATTTGACGATCCGTGACGCTACTCTTGATCAAATTCAAATGTTGTCGGTTTTCGTCGCTGTGAAATCGGGCACTCAATGGATAATCTCAATCGGTCATTCTTAATGTCTCATCACTACTCCCAATCTGAACAAGGTTTTTGTGTTTTTATTCATCATTTTTCGGACTCTAGAAAGTCCAAAAAAAAGACTCTAGAAAAAAATGCCAATGATCAGAGATCATTGAGGAAACAGAGATTCATGTGATCACACTCATTCCCTTATTCAAATAACTCGAAATCAAGTATCAATTCTGTGATTCATGAGCTCCTCAGCCGACGCTCAACCCTTCGATCTTCCACGTTTCATCATCACTACACTCGTCACGCTGATAGAATTTGTGACCTCGGGCGATTTAGAGGCAGATTGACTGACGAATCGGAGCTGGACCGAGGCCTGAAGTGTAGTATTCTCATTGTTAAAATGGATGTACGCTGATTCAAAGATTGCCGAAATTATTCCTATCTAGTTTGAAATTAACAAGAAAAGTGATTCAGTCACAGAAATTATCAACTTCAGATCGTCTACACCTCTCAAAACGAGAAGAAAATTTGCTGTACTCCCTCTGCACATTCAATTTTTCATTCGCTTACAGCCTTTTAATATTTTGGGTAGACAAATTGCTCCCTAAGGTAGGGACCACCAGGCTGAGAGCCGATTTATCGGAATCTGGTCGGAAGTAGGCGCATCATGACCGTCAGGGTCTCAATATCATTTTTGCTTTTGGACGCATGTCGATTACTCTTCTCTGAAGCCCGGGAGAGCTTTAGAAGCGCGCGACTCCCCAAGCCAGAGAGTACCCTACTGAGATCTTTATAGCTCATCTTTATTCACAATAAACCCGTAATGAGAACGTCAATCATGAAGGCAACCCGTGATGAGTGAAAACTCTAATCAATCAAACAACAGTATAGTGTGAATCAGCAGTAGCATTCATGAACAACCACTCATCGAGAGGGAGCATATCGGATCTGCAATTGATAAGAGGCACCTTGCACCCTTGGGTACGCCATCTGAAGGAGGATTGACTTAGCTTCCAATATAAGCAATTCACTGACTTTCCCATACACGTTCTCATAGTCATAGAGGCAACATTCTCATAGTGAGGAAGAGTCTCTCCGAAGATTTCATGAGATACAGAGAGAGTTGAATCGGAGAGAGAATCGGTGAAGGGAGATCTGAAGATGAGTTACCATTATGATTTCCCTTATGCCTACTCTTTATGGAATAAATCAGTGTCAACTAACTCTTCTTCTAGATCGACATAATCTCCTCTTTTTTTCGTCCCACCAAATGCTATTCGGTTGTGCATAAGAATTCCTTGATTTCGGTACACCTGAACCGGTCATTTTATGATTTGCCACACATCATCAACAGAGAGAATGTGCAGTGGTTGTTTGTGCATCTGTCTATCAGCCTGCGAAAAAAAAGAAAGATGGCGCAATATCTTACCGATCTATGCTTGTATTTAGCCACGTGTTTGTTCACTGTATGAGTGGACAGGAATTTGACTGTTTCAGGTCGGAAGAACGTCTGCAATCAAACGATATCATGATTCAGAGCACTCTGTTAGAGAGATTATCATCTTCACAGAATAAAGAAAGTCATGTTTTATCGTTTTCCTTTGTTCTAAAACGCACCTTTCCGGGTCCATTCATTCTGACTACACTGGCATTATGAATTCCACCGAAAGTCTCGTCGAGAGGAGTGATCTGGAATGAATCGAGTGAGATGGAAGGAAGGAATAGAGTCCCATTCACGAATAATCCATGATGATTGAAACTCCATGATCCGAGATTACTCTTCTTCTCCAATTCTTCACGAGCAAAATCCATGAGTGTTTCACCATTTCTGATTTATGGTTTTTTTGGTTGGTAAATCGATTAAAAAAAATTTTTCTCTTACAATAGATGGAGATACTCGTCGATGTCCACAAGTGCTCCGAACTCCGATTTCATCCGCATCACGCAGTCATTGTGAGCGAGAGAATGAGAGAGACGGTAGATTGAGCTGAAATTCACTAAGTCCAAACTTCAGAAGTAGATCACTCACAGATTGGGATCTTCTCCGTTCTCAGCAAGAGGGAGGAGAGGCCAATTCACGATTTGGACGAGGTCCTAAACATTATTTCCCTCTCGTTTTCATCGTATTCCAACCTGTTTCTGATAGTGTTCCAGCACTTTCATCACTTTACTAGAGATGGAATTGACGTAGATCATGAACGTGGGGTTGTGCTTTCTGTGAAAACATATGCATTTTTCAGTATATCTTTATTTTTCAGGGTTTAAAAAAATAAAACAAGTTGATCTCACTTCCACATCTCGAAAAAGAGAATCACCCGAGGCCAGTCGGTGTACCAGAACAGAGGAGGAACGCACACCTTATTTTTTATAATGTAAAAATTTAAACTTAATTTCTTTCTACTTTTCTGAAGATGCATTTTCTACTTTAAACTGTGCGATCTACTTCTAGTGATAGACGCACTGGCTTCTGAAGTTGAAAACTCGATCAAACTTACTTGGAATTTATTCTTTCTTGCACCGGGAATTACATTGACTTCCACTTCGATCTCCCTCGTTTTATTTACTATGATAGTCACACTACGAGGACGAGAAGAGATGGGAAGAGACTCGAGGGAATACGCGTTCCATTTGCAACTGAAATAGATTCTCTGTGCTTTCAACACTTCCTCTGATCACTGATCATTTTTTCTGAGATTTCAGATAACAATTAATTTGTATTACCGCGGTGCCCATGCCCAGGGACATCTGGATCCCTCCACTGGCCGTTGAAGCATCGGCTGCAACTCCGACCCTACTCCTGCAAGAATACCCTCTAATCACTAAGAGAAAGAAACACCAAAATATGTTGAAGATGGTACTGACTCATTTGAAAGAAATCCTGATCCTTGATGCATTTGGACATGAGTAGAACTCGCACAGTGCCATTGGAAGATCTGCAGATTCGAAGCATTGAGATCGTAACAAAAAAGGAAATAGAAAATCAGGAAGGATTCAATAAAAATTGCACTCGCAAGATCAAATAATTGAGCTTATACCTGTCATCGTAGTAGGCTCTGTAGACAAAGATTGAATCATAAGGCACTATCTCCGGAGGCGTCGTTCCTTCTTTTCCTTCTTCTTCCTCTTCTTCCTCTTCTTCATCTTCTTCTTTGATTTTTCTTTCTTCCCTACTCTTCAAAAGCACGTCATTCCGTTCGAATTTGAATGGAGCTAGAACTGCGATAGACTCTCCAGCGCTTCTATCGATACTAGAAATATAAAACTTACGGATTTAAGAAACACGGAATATTGACAAAAATAACTCGCTAGATCACAGGGATTATGTGAACATCGATGATGGTGAAATAGTAGAGGAGAATTAGGAAAGTTGTAGCACAGAGACCGATAATGAGACGATGAATGGCCATCTGAAGGAGATTCAAGGATCGATGTGAGAACATACTCAATTATCTCGGAATCGGTCTGGACTGTACTTGATTCAGGCAATTAGATGTACTACGAAATATTGAAACGAGTTGCAATGAACAAAATCCGCGATAAAAAAAACCACTTATTAGATTACACTGTCAATGAACGACTGGGGAAAAGTGCCTGAAAATTTTCATTGATCAAAATACAGGGGGAAATAATAGGATAGAAATTACAACGTGGAATCTGTTTGAATCCACCCACACACGCTATTCAAATTATTCATGACATCAGAAAACAATGATGGAATGATGCCTATTGGAATCAGGAATTATTCGTTCATGATCTTCTAATCAAAGGGCCCTTCTCCTTCTCCTTTCCACACCTGCAAAATCGATGTGAGACTTTCGTTGACAATTGGAGTTTAAACAGCCGTCCTCCCTCGGAATCTTTGACGATTTTGAGAGATCTCGACCACACTGTCTGATAGACACAATATGATTGAGAAATGAAAAAATTTTACACAGTACGATCAGATCAACAATGCATCGAGAGAAAGAGAACCGTAGGGAAGAAGATGTGCTTGAGAGAAATGTTTGAGAGATCGAGACTTCTTTCAGACAACGAATCAAAAAGTTGATCGAGATGTCAGATTCTTTATTGGCAATGAGAAAAATGTCTCCATGGCTGGTTTTATCTCCATGACTGCTCCAAGAGGGAGAAATAAGTGTTTCCCTCCTCTATTGAATCGACGACCGGACGGACATCGGGAGTCACTCGGGAAGTTCGGCATCTGACGTTTTTTAAAAAATTCAAAGGGTTTTCGGACAATTGCAATCAAGAGATGACGTTTCGGCTTTCAGCTCTGCATTCTGTACGCTTTATTGTCTTTCTATCAAGTCAGAGAGCGTGTAGAGAAAAAGAGCGATACCCCAATGCCAACCACTATATATGTATAGAAACTGAGAAGACTCACAGTACAGAAGCGATGGCCTCATCATATCTCTGTTTAATCCTGGGATGGCTTCTGATGAGGAGGCCAGTAGTGAGACCACCATTGACTGCCACAACCTGGAGTGGAGGGAAGTTTGGTCTTTGAAAAAAGGAAAGCGATAATGGAAAATTATACACGATTCCCAGAGGCTTTGTGACACTTTCACCGAGGGAATATAGTCGTATTACGCATGATTTTTTCTTCAAAAGCTTAGGAATAATGTCGGGACAAGTTTTCAAAATAAGATGTTCAAAGTGTTTCACATTGCTTTCCGAGCTTATCGACTGATGCGGTTCATCGAACTATTTCACATGGATCTTCGTTCCTGAAATACAAAGAAAAGACTAACAGAAGTGTACGCGAATTCGATGTATCCAGTGAGAAGAGTGAAGGCATCTTCGTACAAGAAAAAGAAGACACAAGTAAAATTGACTGAGAACTAAAATTAAATTAATTTCGTTTTCTATTTCTAAATTATCTTTACCTTGATGACATAACTGGCGAGATAAACGGGTCTCATGGCAACTGCCATTGTATGGGCTTCTTTGACCTGGAATGGAATGATCATTTCTTCAATTGAAAGATCAAATACTTGATATCTCGCACTCAATTCTTTCCCATACAATTCCTCATACCGTCGACTACAGTAGCGAACGGCGAAGAAATTGAGCTGAATTGGCATTGGTTTTGTCACATTATCAACTCGAGAAAAGGAATTGCTCTTTCGAACTCTGAAGATCAGTGAATTAAAGTTGAAGTATTGGACTCGTATATTGCACTCTCAGACAGATGAGTCATCATGAATAAAGAGGAGTAGAAGGGAGGAATTGAACCTTGACAGTGGCTGTATCAAGAATGAGGAGGAATACACAGCCAAAGGAACGGTGGTCCGCTGAAATATATTTAGAAACTCTTGAATTTCTTCATTTGGTCAATTTCTCTCTTTTCAGTGCACATGTCCGAATTTAGTGACAGGTGCTCTTGCAATTCTTATCTCGACCGTCAGAATATTCACCTCCATACATCCAATATGAGAGGAGAAAGGCGAGGGAGATCTGAAAAGGTCGATGAGTGATCTCAAGAGAGATAGAGGGAAGGGGATAACAAGACGAATGGAGATAACAAGGGATGAATAATCTCGGTGAGGGAACTTCAGATGACGCACAATGAAGGAGGTGACTGCAATCAATGGAAAAACGGCGAAAGATCGATTGTAGTACTGCATTGGATTGATGGAGGAGATGATTCGCTCCATAGCTATCACTACCTGAAGGGGTATCTTGTTAGTCAGAGTGGTCAGGAATAGGAATGACAAGATGGATCGTGTATGTATATCTTCAATCTGTGGTTATATGGCAACTTCTCAGTGACCAGATTCGGCAGAATAAGGAGGGCCACTTTTCGTTCAGTTTTAATCACGATTGGTATTCACCTCAAAACTAGAGCAGCAAACGAAGAAAACGACATGAGTCGCGTAGCAGAGTTGACGGGTCACTAAAATTTATCATGTTTCCGTAGAATTTGAGTGTTTTTAATGAAGACTAGCGTTGAACAGTGATACTAGCTCTTTCCATTCTACCCGTTCTCTTGCTGGTCCCACTGGTGAGAGTAATGGATAAGGAACTACCCCTGCCGGAATTCCGGCTACAATAAGTGACAGCTTACTTGGTTCAAACATTGAATCGGGAAAGTATCCTTTCTCACTGAAGATGTTGAGTGAGACGATGCCGTAGTGGGCAAAGAACATTCCAACGAAGGAGAGACACCACGATGTGATGAGGTATCTGATGACGGAGTTGGAATGATGACTCGTTTCCTTTGATTTCTCATTTTCATGGGTCTCATGGTTTCCGCAAGAAGGAACACCAGTTCCTCAGAATCGCACACGATGGGACTTCGCAAAGTTCAAAAAGCAAGTTGAATTGTTCCGAAAACTTGACAGATTATGCCTAATAATTCCTGAGATGATGTAAGTGAATTAACCTGCAATTACTGTGGACTGCAGTCTGTTGAACGAGATAGATGAGAAGAAGGATGGGAAGAAGACCAAGGGTGAGGGAGAAGAGGAGAATTGGAGGACAAATGGGATAGATATTGAGGAATGAACTGGTGGCATTGATGATTGAGTGAAGAGTCATCTGAACTGCTTGAACATCAAGAGATGAATGGAGAGAAGAAAGACATCATTAAAACAATGAGATGGTCTGTATTCAAAAAAAGTCATCGAAGCGACAGACAACATCATGATTATCACAAAAACTTCACGCTCGGATTATCTATCTGTTCTTATTTTGGAATGAACTAATTGGTCTATGAAGCAGCAGAGTGAAAGAAGAGACTCAATACCGTATGACTAACTCTCGTCTCTCCTCCCATAATGGATATGAGAATGTCTAACATACGCGTGATAGCTTTGATAATATCAAACCAATGATTGATGGGAAACTCCCATATATATGTCACGATGTAGAGATTAGAAAAGGGAAACCTTTCTGAAGCAGCTGCTAGAAAAATTTTATCAAGAGTATTCTCATTTATCAAGAGTATCTGTGGGAGTGATCAACTCCAACTCTCCCTTCTTCTATCCCAATTCCCTCCCCCCCCCCTTCCCCTCTCCTGCTTTTCATTCTGTATATGTTATTCACATGATGTCACACCCGTTGGGGTGTATCAAATAAATAAATAAATACATGGATCGAACGGTCCCATTCCCGTTCCGAGGCCTCGTCCACCTCATTTATCAAGAGTATCTATGGGAGTGATCAACTCCAACTCTCCCTTCTTCTATCC
The DNA here is from genome assembly GCA_036245825.1 of Pristionchus entomophagus. Classification (NCBI taxonomy): domain Eukaryota; kingdom Metazoa; phylum Nematoda; class Chromadorea; order Rhabditida; family Neodiplogasteridae; genus Pristionchus; species Pristionchus entomophagus. Next base: position 20,560,559 of record BTSX01000001.1, on the reverse strand, counting down.
CAATTCCCTCCCCCCCCCCCCTCCCCTCTCCTGCTTTTCATTCTGTATATGTTATTCACATGATGTGACACCCGTTGGGTGTATCAAATAAATAAATAAATAAAAAAAAGCAAAGAATGGAATAGATCGAAATCGTAGTTTCTGACCACCATATTCTCGAGGGAGGAAGAGTACATGTATCTAGTTGCGCCCTTATTTATAAAGTACGTCTAATTATTATTCCTTGTCACCAAGTTGCAGTACTTCATGAATCTATCTCAACTCACTTCTGTGTATCTCGTGATAAATCAGGCGTATGCTCGGTTATGAGTTAATTGGTCGATTTAGGAACTGCCACCATTTTACTGAATTTGAATATTTTTCTCATTATAAAAACAATATTGTAAAACAAAGACATCAAAATTGAAGGGGAAAAAATCGGGTAATGAGTTCGCTCTAGGATGACTACAGTAAGATTCTGCCGCACACGCGTGCGGTAGGTTCGGTCGGTCGCGATTTTTAAAAATTTCTTTTTTTGCAACTTTAAAGTGTAATTACAACTCCAATTATGTAAACCAAGCATGACTAGCCGGTAGAACACGTTGGTTACTTCAGTTCCTGTTTTACATCTGTTTAACGCGAATTACGTTGAGTTAACGGAAGGCATTTTTTCTCAACTGTTCTCTTTTGCTTTTTCTGTTCACCTCTCCCCTTTTGACCTATTTATTCGAGATGCACTCTAATGGATTATATTCCAGGTCGATCGTTTCGTAGCATGCGGAATGCTCTACATGGCTAAGTCGAATACTTTTATGTGAGTCAACTATTTGCAGTTATCGATGATTCCCTCTTGTCCTCTCTTTGGCTTTTGATAGTTCTGTTTCACCGATGTGTTCTATGAGAAGACAAGCTTGTTCACTTTCAGGAATAATGCAAAATCAATATCTCGCATCGTCTCAGGCCACAGCACTGCCTGATTACAGTCAGTTTCGAAACAACTTGCCTTCCTATGCTCGTCTGATGTTATATTTGTTATATCCTTCTCAACTGCTTTCATTCGACTCGTCCATTGCAGTTGGCAGTGCTCTTCCGTCGACGTCTTCCGGTCTCGGAGTAATTCAAACGTCCTCTCATCTAGCTACTGCTACAGGTTCGTTTGCCACTAGCTTACCATAATCGGATTGAATGGAGGCAGTGCAAGTAGTGTAGATTTCATTGCACTCTGGCTACTTTCAATGGTGGGATGCCCTTCTCTAGGTACGGGAATCGCCCCTCAACCGCCCTCGAGGGAAGAACTCAAGTCCCATTTTGTAACCAGGGAAGGAACGTACAGGTCAGTGGTCCAATGGGAACTTCGTCGGTGGCTGGCCCTGAGTGCAGAAGGAGGCGATAGGGATGGGATGGCTCATTGAACTACTTATATCATCAGTTTAATTATTATTTGCAGGTTAATGACACTAGCCGAGTATTCGCGGCCGAATCGAGTCTCCATGAATCAAGTGAGTAGTGCTCCGTATTGATACAGTGCTAGTTCGTCATCTGAATCATTCCAAACAGTCATTCCCATTTCAATTCGTCCTGTTCCAGTTACAAACGGGGAACGCGATGTGCTGCGCTCCCGTGCGCGTTTCCTTCCTCTCAGTTAACACGAATAAACCTGGTGAGGAATCCATCCCTAATTGACCATCTTCAACTTCTCTAAAATGCAGTATGTTATCTCTGCCCATTCCAGAATCATCGACTTCTCCCTCTCGATCTGCTCCTCCTCCCTCACTGATGAATGGATGTCTGGTGGAGGATGATCCTTTGAGGTGAATAGAGTGAAGCGAATTTAATGGGGGATGTACTTTGCAGAGAAAGTAGTATTTTGATTGCTTGTTCAGGGAAGCCGAGATCATTCCCGACCGAATCTGCTTCAACATGGGCAGGGAGATCTACGTGTACCTCTACAGGTTGGTTATATTCCTCTTTTGGTAAATATGACCTGTCAATTTCATGCATTTGTTTAGAGATTTGTGATGGCGGTCAATGGTCTCTGCATTCATTGCTCGAATAAGTGTAGCTTAAACAAAATATATTAGCCAAAAGTTATTTTTGCAGAGGCACGACAGCGGCTGCGGATCTCACTCATCCGATCGATAAGCGAGTCTACAAGGGGACATTCCCCACTTGCCATGACTTCAATCGAGAGACTGCCACCATGACTAGCTGCAGGTACAGTAGTCAAATGAAGGAGAAGAAAATCAGATACCCCCTTTTCTAAATACGATAATTTTTAAAAAATTGTTTTACAGTCTACTCATCGGATTCTCTGCGGGTCAAGTACAACTGATCGACCCCTTCCAGAAGGAATATCAGGTTCGTTTAAAACAAAATTTCCTGATACTTGCCTCTGACTTCAATAGGCTTGCGATCGTAGGAGCAAGGGAATTAAGGGATTAATTACTAAATATTCTGTTTCTACAGATGTCTCGATTGTACAACGAGGAGCGATTGATCGACAAGACGCCTGTAACGTGTATTCGATGGGTGCCTGGTTAGTTGTTGTTCCTTTTTTCATTCACGTATACTGGATCAATATTGGATCAATCCATTCGCCGCTTGCACACTCACTGAAACCTAAGTGTGAAGGGTAGAAGTGGTTGTGGTTTGGAATGAGTCTTCAGGTCATCCCTCTCACTTCCTTGCCTCTCACTCCTCTGGCTTCATGTATCTCTACCACGAGGACGTGGCCTGTGCTGCAGTCGCACCCACTTATCAGCTGGTCAAGCAGGTCGGCACTTTATTCCGCATACCATGAGCAAGATTAATTGTGCTTACTATGGCTGCATTTATAATCACAGTGAAGCATAAAATTGAGGAGGGGAAATTAGGAATGTCAAATTGTCCAAGAGCTGGTGTTCAAGGCACTGTGAAAAATAAACCCACTAGTCATTATTTTCACATTTCTGGTTTTGCAAAATGATTTAAATTTTTAAAATATCAAAATAGTTACAGGGCGACAAGTTCTCGGTGTGGTCGTGCAAATCGAAGACGACTCGCAATCCCGTGTACAAATGGCAAATCGGGAAGTCAGGGGCCATCCATCAATTTGAATTCTCCCCTGTCGACCCCAATATTATGGCCACTGTTGGACATGTGAGTGACTCGGCTGAGCTTATTTGAGGTTGGAGGCTGTGATGTTCAAAGATGGGCACTAAGTAAATATACATGGATGAGGGTTTTCACATATCAATGTTAGTTGAAACGTATTCGAAAATAGGCTGACGAGCCTATTTCAGGACGGATACCTGCGTGTGTTCAATTACCAATCGATGGAGTTGCTCTCCTTCATGAAGTCATACTTCGGCGGACTCCTCTGTCTGAGTTGGTCACCCGATGGAGCACTCATTGCCACTGGTGAGTTATATTCTCCTGGGTTTCAAGAAAATGAATCGAAGTCGGTGATTGCAAATCAGAAGGTATTGTCAAAAGTGATGGTGCAATTAATCTCTCTCTCTTCGGATACTGATTGTGAGATTGACGCCCTCCGTGATTAAAATTAATTAATTAATCAAATTGTTAGGCGGGGAGGACGATCTGCTGACGGTGTATTCCTTCTCGGAGCGACGCGTCGTGTGTAGGGGACTCGGCCACAAGAGTTGGATATCACAGGTGAGCATATCCATTGAAGGAAATGGGTTTCACTCTCACTACATCTAATTATATTGCGATTTCATATAGATTTCTTGAAGGCAGTTTGATATGAGTGAGTACTTGATCATTTAAAATCAAACCATTTGTGAGGTGTCATTCGACGCGTACTCGTGTGTGTTGGAGGAGGGAAGTGCGGGAGTGGGCACCAATGGAGGAATGGGAGGAGAGGGGAAGGAGGAGGACGGTGAGGCTTGTAATCATTCCAACTAATATCCTCCATGCATTATCATATTTCAATTAAATATTGTCTGAATGGATAATAACTTCCCCCTCAGGTCCATCAGTACGTGCCCGTCGAGGTCTCTCATCAGCCTCCACTTCCGTCTCTCGTCTCTCATCTGCCTCGGGCACTCTCGGACAACCAGGAACCAGTGAGTGGGTACGGTAGTTGCAAGTGCAAACTGGCTTTATTCAAGACACGCCGAATGGATCCATCCACAACACTTCCGCCAACGGACCCCACGCAATTGGAGGTACGGTAGAAATAGGATTGTATCGATTGATTTCTCCCGTTTCAGTCTCGTATCGATTAGGGAGTGTCGGGCACGACACGCAGCTGTGTCTGTGGGATGTGACGGACGATGTGCTCAAGGTACGGTAGACGAGAGAGGGGTACTGTAGGAGATGGGGATCGATTAGTAAGTGATTATTGTAGGTCGTCCAAGAGATAATGGCATCTCTTTTCAGCAGCCACTCAACAGCCAACGACATCGAAATTCTACGCTTATCGCGCCACTCGGAGATCTGCAGGTAAGCGAGAGGGAGAGGGGGGGGGGGCTTGAGGAGAGGAAACACTGGATTTGGATGATGACGAAGGTGGAAAATGAATAAATGACTATCAGATCTCTCCCGACGGCGCGGCCTCTTCCATCTCGCCCGGTTCTGTTGGTACCAGTGAGTTTCGTTGTTTTTTTTTGTTATTGAAAAACACAAGGAATCCAAGTTTAGAAACGTGATCTAACGTATTGTGTTTGAAATTGTATTGGGAGAGTATTTGGAGACTCAATTGTATTTGGAGACTCAATTATAATTGTATTTGGAGACTCAATTGGGAGAGCATTGCGTTTTTAGTAAGCCTTGTAATTGCAGACAAGGACTCAAAGCGGAAGAAGCTGCACCGACGGGGTCTGGCTGCTTTCGCTGCTGTGAAATTGGGAGGAGGCAGTGAGAGGTGAGGAGGACGGGGTGGAAATGGCGAATTTTGGAAGCCAGGAATCATCGGGTTCCTTGGGTTTATTTATTGAGCATATTTGTTCTTTCTTCGATTTGTTTTGAACTTTATGAAAAACAAAATAAATGACAATTGATAAAAAAGAAAGTGCATTCTTGAATAAAGTGATTGCAGACGTAATCGTGACGCGGCCTCTTCCTCTTCATCGGGGGGAGTGGATGGCGTGGATGGAGCAGTCAGAGGAGAGGAGTCCAAGTTGTTAGGAACTAGGCAAGTATCACTCCACAAGTGGGGTTCGCGTTTCCAAAAGTCCTGTATTGTGCTCGATGTGCCATTAAGTCCGATAGTGGACCGAATTGGTAGGTAATATATTCCTAGGAATTTTAAGTTTCAGAGATAATATGAGCGAATGTGTTACCAGTTTTGCGGTTTTCATCACTTGTGCGTTGAAAGAAATGTACAGTTTTGGAGAGAAAAAGTAATGTCTATCCTATTCAGATTCTGCCCCCGTATGTCTGAGTTGCCAGTGATCGAGCCTCTCATCTGCAAGAAGATCGCCCATGAACGATTGACTGTGCTGGAGTTCCGGAAGTGAGTGTCCCCATCTTGTATGATGAATATGACGCTCACGTCACCATGTTCAATCTGATCTTTGATCTCTGCAGAGACTGCTTCGTCACTGCGTGCCAGGAGGGATTCATCTGCACGTGGGCCAGACCCGGCAAAGTTCGTTTTGCCTTTTGAATGTATCGAAAGGATGAATTGCGGATACTCTCACAACGAAAGTAATGTGCAATGATAGGGAAATGGTAGATCAGTGGGAGGAAGAGGCAGGGGTCAGCGCGACGGCAGACGAGAGAGATCCATTCCTCTCCCCTCTCTCTGCGTCTCCGCCTCTTCCCTCCCCTGATCGGTAAGTATCAGGCCCTTCCCTGTCTCACCGCACGTCTTGTTTTCCCTGTGCCATGTAGAAACTCTGAGCGCATGTATCTCGGCCCAAAGACAAACCAACCCTAAACCTAAATAGCGTCAGTTATTGACTTTCGATTCGTATCATGGTTCAAGATCCCCATTAGGCCATTTCGCTAGTTTACCCTAATATTTGCCGTTACTCTTTCTTTAAATTAAAATATATTTTAGATAATATTGTTGTTTGAGGGCGGTCCATCGATGGTGGGTCGTGATGGTCCAGCGGGTGGGGGGTCTCTCTCCCCCAATGAGTCATCCATCGCTCCCTCCAACTACGCTGTTTCATCCACGAGAAGCCATCCTACAGGAGGAGGTGGGTACCATCCCATTGGAGAGAATGGAATTGGAAACTTTGAGACTATTTGTACTCAATCTGTTCCGCATTGAAAATAGTAATGTTTGGAGACAGTAGGGTGGGATGGTTCCTTCTGTTCTCAAGTTTCTCTCATTGCAGCAACCACGACCTCTCCTTCCTCCTCTGGGATGAACTCCACCTCCTCCTATCAGCACAATCACTATCAATCACAGCAACAGGCACAACAGCAGCCTCAGTATTGGCTATCGTAGTCTCCTCCCTCGACTGTCGTCTATCTATCGATTATCGATTGATTCCCCCATTAGATATACTGTCGTTGAATAGCATCCAACGATACTGTTGAGTGAATCCGCGGGTTGTGAAGGAGCATATGAGCGTCGTTTCCATTCCCCGATGTAGAATGTAGCCCTCTCCGATCATTCGATTGTTAGTTCTACCTAGTGTCCTGTTATTCTCGATATGTCCGGGTTATCCCTTTGAGTTACCACTTTTCTCTCTGTCTAGTCACATAGATTCTCAAAACAGTTTTGTTATAAATATAACACTTAGTATTATTGAACTACCCGCTCAAACCTATGAGATTTCACCCATTTAGTCTAGGATTGATTCTATTCAGATAACCCCATTGCTCCAATCTCAATTGTAGATTGATGTATATTTGTACTGTTCATATTTTGTACGTAGCACTCTAACGTCATTTCTTGCTAGGAAACGCGATTACATTACTTCAAATTGAACATAATCATGGACGATAGAGTGCTCTTCCACTGAGTTACCGTATTCAGATAGCCTGTTCCCATCGTTAGATACATTATTGATCGGTTTAATTCCTTCTCATATTGCTAGGTGACGTGTGTACCAATCCCAGTTTTCCATTGCAACTTCCATGTGAACTACCGTATTCCATGTTCGAGATACTGTAACGAGTGCACTTCTTCATTGTTTATTCCCCTTTCATTATATATTAGATTACTGTAGTAGTATGTTGTATAACGACGATCTTTCTTGTTCAGCAAAACAGGTCAACTTTCTTTTTTCAATTTGTATGTCTTGATCACCCGTTTGAATAAAACTTGAACTAATCGTAGGCGATAGTTGATATCAGAACGAGGTTGTGATATCCTCTTCCAAATATATCTGTCTGGCTGTAGATTGCGGATTCAATAATCGCTGCCTGCAGTACCCTCACGATGGCCCGTGCAGATGACATCGCCGTGGACAATGGCATTTCTGGAGCCGATACGGTAAGCGAAGATCGATATCGTTCGAGATACAGTAATCCGCAATCGTCAGATCTCGGACACGATCACGTCGAATGAGGCAGCAGTCTACGATAGACAGATCAGACTGTGGGGAATCGAGGCACAGAACAAGTGAGATCAACGTTTCATATTGTTCAAATTTTTCACAGGCTATTTGTAAGTACCAGAAAAAAGTTGATAAATGGATACATATCGTTGACGGCGATTCTGCTGGTCGAAACAACAAAATGGGAAACTTAACCCCATGCAGACTGCGTCACTCTCGCGTGCTCCTAGTGGGTCTTCGTGGTCTGGGGGCGGAGATCGCCAAGAATCTCGTCCTCTGCGGACTCAATGCCATGCAGATCATCGATCCAGGTTCATACCCTAGCCCTTGTTTTGATCCCTTTGTTTTCTGCAGTCTAAGCGAGGTGCAATCAGGGGGAAATAATGCTTGCGTATCGTTACAGAACTGGTGACTGAGGACGACACGTTCTCCAACTTCTTCCTCACCAAGGACGCAGTCGGCAAGGAGGTACGGTAGGAGGAGGAGGGGTACTGTAGATGGGAGTTATCGATTGTTGGTGATTGATTGATCTTGCAGAGAGGCGCCTCTTCACTGGCGGGAGTCCAGGCACTCAATCCCCTCGTCAAGCTGAGCTGTGTCAACAACATCGATGAGGTTCGTATTTTATCACTTTTTCATCTTAAAATTTTTCATTTATTTATATTGTTTTCGTTGTGATTCAATGATTCTGTAATATTCGGTTTCTCTAGTGGTTGATATGAAGCAGCAATGTGTTGGGTGGATTGCCCGAGAGATTCTCTTATACTCAGGTGGATCTCTCCTCCTTCTCCCTCGTCGTACTCGCCGATCAGCCGTACAATGTGGTCAAGAGCGTCAATGAGAAGTGAGTTGAATTTTTTAATCGGATATCTTAGTGGAATTGAAACCGAATGAAATTTGTAAATATGAAACATTGTTGAAACACAAGTTATGTGGTTTTTTAATATTGAAATAATGCCCTGCAGATGCCGTGCAGCGGGGGTTCGCTTCATCGGTTCCTCTGTGTATGGATGGGTGGGATACTCATTCTTCGACTTCAATGGACACCAATTCCTCATGTGAGTTGCACGCCATTTTTCATATTTGAGTCGTTTTATTTTGAAAAGTTTCATCTAATGAAACCCTGAATCACAATCGTGGTTGGACATGGGACGCAGGGTTTCCTTTTCTTGTTTCCGTGCTCATTATGATTCGGCATTTATCACAGTTGTCGATGCATAGTTCACATCTCACTTGACAAAACTACCACTAATTAAATAATCGTACAATTAATATTGCAGGAAGAAGGACAAGCCGGTGGAGACGACGATCCTCGATGGTCCTCAAGTGGATGCGGTGAAGGTGGATGAGAAGATGACTACGGTAGAGGACGAGGAGGATCTGTGGGAGACCAGGGTACGGTAGGGAGAAGAGAGGGGTACTGTAGGCTATGGGTTGTAGGAGGAGATGCCTTGTAATGGGAATATAGTGCAGAAGTACCATAAAATATATTTTATTTGTTTTAGACGCTGTCGTTCCCCTCCTACGAGCAGGCACTCAACGTGGACTGGCAGACGAAGAAGTTGATCAGGTGAGAAAAATCGATCAGTCGGATACAGTAACCCTCTCCCACCACTGGTTGAATGAACTTATTACCGTAACCCATTACAGAAAGGCACGCGGACTCCTGCCAAGCAGCTACTTCCCTGTCAGAGGTATTACCATTTTAATGGAGTTTTTTAAACTACGCGTCTGAGATATTTCGGAGTGTTTTGCCCACCTGGTGATTTACCCCTTCTGAGTTAGGATATGCTTATCTCTTCTGTTTTCGATGATTAGGTTAATGAATTAGGAATTCGAAATCAATCAATAAATATAATACAATGACAGCCCTTCTGCGTGCGGAGGAGCACTCTGAACTGAAGGGAGACGAGGATCAAGATATCAATCGATTGACGGAGTTGTGGGTGGGAGAATTGGAGAAGACGAATCAGAAGGACGAGGGACAGACCATCCTACCCGAACAATTCGACTAGTGAGCTTTCTCATGTTCTAAATCTTTATAATTTTTTATATGCTTTTGTAGTGTAAATTGTTCTTTATTTTGTGTTGAGTACTGAACGATAGGAATGAATAACGTCAAATGGGATTACGGTATGAGGAAGTGGGTTCGGTCGGTCTGAATCGTGTACTAACGGAATAATGCTTCAGCCTGTTCGGCCCTCAGCTGAGTGCGACGTGCGCGGTCCTGGGAGGATTCATCGGACAGGAGTCGATCAAGGTATACGGCAGTCTGGATCATTATCGATCGATTCCTGCTACAGTATCTAATGGATATCATTCAGTCTCTGACTGGTGGCAAGCAGCCCTTCCGTAATCTGATGATCTACTCGGCCCTCGATTCCACCACCAGAGTCTGCAATTTCCCACCCCAATAGGTTACCAATTTCACCCTTCCCACTGTTCTATATATTCATGTTGGTTTATTTATCCTGTTACCCTCTAAATTATCCCTGTTTCCCTCTCACTGTTGAATGATACTCATTATTTGCAGTCTCAACCGGTACTTTGCAATGTTATAACATTTATGATAAATGATGCATTGAATGAGTCAGAGGAAGCAGAAAGATGAAGAAGCAAGAAGGGAAGGAAGATCACGAGGGGAACACACTACAGCATGGAATAGCACCTTCTTTTCTCTGTTGACTCGTCAACTTTGCTCCCATTGACCCCGCCTCTTCAATTCTCCCTCTCGGCTTGTTCTCATCTTTCCTCTTTCTTCGTTTCTCATTTCAACACTTGTCCCTCTACTGGGTGCACTCCCTTGCACACTACAGGGAACACAATCGTACGATAGACTACGCGTACTGGGGGGAGGGGGTGATAAAGAGTGGTGCGCTCACCCAGATGGTTCCATTATTATTCCATGTCAATGCTAGGTGACGTGTCTGTCAGAGCATCTGGAATTATTTATTTTATTCATTTAAAAAAAACAAATCAGAATATTATAGCGTAATTCCATTAGGTTACTGTAAGCTCAAATCTCAAACTTGGGCTGTTTCACGGTTGACTGAAATCCAGAAAATCCATTTTTGGAAAACTCGATTTTCGATTTTCGGCGTTTCGCATTCGTTCTAGGGGTTGTTGGCTGGCAGAAGTGTTGGTGGTAGGATCGGTGATCGACAATGCGTGTTATATTCTACGTGGCTGTTCGTTGCTCACTGTTGTCTATAGTTCTAATCACTTCTTATCAGGAGAGTTTTCTGGTCTAATTCCGGCAAAGATATGGGGAACGACGACGGAAATGAGAGCACACCGAGGCCTGTGAGTTATTTTCAAGATATTACTTTATATGTTCCACTCCTTCTGGCAGCTTGCAGCTTTTCTTTGATTAAATCATAATGATTTCCAGAACTCAGAGGCCGACGTCACTCTCGGAAATGTGACCAAGATGGCGTTCAACTCTCGAGCTCACGAGATTCAGGTTAGCTCCATTTCGCTTGGAATGCATTCCGGAATGTGCACTGCATCTGTACTTTGTTTAACTTTGAGCTGTCGAAGAACAGTAGATTAATATTTTCATTTATCTGTGTTACCATATTGACCTCATTATGTGACTGCAGGCTGGTCTCATCGACACGTTTCTCAATCTCGAGCTGGTCGATAATAATCTCTACCTGTGAGTTGTTTGCACCACTTGACTGTCTCTCTTTCTCTTTCTGGGTCAACACCGATTATGGAAATTAGACCAGCTATGGAAACAACTACCAAAAACATATTGTTATTATGTATTATTTAAGTGCTCGCCATCTCCTCAAGGGTCGAAAATCGTCTCCGGCCGTCTATGGTGGACAGGTAGCGTTTGATTTGGGTTTATACAGTCTGAAGTGTCGATTGTTGGCTCCTTGTTCAATAGATCTTGTGCCGGATTAGTTACTTGCATTCTAATTAAGCGGATGTAGCCGGAAAATGGAGATTATTATGATTCTCTTGTATTTGCGGGGTTACAAAAGGTGAAGGCAAATGGGATGGCGCTTCTAATGACTGTCGACTATGTTGGTCCTCTCAGGTAATTGGACAGGCTCTGGCAGCAGCAGCCTCTACAGTGGGAGAGGGATTCATACCCAATAGTCTCCACTCATACTTCCTCAAGTGTGGTAAGCTATTTTCATTTCAAAAGATTTCCAAATGTCTATCTCTCCCACGATAGTTTACAGCTCTGATAAGAAACTGAGCTGGTAGTTTACAATCGAGTTTACGATATGAACTTCCGAGTGCACTGGGTTCAATGCGTGAAAGTGTTGAGGGGAAGAGCGGAAATGGATCATTGGAATGGTTTTTATTCAGGCGACGTGAATCGTCCCATTCTCTACATGATCGATCGTATCCGTGATGGTCGTTCATTCTGCACTCGACTAGTGAAGGCCGTGCAGCAGGGAGAGGCCATCTTCACCATGCAGATGTCATTCCACAAGGTCCGTTCGAGTATTGCCCGATCAAATTGGAGAGATCTCAACAATTTTCACTAAACATTTAATTGTTTTAATGTAGCAGAGTATTCGTTGAGCCTAATGTATTACTGTGAAACACCAAACTCCAACGTCCTATCAATTATATTACTATGGATAGTTGTAGCCCGAGCCGGACGGTATCGTGTACCAGCAGAAGATGCCAGCCGTCCCTCCACCAGAGGAACTGCAGGATATGAGACAGATCATCGAGACGGCTCTCGTTGTGGGTCCATCTTCCATTCTGTTCCATGTCCATTACTGATTAGATTCTATACTTGGCGGTGTTTATTGAAACATCGATCTATCAACGGATAATTTTCGTTGTAGATTTATTGTATCACCAATTTTATTCATCGGGTAGTTTTAGAGGAAATGTGGCGACTAGTCCCCCTCCATGCAAAATGGAACTTTGTAATGGCAGGACAACGATCTTCCTGCTGCATCTCGGGCGATGCTCACATTCAAACTCAACGAGATTCCACCCGCATTCGAGAGAGTATTCCAGGTGAGGAGAGGAGATGATAAAAAAGATAAGGCTAATTATTAGGTACATTTAGAAAAAAATACATCATGTAGTATTCGTGGCATTTTGGTCTTCAGTGGGGTTCTCTTGATGGAATTATAATTGGATTGGAATTCCCTATGGAATTCCATCTATCCTCATTTCTCACACTCTGTCGTGAACAGAGCTGCCCATTCCCTTGTTATTACTGGAATTATTGGAATTCCATTCCAACGAAAGAACTCAAATCTTCAGAGCTATGCAGATTCCTGCTTCATCAATGGTTAAAACTAATAGTGATTAGAACTGTGTCGATCTTTGCTTGGGAATAGTAGAAAATATTTAATAACATGCGAGACAATTCCTAATGTTTTTCCTTTCTTCAGTTCCGTCCAGTCGACCCCAATAAGGTCCTTCTCAAGGGAAACTGCGAGGAGCCAACGTCGGCTGTGTGGCTGAAGGCAAATGAGAATATTGGTGAGAATTTAATGAACCCCTCAATTCTGCTGCCAAATCATTTTGATTCTTTGTATTGCTGAAATTCCTACAATTCAATTGCAATTGCTGCAAATATTGATAACAAAATGTTTAGTAACTAATGGGGTGATGTCTCTCCTCTCCTTCCCAATCCCTCCCCATATTCCTTCATCAGGCGACGATCCCCGTCTCCATCAGTGTGTCGCCACGTATATCTCTGATTCGACTCTGATAGAGACAGCCATGAGACCCGCCATCGCGTACGTTTCAACTTTAACTAAATAAATTATTATTATTTTTATGAAAATAGAGAATCTTATCGAGTAGAAATCTCCGGAAAAGATCAGTGGCACAAAGTGTCTGGTAAACAATGATGGTATCGCAACATCTATCATGTATCGGCAATCTAGAAGGAATGTTGATTCACGATGATTTTTTAAAGAATGGGCAGTGGCATACCTGTCCAAGCCGCAGGCGTGCGCATTGACGCAAATTTGCGTCAGTGCGCAACCATGTATAGGGGGTCATGGTTTACAAAATGCCTACAATCGGTCCCAAACTTTTCCTAGTTACAGTAGGTTACGGTAGGATACAATAGGAAAAGTTTGGGACCGATTGGAGACATTTTGTAAACCATGACCCCCTATACATGGTTGCGCACTGATGCAAATTTGCGTCAGTGCGCAAAAACCCCCCTCGCCGCCAGAGCTGGACACCTATGGGCAGTGGGATTTTATCGATACCTTCTTCATAATTACCACATAAAATGTTACTCAACGATTCATCGGATAAACATATTTTTGATATTCAATAATCCAATTCAGTTCTGGATTCGTTCCCTCTATGGCCCTCTCTCTCGATCACACTGTATGGATGCACGATCCAAACTTCAGAGTGGATGAATGGATGCTCTACGAGAATACTTCCACCATCTCGAGTGAGTGGGAAGGGAATAGGATGAGAATATAATATATTACAGAGTTATCTAGTTCACGTTTCTCTCTCGGTGCCTTTGTCTGCGGTGAAGTTGAGTTTCCCGGCTATAATTTATGCTGGTGGATAGAGGAGATTAAGTGTGTATTGGGTCTAAAATCGAATGATGAATATTTCCAGGAGGAGGTCGTTCTTTCATCGAGGGTCGACTGTGGACGAGAGACGGAAGACTCGTTCTCTCTTGTTCACAGGAGGGATTAGTCAGAGCTCCCAGAAGCAGATCCAGTTAGTTTATAGATTTATTAGGGAGGGTGGGGGGAGATCAAGGGAATTAGGATGTAGATAGGCTCCTGAATCGCAAAATTACATGTTACTGTACGTGATATGAAGTTTTCAGACATCTGATGGATGTCGGGAAGCTGTGAGTTCTGCCAGTTTCTAGACCTTGCCTAGACTATTTGAATGGCTTACTGTAGATTGGTAGATCACCTCCGTGTGTCCCTAATAATTCCCGTTGCAGAGACTCCCTCTGCCCCGAAGACAACTTCCTCCTCGGCCCTCTTCGAGCAATAATCCCCTCCCTCATCAATCAATCGATAATCAAGCCCCCAATAGGACCTATCTGATTCTCTTTGTGATCTACCGCCATCGAGCTTCTAACAAACAATCATTCTTCAATCTATGCAACCCCTAAAGAGATCTCAAGCTCCAGTAGCCAGTTCTAACAAAGTAGATACGGTATACTAGTCAATATCTGATTATTCCAGTGTCAAATTCCTTCTAGCAGCTAAGCATTCGTTCTACATACTTTTGTTGTGCAATGAAAATTGCGATAAATGTTTTTTTTTCTTTCACGAAATAATTGGAGGTAGTGAACATGTGATGAAGTAGTAATGGGATTATGGGAGATGAGAGATGAGAAGGAGATGGTATTTACAATTATAATCTCTGATGAGATTGGAGATCTCTAGTGAAGGAAGTGAACGGAGAATAAATGAGACGTCAAAGAGAAGGGGTACTGTAGGAAACTAATGATTTAAAAGGGCCGTGAATTTTGTAAATTTAGTGTAAGGGAAGGGATTAGATATTGATTGCTCCATTGGGATTGATGGTAGACTGGACTAGTCTGAGATAATCCCCAGAACAACTCTGTTGGATGTCGAAGTCAAGCGATCGCTGGTAACGACTTTTGTACTCTTCGACGATGTCTGCCATGTCGATCTGGAAGGATACGGTTGGGATGAGTATTACCGTATCGAATAGTTATTGGGATGGATTGCGGAAGAACTAGGTAGTTCATTCGGGGCGCACCTCTGATCGAGTGACGATCACTCTAATTATCGTTGAGTGGTCTGGTCTCTCTCCGCTCATCGCATTACGCAGCTTCTCAGCAAAGTACAGTTGATTATTGCGAGCCACGTGTACTGTAACAGGCAAGGATTTCGGTAGTAGTAGAGGGTACGGTAGGATACTGTGAGTATACTGTACCTATGGTGAGCAGCATGAGTCTCGTCTCAGAGTGCATCGTTTTGTTCTTGCGAAGGATCGTCTCGATATCTCGCTGGAATGAGTTCGGTGGGTCAGAATAGATAGTCCGGTAGGTCAGATGGATGATCTCTCTGCTTACCCTGTCTCCTCTCAGTTCATCAGCTCTATTGAGCACAGCTGCAATATGTCTCCAGCTCTTGACGGCGAAGATTTGCTCGAAGATGACGACGTTGCGAGAGAGATCGTCTACGGTTTGCTAGAAGGGAGAAGGAGAATGGTTGAGGAAGGGAGGAATCGAAGACTTCCGAGAAAAACGTTAACGATATGGATTCAGTTACGTGGACAAAGTTTGGTGTTGGAAGAAGACTATGCACAATGCAAAAACTCCTCCTCTATCCATTTATGGTCACACAACCCACATTTGCATTGGCTGATTATTCTCACCGAAAGCATTAGATTAGCGTGTCGATTGACCAATTCCTCATCCAATCTTTTCCCATCCTCCTCACGAGATTTGCACAGAAGAAGGGACAACATCCGCCCGAAGATTCCCTCCACCTGAGATTCAAATGGATGATCTTTGATCTTTGATCTCTCCCTCCCACCTTGACATTGATATCCTTCTCAAGGGTCTTCTTGAAATCTTGTTGATATTGCTCACGAATCACCTTCAGTTGCTGCAAATTCACTCATTTCTCAGGTGAATCTCATGCTATTCCTCTCTCCAGAGAGGAAACGGAATGGAGCAGGAAACCGTAACGACATCCCTAATGTTTTTCACGCATGACACCTGCAAAAACTTCTGGGAATATATGTTACTGCACATGGCAGGCGTGGATATCGTGGAAGTGACTACTCTACTCGTCCCAATATGCAGCCTCCCCCCATCCATAGATCCCCCTCTCCCCCTCTCCCCCCCCCCCCCTCCCTCCCTTCCTCCCCCTCCCTTCCTCTTCTCACCCTCGCAGATCGCGTGCAGGCAATCTCCACTGCCACCGAGTGGTCGCCGTAACGATTCTGCAAGGGATTGGTCTTTGATCTATGCTGTTTATGTTTTCAGAGAAAAGACAACGACAGAGGATGACGAACAAAAGGATACAAGTTTAGCACAGATGTACTCAGGCATTCAAAAAGAGGAAAGGATAGAACTGAGAAGTAGGAAAAAAGGGGAAGAAGTAGTGGAGGTGCTCGCCTGGGTGTGCATTCCCCTCGTATGGGGAAGGGGATGATGCCAACTCACCGAGACACTCTTGTACAATTGGAGAGTATCCAGCACATGGGCCGGCTTGAAGAGAGCCAGAGCCATCTCCAGGAAGTAGCCCCCAGTCTCCTCTTCGATGTCAGAGATCAAACTCTGCAAGGGATACGGTAGGCCACGTCTGAAGGGGTACGGTAGTGACACGCTAATCGGATTTAGCAGACTAGAGACACACTAAAGAGCGAGTTCTGGGAATGGAGCTAATTCGAATCTGCTTGAAGGACAATTCGATCAATGCCAATGATCATCTCATTTGGGGCTGGTTCTCACCTTCTCATACATATCCTCATAAGCCGAGAGTATCTTCTGTCTCTGGAAGTTGTTGTGATGCACGAGAATGTTGATGATCGCCTGGTCATTCGTCTCTGAAACACATTCAGGCTTATTTTTGTATTTTTTTTATTATTCCCTTCAAAATTGCTGTTTTCCTCAACGGCTAATCTGTTCCACTCGTAAGGCTTCAACATCGACTGCTCAGCCCCCACTCATACCCGTCTGACTAAAGATTAGGAGGAATCACGCGGTCTCGGATAGTAGAGACTTTCTCTGACTCAACTAATATCCATAATGGAAGCATGGAGGAAAGGAACTAAATGGAGAAGTCAATCGTCTCAATTCGAAGAGGAGAATTGAAAAATCCCTATTCAATGTGACAATCTAGTGATTCGTCTGGAATTGTGATCTCAATTCAAGCTTGTTTTCGTCTTCTAAAGGGCTTCGAAAATCACGAGGAGAGTACAAAATATCATGTTATGATGGCATATTTCGTTCAGATTCAACTCGAGTTCTGTGCTTCTGAGAGATCTCCGATGAGAATGGTTGATAAGGAGGAAGAAGAGGAAGGGAAAGGAAAATGGAGGGAGTGGAGGCAGGATCCTCCCTTCCACCTACCGATTACTAACCATTACGACTGAGAGACACGCTATGGTCAGAGGTGAAAATAGAGACGAAGAGGAGGGAGATGATCAACAAAAATTGAAGGAGCAAGCACTGTTTTCGACGTGCGAAACGGAGGATTTCCAGAGACGGGAGAGGAGAGATACAAAATCGTGCTCCATTTACTAGAAGATTTCAACGAGGGAACATGAATCCGAAGTTTTTTCATCTATGCTACTGTCTCTGTGAATTGATCCTATTTGGATGGATGGATGGAAGAGAGGCAATGAAGGAAAGGCTCACCGATCCCCGACAGAGCCTTCTTCAGATTCTCACTGGCTTGAGCGGGGAAGAAATCGGGCGATTCAGGACCGTAGACTGTCCCACGAAGATCCTCGTACTGGAAAATTATCATTCTAATATGATGATTAGATTGGACTTTCGACAGTAATGCATTACCTTTATTTTCAGAAAGGCAATCGTAAAGATCACTAAAATCTAGCTGATTCACGATTTGAGTCCTGCTAAAGAAATGCGTAATGATACAGTAATCAAATCAATAAATTGTCTCACTTGGGACTCATACATCTGATACATCATCGGCATATTTCTGCGTCTCGAGGAAGTGGAAGCACCGTTCGATTCAATTGATGAACTCGATGAGAGCTGAAATGAAGAGAATGAGAGGAGATAAAATATCCTCATGGGCCGGACAGTTACAGTAAGACAAGAAAGGAGAGAGGAGAGGAAAAGAGCAGAAAGAGAAGGACGATGTTGTCCAGATCTCGCTTCTGACTCGTTTTTGCTCGCGAGACTGATGACTTCTTGAGTAATTCGAATGATGAATTAGAGGAGGAGAGGAGAGAGGGTCTCGTGATAGGAGAGAGTAGGGAGGGAATGGAATATGAGATAGAAGGTGGAGGAATCTGACTATGGACTAGAACTCCTGCAAGAGTGATGGGACACTCAATAGAGTTCAGTTTCGGGGAATTTATGATCGAATCTGGGATGAACTTCAGACGGATTGAGGGAGAATTTGAGAAGGATTGGTTCCGGATAACTCGCTTTTTACGAGAATTGAGAGAGAATCAACCCGCCCCCGCTGGAAATATCCCTTATTTCCGGTAAAAGGAAGAAGAAATTGATGTCAATGCGCTTCTATGGATATCCCCAGTCCGAGAATAGAAAGAGAAAGGGAAGTGATACCTTTCCTCCATTCGATCCAATGCGACTGATGGTGATTGAGGTCTCTGCTTCGGGCATTCTGCACACTGAAATATCACCATCAGACAGTGAAGAGAGAAGGGAAGGAGTAGGTCACGGAATGGACGCCGTCGCTATAAACAGAGGGAGAACCAGCAGAGGAAGGAGAAGAAGTGAGACTCTAATGAGAGGAACGATGAGGGAAAGAGAGTGGAGAGACTAGAAATAAATAGAAATATCTAGAGAAATGGGAATCGCGTAATCTCCATTCATATCTAGCCACACCCAGCAACAAGATAATGTGGGATTGAGAGTGGGAGGATGAGGTTGTTTTTATGCTCACGTGATTCATGTAGAGCTAAAATCTCAGAAAATCAGAGAACTCCTGTTAATTTTGCGTTATTCACAAAGATTAGCACGATGATTCGGCCGTCACAATTTTAACACACAAAGTTGACACAATCTATAGCAAAGAAAGGTATGGGAGGGGGATGAGTAGAGAGAGGAGGAGAGGAGGGGAAGGAATTGGATGAGAGATGAGAGAAGCCAGTGGAGAAGGGCGAAGAAGGGAAGCTATTTTGAGGTTTGGATCTCTCCACTCTTCACGATTTAATATCTGCCAGATAGACTAGAGAATACGCAGAATGGAGAGATACGAGATAGAAACTACTTCTCTAGAGTGTTAAAAGGGAGAAACGATGGAGGAACTAGGGACGAGATGAGAGGGTAGATCAGAGCTCACACGTCAGTGGGAAAGTGCAAGGAGATGGTCGGTGATGACGCAGTCGTGAGAGATTGAACATTTCCCCCGAAACACTCTATTCTCAGTCTGGGATGATTAATACATGTAGTCACATGCAGGGGGGGGGGGGGATTGGAAAGGGGTCCGTTGCCAAGTACATAAAGAGCTTTCCCGGAGTGGGATGGATATTCATGTTGAGAGACCATTAGACTAGTCGGTCACTCGGATAAGGGCGTGGTGTGTCATGGAGTTGCGTGAAAAAGGACGGAACTTGGTCGGATGATCACCATCGGATGAGAACCTAGATACAGAATTAGAATTTCTGATTATCGACCAATTGATTCTGGTCTCGGTGATCATCCGAAGAAGCATCAAGAGGGTAGAATGATGCAGGGAATCACAACCCAAACCCGACTAGGTATTCCTCTTACTTCCCGCAAAGACAAAGTACAGATGACGCACTTTGAGAGACGGGAGAATTCTCGAATGGACGGTGTCAGTAGACAGATCACGCTCACTCCTGGTTATGGGATGGAGAAGAAAGTAGAGTAAGGAGGTAGGAATACGTGAGTAGGAACATGGGATGAGGGGTCACTGAATCTGCTATGAGATCAATTGACTGAGGAAGGAATGGAGATTGGTTGGGAGAATCGAGGAAACAACTACGTTGTATACAGGAAATTATGTGATTGACGCAGTTAGCAGTTATGGGGGATTCCATAAAGGAAGAGTAGTGGTGGAGATTGAGAGATGGAGTGATTTCTGAAGGGGAATACGGTGGTTTTATACCGAATGAAGGGGTGGACGACGATTGACGGAGGATTATCGAGATGAGCAGTTAGGAGAGGAGAGGAGAGGAGGGGAGGGGGGATTCCTCGATGGAAGGCCGATTTCCATCTCCACTCATCCCCCGATTATTGGAGTGAAATCCGTGGATGAAGTCTTAGATGTGCTTGCGTAGATGAGTGATTATCCAGACGGGAATCTTATAGATGAGAGAGAGAGATTAGATGAGATGAAGGTGTGACGTAGATAATGGGAAGAAGCGAGAAGATAACACTGAAACATTAGTGGGAGGGGATAATATGTTTTCTGTTATCACAGTCCCTTACGTCACTGCAAATGGTGGAAACAGAAATCATGTGCAGTTAGGAAAACAGTGAATGAAAAAGTGATGAGTGTCAAACAATTACATGTGTTCTCAGACATCGATCTAAAGGTACCGTATGGCAAAATGAGGTCTACCTCGAGTCTAGCTAGAGATTCGACGACAGAATTTGACTCAATTTGTCTGGCTGGAAAGACTATATCGTTAGTTTGGCAACGAAAATATTGAATTTATTACTCCTTTAAGTGGGAGATGAATGCTATTTTTTATTACCTTCTTCATCTGCAAATATATATTTTTGCTGTTTTGAATTTGAAAGGAGAACAGAAGATGGATGAAGAGCAGCAGAAGTATTGGTGAGATAATCAGACAGAGAGCGATAAAATACCAACGATTGTTTTCATCATTTAGTCGATATCAGAACCCTCGTCATTTCCAACTATTCTTTAAAAATTCCATCCATCTGTAGTGATCATCTCATCCTCTTTCTCTTTCATCGCTCGTCTTAGATCCGCCAAAGCTAATTCGCGATATTCCATCTCACATGCTTTGAATCGTCGGTAATTTATTTCCTGTTTTGAATGAAAAATATAATATTCCTATGTTTGAAAATATTTACAATAAGGAAATACCGTAATCTAAATTTTGCCGAGTTGAAAATTCCGCCTTTATTTCTCAAGCGGCATAATGGCATCATCGGACCGTAAAATTCGGAATTTTGCAAAATTTTAAAAACTTAGTATTTGCGTGTCTTTGTGTTAAATAAGTCGTTGCCTATCTTTGTCATGATCATCTTTCAATGTTCTCCATTCAGTTGGGTCCTCGTCCCATGTTACAGGCTATGTCGTCCCTAATCTTCGTGAGTGGTTATTGACCTCCGTTTTCCTATTTCGCCAATTACTGTCTCTTATTGAACTGTAAACGTGCCTATTGCAGGGAAACGAGCCATCGAAGATGGACATCGAAGTAGAGAAGATTCTGGAGGCATTCATTGACGTGCAGGTGAGTTTTCATCGTGTTAGTCTTCTAGTGGTTCCTTTTGATTGTCATCGCAATAATTCAATAAGTCACGAGAGTGCCTATTGTTCGATTGACAACTCGTTCACGAGCCTCTGGTATCTCTGTTCCATCCTATATTTGCTGTTTGCAACGAAGTAATTGGGTATTTTCCAGGATGACATCGAGCGCTCGAACAAGATCAAAGATAGGGCCAACGAATTCTTCAAACGTGAGTTTTTTCTTATTGATTCCGTTCTTTTTGCCTTTTCATTATGTTTTTCCTTCCAGATCAAAACTACGACATGGCAATTGAGTTGTACACTGCCGCGATCGATGCCGCCCCTTCCGCAGTTCTGTACGGAAACAGAAGCATGGCATATCTCAAGAAGGTGAACCATTACTTACTATTACTTACTTCGACACCTAAAATAGGTCTTTGTTAATCATCGGAGAAACAAAGCGTTTGATCTCTCTCATTTTAATTTGTGTACTTAAACAATCTTCCGCATGAATGAAAATGGGGGTAATTCCTTCTGAATTCTCTATTGTTCCAGGAGCTTTACGGATCCGCTCTGACCGATGCTGATAACGCGCTCGCCATAGACAATAATTACATCAAAGTTCGTTTGTTTCAAAGAGATTTGGTTTATACATTATTGATTGATTGATGTTCTCCAATTGATAATTCCTTCCAACTCTCCTCTCTAGGGCTACTACCGTCGTGCGACGGCTAATATGGCCCTCGGCCGATTCAAGAAGGCCCTCAAGGACTACGAAATCGCGAAGAAGTGAGTGACTTCTACTCAAATATTGTCGATCTGCAGTTTCATCCTTGAATGTTGAGGCACGCTCCGAATGACAAGGATGCGCTAGCCAAGTTCACTGAGTGCTCAAAAATAGTCAAGAGAATCAACTTCGAGAAGGTGAATGATACAAATTTATTAAAGTCTAAATCTATAAAATAAATGCGTGAAATTAGAAAACTTGCCGATCTGGGGGTTTTACTGAGGACTTTAATTGCAGGCAATTGCTGGAGATGATAAGAAGAAGAGTGTTGTCACTACTCTCAATCTGGATGGTTCGTTCACCATTGAGTGATGTTTATCCATGTGAACTATTAATTAACATCACAACCATGAATGTTATTGTAGAAATGGAGGTGGAATCGTCGTACGACGGTCCCCATCTCGGGGAGGCTATCACGAGAGAATTCGTCGATAAGATGATAGAACACTTCAAGGCACAGAAGAAGATCCATAGGAAGTACGCATTCAAGGTGAAATGGATGGTGGATCGAGGAAATTTGAATTTTATATTACTTTTTTTGTTAAAAATAATGATTGGATGTATTTAGATCCTGATCGAGATCCGCAAGTGGTTCATGGCCCAACCGACACTCGTTGATATCTCGGTGCCCGATGGTAAGCTATTTCACTCTTTAATTATTCATTTATTCTTTCTTAAATAAAAAAAAAATCATATAATATGACGGAAAGAATAATACAGAAGTCGAGATTTTGGATCAGGGTTGGTGTGTTGTTTCTCGAATGATTGGTTGGAAGAAGTTCAAAGGGGGTATATACATGCAATACTCGCAGGCAACAAGTTCACTATCTGCGGTGATGTGCATGGTCAATTCTACGATCTGTGTAATATCTTCGATCTGAATGGAGAACCCTCGGAGAAGAACCCTTATGTGAGTTGAGAGGGATGAGTAGACCGCTACTTGAACTGCTTTACATTTTATTTATTTATTCGATACATCCAGTGTGTGTGTGACAGAAAGAGAGATACATTATCATGAATATTTTATTCGATAAATTGTGCTCTCAATTTAGTCCTGTATTTTAGCTGTTCAATGGTGATTTCGTCGATCGAGGATCATTCTCCGTTGAGACCATCTTCACCATGTTCGCTTACAAAGTGAGATTTTATTTTATAATTTTTTTCAAATATTAAAGAATTTTTGTTAACTCGATCACTGTATCATGGATCCTTTGCAGCTGCTCCTCCCCAATCACTTCTTCATGAGTAGAGGAAACCACGAGAGCGACGTCATGAACAAGGTACCGTATCCATTCAGTTTAAATCGATTACGGTAGCATTTTACGATTAGTCTAATCAATAATATCCTTCCAGATGTACGGTTTCGAGGGTGAGGTGAAGAACAAGTACTCAGCCCAGATGTGCGAACTGTTCACGGAGTTGTTCAATTATCTGCCTCTCTGCCATCTCATCAACCAAAAAGTTTTCGTAAGTTGTTTATTATTATTATTAATTTATCTACGCACTAGGTTTACCTAAAAGAAATGTCTCCGAAATCCTTGATGCAATCTCTCCCTCCAGGTGTGCCACGGGGGTCTCTTCAAGCAGGAAGGAGTCACTCTGGATGACATCAGGAAGACGGATAGAGTGAGACAACCTCCCGATGAGGGAATCATGTGCGACCTACTATGGTATGCCACTTTTCATTATCCACTTTAAAAAAAGTATTTATTAAATTTTGATGAAGATGGAAACTTAGCTGGGACAACGCGAGTTTGGCTCGTTTTGCAGGTTGATTCGGGCGCGCTCTCGAAAATGCTTACGGTTTATGGTAGTATAGCAAACGCGAAGGAATTTATTTAGCAGAGCAAATTTTGAGCTTCAAAGTGCTCATTACCCTATTATGATATATGATAGTGGTGTTTTCTCATAGTCATTATATGTATTGACTTGTCAACTTACAGGTCTGATCCGTACTCTCTGAATGGCCGTTCTCCCTCTAAGCGAGGAGTCGGCTGTCAATTCGGTCCCGATGTCTCTGAGAAGTGGTGCGCGGACAATGGCATCGATTATGTTGTCAGGTCAGTGGTAATTTATTTTTAATAAGCTAAAATAATTAAATAGCTATATTCAAATACATTTTGAATACACTGTTAATATTATGTCCAGTCTAATTTCTACAATTTCTATAATCTTGATTTCTACCGTAACCCTCGTCTTCCCTTCAGGAGTCACGAAGTGAAGGTGGAAGGATGGGAGGAGCACCACAATGGACGCGTCTACACTGTCTTCTCCGCTCCCAATTACTGCGATCAGATGGGCAATAAGGTATAGTGGCTTTGGAAAATATTAATTTAAAACCACTAGTTCTTGAACGATGACATTGCATTTTGTGGTTTCATTGATGCACTTCAAAGTGAGAATTGCCCAGTTCCGGTATTTCGTGTGTGATGGTCGACTAAGCAGTCATTGGAGTAGTTTGTGACAAATGTTCGCTCAGAGTATGCGTATCAATGAGGTCGCATAAAATTGGAAACGTTCAATCCAGTGGCATATACGTTGAGATTACAGTTGTTAAATGGTTCTATTTGCAGGGTGCATTCATTACCATCAAGGGAGATAACCTCACTCCTCGATTCACTTCCTTCTCCGAAGTGCCCCATCCTACCGTACCCCCGATGGCATATGCCTCCTCCCTCTTCGGATTCATGTAGACTCCCCGTCCCCATGACCCCTCCCTCTCCCTTTCATTTAGAGATTTTATAATAAGCCCTGTGATACATCTTATCATCTCTTACGATGTTCTGATCTACTTTCAGTTTCTTTTTTTGCCCATTTCGGATATGTTATCGTACTTTTGTGTGTACAGTTGGGGTTGAGACACGTGGGGGAGTCTCTCTCGATATCTATTAATAGCCTCTCTCTCTCCCTTTCTCCTCTCGTCTCTTAGTCTGATTAATGAGTCTCCAATTTCATCACAAGGCAGTTGTTCCTCCTTCCACACATTCTTTCCATTCTGCAGCTATTTCCCCTCGATCCACGAGGATTCCCTCCTTTCCCTCCCTCTCTCTCTGATTCCGCCCAGTGATCTACTTTCATCTATCTTCTTGTTATTCCTCCATTGATCAGACCACACGTTACCGAGCTCAGCGATACTATTCCCCCAATTGTGACATGTAGTGACTTTGATCTACTCTCGAGACGAGTTTAGGACGAAAATCAATCGAAATCGATTGACTTACTCAGTTGTTTCGTCCCTCACTCGATATGATAGATCTTATTTATCGATTTACTCCTTTTTTTTCTCGTAACCATTGTTGTGTTTGTCTTTTGAAAGTGAATTGTTCTAATTTTCCTGATTTTCATAGATATTTTGTTGTTGTATTAGTCACAATCGTGTTAGTCAACAAACGTGTAATGATTATTTTTCTGATTGATATTCTAAATTCTCTGTTAATAACCAAGTAGTTGTGATAATGCGGATAAACCAGTCTTTTTGCTCATGTGTATTTGATGTTGATCTCCCTGACCACTAGATCCGCACCACTTGTGGATCTCTTATCTCTCCCTCTATCTTGATACATCAGTCAGCTGTTTCCTCCACCTCCCCATGAGCCAATTGTACTCATTTGATCTCATGATCCTTTAGTGAGTCATCAGTCCAAGGCCTGTACTGGGCGGGGTTAGCCAGGAACGAATACACTCGTCTCTCATAGTTCATTAGAAAATCGCATCTTGGTTCGAGTCTGACGCTCATTTTCCTTCTCACTTTCCTTTCTATCCGCGAATCCACTGTGAAAGATTGAGTTGATCAGATGAAATTCCTTCACCTCCTCCTCTTCTCCCTCCTCTCTCTCCTTCTCATCTCTACAGTATCATCTCACGTCGTCTATCATCCAGGCAGAAGATATTCGATGGGAGGAAGACGTCCTGGTGAGACAAGTAAACTAAGTCCAAGCATCAGTGATACGACGGATCAATGTTCATCCTGGCGAATCTTTGAAGACCAAGAAACCAGAAAAATAATCTCAAGAATCACGTTTTATTGACAAGTGGTCATGATGATGTCATCTCTTCTAGATGCCTCTCTCACTCAGATGAAAATAAGAGAGGGACAAATTTCAGCCCCTTGGAATCGTCGTCCTTCTCGTCATTTCCATTCCCCGCCCAGTTATGGAAGATATAATCGGTATGCTCATTCCCCTGCTCACGCTTCTTATGTTTTGTTTACCTTCGAAAATTGTCCCATAAAATGGACATTTCTTTGCAGGTTCCACGCTCCTCCGTGCTGGGGCGTCGGATGTCTCCAGCATGTCTAATATCGAATATCGATTGATCGCCTTGTATACCGTACCCCTCATCCATCCCAATCCCCGCCCATTTCTGTACATACACGCATCATTTCTCGTTGCCGATATATTATTGATGAAACTATGTTATTTATTAGTTACCAATGCAAGATGAAGTAGTGATCGATACAACGTTGCCTCTTATTTTCGCTTTCGGAGCGTTGATTCGTCTTTGACTGCATTCAAGGAGGAACTAGCTGGATATCTGCATATCGAGGGAGGGAGACTCAATCGAGCTCTTTGCATGACATCCCCATCATGTGCGCAATATACTTGTAGAAATGCTTTTTTCGTGTTATTGATGAAATAGATATGTTGCGAAAACATGCTGAGAAAGCGTCAGTCTTCAGTCGCAATTTCCGAAGTCGCATCCTGGAAAAGAAATAGATTCAAAATTAGTTGTTTTAAATGGTCACGTTTTCTTCTCAAATCGGGTAGATCACTCGGCGTAATCGTCGGCTCTGAAATGAATTTTTCGAAGTCAAATATAGATTTTGTGGCTCACGGGGAGCGACTCCGGGAGGAAGAACGGCTTGGCATTGAAAGGCAATGAGATTGGCGATGAAAGTCTAGTAGTCCTCACGTTTGCTCATTGCGGCCCATCGTTTCTCAATTAAATTCGCAGTCGCTACCGACCTAGAACTCGGTTATTCGATATTGAATTTACAGAGAAATGGGTGATTGTCAGTATTGACAGTCTCTATCTGGCTGGTCAACGCTGCGAGAGACACAACAGAATGGGAAGAACTACTAATCGATTCGAAATAACTAGTAATTATCTAGTGACTAACACTACTGCGAGAAGAATGAGCAGAATGAAGATGAGATTCATCGGAATTCTGAAAATATTCTTTGAAAATAAGATGTTTACGATAAAACAGGAGAAGAAAATGGTATCGGATCGATCTTCTCGCTTATTTTATAACGTAGATTTTCCCACAGTTGAATTTGCAGTGAAATTTGCTGAACAATGATGTGAAAGCAAATCTGCATCTCAAAAGCAGATTCTGAATTGTAAAACAATGCGAGAAATCGAAGCATTATATTTATCACTTGGCAAGCACATCAACCCTTGTTTCAATAATAATATTATTATGTATAAATAATAATTGATAAACGGCAGGAGCTCAGTGTTAGTAAGGATCGTCAGAGTTATTCCTTGCCATGTGATGAGATGTAGACGGTGCAGGGCCGTGATAGGGATGATTGTCCAGGGAAGGACTCAAGGGATTGGATGTGATGGGGAAGGGAGGAATGAGGGGAGGGGAATCGTTCTCCTCAACTGAATGATATTCTACAAGAGTCACTTCAATATATTCTGGACCGTACTTCACAGTGGGAGTTCCATCTTCATGCAGCCGAACTGGACGGTTCACCTGGAATATATGTTGTTTGTTTGTTTCGATATTCTTCAAACAATTTGTGAGATGAAAAGCACCTGGAGTCGGTATCCTTTAGTGGAAGCGGGAAGGGGGAAGTTGATGGGAGATCCAATTGTGAGAGGTCCTTCCTGGAATATCGATTGATTGAGAGGATACTGTATAATATATCTAAATATTTATAGTATATTCGTTGCCGTTTGTGTTAGGATCAACAAGGGTTCAACGGGGGTCTGGAACAAAAAATGACATAGGCTCAAAAGTTGGTCCCTAGGGTAACTTTTGATTATGAATCGACTGGCGTTTTCAGTTTTTCGATCTGAGCCTTCTGAATCCCGGTACGACGCGAAGTCAATTTGGCCAAAATCTTGTTTTGCGATAAAAAAAAACAGGTCTGGAAACAGTCAAAATGGCCAGAAATTTTTTTCCATTTTGTAGAGCTCCCAATTCTGGTCGGGTACGCGGAATTTCTGGCCATTTTGACTGTTTCCAGACCTGTTTTTATCGCAAAACAAGATTTTGGCCAAATTGACTACGCGTCGTACCGGGATTCAGAAGGCTCAGATCGAAAAACTGAAAACGCCAGTCGATTCATAATCAAAAGTTACCCTAGGGACCAACTTTTGAGCCTATGTCATTTTTTGGATGTTCCAGCCACTTGTTGATCGTAGCGCAAACGGCCTCATATTTATAATATAATAGGTATATCGGACAAATTTTTATTTTGATTGGTTACGGTAGGTTACTTACAATGTGGTTGAGAGCGATGTAGATTCTGAGTATCTTTGGAGTCATTCCAACGTGGAGAGACGGCTACAATGGTAGTAGTTGAGATGAGAATGAATGAGAATGCAGAAAGGAAACAGTTGAAGCGAATACAAACCTCAGTTATGAAAGCGTATTTGTACGTCCTAGTAGAAGTCGGTCTGAGAATTCGATTGTAGCATCCACGTATACTCCTCTTCATTGTCTCCCATCGTTTGCTCACTTCCTTAAAGTGTCTCTCTTCGTATTTCTTCTCATCTTCATTCTGCTCCTTCTGCATTGTGGTCTGGAAGAGAAATTTAGTAGATTTAAACAAGTTAAAAAGACGAAATAATACAAATTAAACTGACCAAATTCACCCCTTTGTCGTAGCGTCTCCATAGGGCAATCAGCACAGCAGCATCAAGGATTCTAAAAGGGATATTTCTCATCAAAACACTCTCTTCAAAATCTAAATAATTACTTTTTAAAACAGCAAATCGTCGTCCAAAACTTACATGAACTCCATTCCCTTCCCAGTCCACGAGATCATTGATTTCTTCGTCGGATCGATCAGTAGTTGAAGAAGGAAGAACCAGGTAGTCGGTTTGCCTGAATCAATCGATACTCTACAACCTACAGTACGCCTACCGTATCCCCGTACTCCCCCACTGACCATTGGAAGCGTGTTTATTCAAGTCGTTGTCTATCGGGAGATTCTCTTGAGGGATGTATTCACCGACGCGTCTGTAGTGTGCGCCCTTTTGATGATCGGAAGTATTGGGAGTAGAATTGACAGAGAATGTTGACGAAGCAGAGAAATATCCCAGATCTGAATGGCATGATCATTTAGGAAATTCTATGAGAGTGGGAGTGATGATACCTGAGGAAAAAGGGAGAAAATTGTTTCTGGGAGTCCATTCACTATGAAGGGACGAAGTTGATGAACAATCTGAAGATTATCGGGTTGCTACAGATTCAATTTTGGATATTATTTTATAGTATGATAGATAGGGACCACCAGCCCCGCCCCTTTTCCCTCGACACCATTCCCCTCAAAAGCGAGATCGAGTGAGCACAAAGCTAATTCGCGATGAAATCGCTCGCCCAAAAGCGCGATAGATAGCTCTCGATGTCCTCTATCAAGGGCTGACAAGCCGGATCTGACAAGTCTGAGTAGGTCAATAATCGATATTAAGGTTGGGAATAGGGTGATTAGGGCACTTCCCGTGCATGCACACTGCTCGCCAGTTGATATTATATTAATTTGCATCTTAGATGAATTTTAAGCACAAAATTGGAATTTTAATAATTTTCCCCGAATTGTGCTCGATCACGGGAGGACAGCAGGAGGAGCGAGGCGAGACAGCGGGGGGAGTGAAAGAGACGCGGGCGAGAGAGGCTCTGCCCCTTTCTCTCTCGTCTCGCCTCTCCCTACTCTCTGGCTTGGGAGTCGCGCGCGCTTCGAAAGCTCTCCCGGGCTTGAGAGAAGAGCTATCGACATACGTCCAAAAGCAAAAAAGATATTGAGACCCAGACGGTCACATTGAGCCTACTTGCGACAAGATTCCAATAAATCGGCTCTCAGCCTGGTGGTCCCTAATGATAGATTACCTGAGAAACTAGGTGAAATCATCGACTGAGGAGTGAATTGTCGATCGATTGATGAAGATCCAATGAAGGAGTGTGAATTGCCTGCAATTATTATTTTTTTATTGCATTTTGAAATGAATCAGGGGAGAGAATACCATTGGATGCTTGAGAGAAGTCCACTCCATGTCCTACGATGGGACTGGAAGGGATCCGATCTATTAAAACATTAGAATTTGAATACAAATTAGAAATTGGGAATGCGTTGTAAGATGGAAAATACATACCATAATTTGAGTAGTCTACTTCTTCTTCCTCTTCATTGAGTAAATTATCGAACGAATTATCGAAGGCAGGCAGGTCGTCGGAAGAATAGTCCATCTAGAAAAAAAATTTGTGAATAAGCAACCAATGTAACAAAAAAAAGTTAAACAGAGTTGATGATTGTTCGGGGAATCTGAATTTATATCAGTACAGGTAAACTAGGAATGGGAGGAGTCAGAGTTGGAAATTCTTGTCAGTTCGGAATCCCTTTTAGCGGCCGCCTCTAATGTGTACTGGGAAGGGTGGAAGAGCAAAGAAATGGATGGCCAGAGGGGGGGGGGGGGGCTGTGGATGGAGGAATGGACGCCTGAGGGAAGGAGAAGAGATTGGAAGGGTCCCTGGAACAAAAGATCAAGAATATTCAGATCAATTGTTGTTGTTTGTTCCTCGAAATAATTTACATATGCAATAACAATGAGCCAGTCACGAATTGATTGATTCCTTCTTCTATCATTCCCATTGTCCATTTCGCATTGATTCACGTTCTCGCCCTCATTCGCTCCGTTTTCACTCAACGGGAGTGGTCGATTGGATAGCAGGGTGAGTATCGACGGAGAGGGGGAGAACTGATCTTTGATCTCTGATCTTCTGACGTCTGTTAGTAACCATGTCTCCATAGAAATTGCTTCCATTCCCATCTATTCAGATGCGACTCCTTCTCGTTTCTTCACTGGTTCTTCTCATATTGTGCGTTTGATCGGACTCGGCGCCATCCTTCTGGCGTCCAATCCATTCCAATCCATCCCCATTCCAGGAATCTCTCCCTCCAGAGTCCTCAGAAGAAACGTGAGGGTGAGTTTGGATGAGATGAGACGTGAATGAAGGATGTGAATGGAAGATTCCAAGCTGAGTGCCCCTCCTGACTGTCCCAATGGGGAAACTATCTGTACTGAGGGAGCAGACTTCGCCTTTGAGACTTTCCCTACTACCGAAGAGAAGAAGAAAAGAGGTAAAGCAGTTCGTTTAGACATGCAATTGATCTTTGATCTTTCCAGATCTCATCGTTGAGAATGGTCCAGTGAAGAAGAGAGAAGGTTGAACCACTAATCAATATCATCATGTTATCCTTATTATCTTGAGGTTCCAATCTCAGTCCGGCTCCTGACTGTCCCCCTGGAAAGGAGTTTTGTGTTGAGGGAACAATCGATCCCTTCGAGACTGATAATAAGAAGAAAAGAGGTAAAGCAGTTGGTTTAGACATGCAATTGATCTTTGATCTTTCCAGATCTCATCGTTGAGAATGGCCCGGTGAAGAAGAGAGAAGAAGGTTGAACCACTAATGAAGTTATCAAGATATCTTTATTATTCTCAGGTTTCAATCTCAGTCCGGCTCCTGACTGCCCCAATGGGGAAACTATCTGTACTGAGGGAGCAGACTTCGCCTTCGAGACTTCCCCTACTGCCGAAGAGAAGAAGAAAAGAGGTGAGGAGAGTCACTTTGGCCATGGAATTGATCTTTGATCTTTTCAGAAATCATCGATCGCCTCTTCTATCGCAACGTCGACGTGAAGAAGCGAGCGGGTGAGATTACGGTAGATACCGTAACCGAATACAATTCTTTCTTTCAGCTTCGAGAATTCCTTGTTTCAATGACGTGAAATGCCCTCTTGGCATGTCGAATCATCATTAAGAAGATAACCAAATTCATCCTTTTGATAAATGTGGTTGATGGTACTTTCTTTACTCTGTGAATCAAAAGATACATAACCAAGCATAATTTATCGATCGTTCTGGACTCTAGTTGTTATTTCCAGTATGGTAGGGGTTGACACAGGTTACGGTAATGGGTGATTTCAACTCGTCTCTTCTTTTCTCTGCTTCCCCTGAGAATATCCACGTACCAGTGGAGGACTCGCACTCGATCGAAGAGTACATGTCGATTACGGTATTCTGCAATATCGATTTTGCGTTGGCTACTGTAGCTGCATGACTCGTCACAGTCCCCTATAATTGTGGAATATACCTCATCGAATACGAGCATAACAGGCTGTTGAGATGGACAGACGAATTGGGTTGAAGAGGAGATGAGGGGATGGGCACAGTAGGAAGAGGGAGACGATTCACCCAGAGAGGAGAACACTTCGATGCACTTGGCAATGTCGGGAGAGAGAATGGGACAGCCTGCAAGGGGTACTGTATCAAGAACTACAAACCACAAACGAACCTGTCTCGGGTTCGGGTATGAGCTTGGTTGACGGCGGCGCTGGTCCTGGATTGGTTCCTGGTTCGGGGTTTGGGTTTGGGTCCGGGTTGGGATCGGGGTTGGGATTGGGTCTGGAGGGGACGGAAGGACGGGAGGATTGGAGGGGTTTGTGAGGGGCACAAGCGAGAGTGGAGGAGATGAGAAGAGTGAGAGTAGGGAGAAGGACAATCATCCTTGATGGGTACTTCCCTTGTCTCGAGTGGGCCTACCCCCTTTAAATACCCCCTTGGAACAACCTTATCTGGAAGCTTACCGCGGTAATCACTTTAGTAGTCGGTCCGTCGGTCGCAATAATGGCTCATCAAAAAACGTGATGGGGAGTCGAAACAGTCAAGGTTGTTTTTGTTTAGATTTCAAAGGAGGAAGAAGAGATTCGTGCAATATTGAGAAATGTCACGAGAGGGAGAGGGATTGACTCATTCTTCGTCCTTCTCTTCTCAATCAGCGGTCCACTCACTTGGAATGCATCCTCCCACCCTTCTACTCATCTGTTTATTGTGAGATTTTCTTCATATTTTGGCTAAATTGAGGTTATTCCTCTTAAGAATCGCGACTTCCATCAGCGAGGCGAAGATCTACCGTGAGTTTGATATTTGATCTCTGATATCTGATCTTTGATCTTCCAGAGGCATCAGCAGTATCGAGATTGTCTCAGCCTGAGTGCGGGGGAATGAAATTCAACGACTGCCACGATCAAAATGGATTCGATGAGTTTCAAGACAAGAGAAGTGATAACTCTTCCTTCCTCTCCTTGTCTATCTAATTATTGATTGAGGAACGATGCCGAGAGTAGATCGTCACTCGAGGGCCAATCGATACTGACAACTAAAGGAATGACTGACCTACCCAATCCAATCGATAAAGCTACTGACTGATTCTCTTATATTGTGACTCATGTACTCGTCCGATCAGCTTCCATGCTGTTATCGAAATGCGTTTCAAAATTGAAACGCCATTTGAGAACTTTTCGAACATGCGTAACACGTTGTTCGACAAGAGAAAGAAGACGTGGAAGAGCAGACTGATGACAAGATAATATCAGTGAACCCCTTTCTTTTCCTCCCTTAGTTCTCATCTTATTAAATGTCAGTGTCTGATATTGTGTGATTGCAAATGATTGAATTTTAATTCATTTTTTATCCCACTCCTTCAGGTTCTAATTTTAAACCAGCGTCTTTACTCACAATATTTTATTCCAGTTTATCGATCTGAGATTTTCATTTTCGGTTATTTCATCACATGGAAAATAAGTGCACTTTCACTGCACGAGCCGATGCTGAATAGATTGATGCTCGGATCGGAAAATACAGAATAACATCAATCAATTATGGAATAGGGAGGAAAATCACACTCAAGCACTTGGAATCTCGTTGATATAATGGAGGATCATGTGTACATTGACTCAAATTGACTCAACTTCTAATTCATTCAATACTTTACCCGTCAGTCTTTGATAAAGGATATCACCTAATCACTCATTTTCTCTGGAATCCCAATCGTCTAAAGAAGGCGTTGATCTTGCTGACTGCTCGATCCACCGTAGTCTCTTCTGGTTTGTATACTCCAGTGATATTGGTCGCACAGCCGGAATGGCCATGACCGGAGACCTGAGACTATTATCCGGCTCTGGCTCCAATCGATAACTGACCTTGACACCGTAATATTCCCGATGCTCACCCATCGAATCTCCCACACCATCAATGCGGAATTTGATTTTATCCGAGCAGGAGAAGTCCTCGTTCTTAGGGAGACCAGAACAAATTCGGTAGGCTCCAGACCCCGGGACCATGCCAAATCGGTACCTGAGCCACTACTTTTGAGGTCAAAATGTGGTTTTGACCTACCATACTTCGGTTCCGTGATGGTACGATCCATCTGGGTTCTGGTTGTCACAAGGACTCACGTTGTTCCGTGTCCCCTAGAGATCAGAGATCAGTTATCGATTGATGAAATAATCTTACAGTAAGATTCTTCTCGCAGCCAGGCATGTGCGGCACGACGTCGCTGCGGTGGATGATACGGTAGCTAAAGGGGATCGATCGATGACTGAGTCCAAGAGTACAGTACCTCTCAGGGATAATTTCATCGAATGCTCGTGCGAACTTGAGAGATCCAACTCTCGGCTCACCGTATGTGTACACTTTTACTTGGTCGGAGCGACGGAAACCTGCAACAATTTTGAGTAAGCGACGTTTCATAAAAGTCGCATGGCACTCACCCTGTTTGACGGCTCTGGCCGCAGCAAGGGCTGCGAGGGCCCCACCAAGGGAGTGACCAGTGAAAGAGATTGAGTGGTGCTGGAAGATTCGTTTTCAAACCGAAAGTTCATTTTGCAGTACCCGAAACTTGGGGTCTTTGAGGTACTCTTCGATGCCACTCCACATGCTGAGATGGGCAGTGATGAAGTATCGATTGACCTGAGAATGAATCGATTAGATCGAAGAGAGAAAGATGACCTACCAGTCCCATTCCGAAGAAGTCTACTGCTGGAGTGAGGGATTGCCAGCCTTCCACGAAGAGTTGAGACTGAATAGATAACTTTATTCTGTAAATATAAGGAAGGAAACCTTGCTGGTAGTCCCTCTGAACCCAATCGAGGTCTCTTCTTTCGACTCAGAATGGGCAATGAAAAATGCACAATTGTGAGAGAGAATGTCACAGATCTTAAAGGACTCTTTCTCATTCAATCAATGACTTCTCTCAACCTGATTGGAACTACCCCACAGTTCCCATTTGTGATCGGTCGGATGGGCCCTGAAGTGACCAATCGATAATTCTATTTCGCGATATCACGGAAACTACCAATGCCTCACTTGTTCACACACTCCTCTATCCTATCTCCATAAGCCGCAGCTGCGAGATGAAAGAGACGAATGGATTCAGATTCATCGAAGACAGCGAAGGAAAGAGAAGGAAGGAGAAGGAAGAAGAGCAGGGAGGCCACCATTACCCTGTGGAGAAATCAATATTACATCAACAGATAAATTTGATGCTATCAAGAAGTATTTTGAAGATAAAATCTATTCCTCTCCTAGTGAGATTAAGGCACATTTATGTCAAGGTTCAACTGGGAATGTAGTACAAGGAAAGGAACGATTGAGTGAGACTAGGTCTGTTCAAGATCTTGAAAGTGTTCGGTGTATGGGAAGGAAAAAGAGGAGGAATTGAATGGGCAGTGGATCCATTACGGTCCATTGAGTCCCTCTCTGCCATTACTGGTCTTCCATCGATTCACAAGTGTTGTCGAACAATTATCCCTCTACGTTCCACTGATCACGAGCTCGTTGTGATGGGCAATGCCGTAAGGCACAGTGTAAGTCGGGGGTATAGCTCAGTGGTAGAGCGCTCGCTTAGCATGCGAGAGGGCTGGGGTTCAATTCCCCATACCTCCACAACGTTTTGCCTTCTCTTTCTTTTGCATCATGAAGGATGGAAAGATGGTGAGATCAGATGGAGAGAGTGGCGAATGTAAGAGACGACAGAGAGGGAGAGGAACGGAAGATAAATGGATGGTTAGACTGGAAACTCGAGAAGGAGGAGACCACGTGGTGATAAGAGGAGATAAGAAGACAAAGAAAAGATTAGAGAGGATGAACTGATCTGATGAAGTGATAACTCAAGGGTCGAAGAGATTATGCAGGAGAGAAATGAAGATCGGTGAATCCGGGCTGCTGAAATAGATAATACCGCCTTCACTCGTCGAATTTCTTTACCGTAATCTCGGATGAGAGAGTATTTTGATCTACCCAATCTCATTCGGAAGTGCATTGACTCACTACCATTTCCGGATTGGGAAGGTTCATTGATCCATTGAATCTGAGTCATCGTCTGTTATTCGTCTGTGCGTGTAGAGTGTCCTTCTCAAATTGCCCCGGGGCTCATAGCGTGCTCATTTCCTCTTTCCCTCACTCTCCCTCTCTCGAGTGCTTTGGTGGTTTGATCTTGGGACTTCCCCTTCTCCCCTTCCCTCTCTCTTCTCTCACCATCTCTTTCTCTCACGATGTCAGTTCAACCACGTGGGGAATGGCACAGATCAAACACAGCTCAAACACAGCTCACTGATTTCTTGGCACTCCGCCAAAATTGTTGTTTGGACTGGGATGGGACAGCCAAAACATGAGAGTGCATCTCGAGGGGCTGAGGGAAGTGGAACGATCGGAGAACTATGGGATGATCAGATGGGGAGAGAATGAATAAAGTCCAGTCAAAGGGATGGACTGATCTGGTTACAGTGGATGATGAAAGATCAGTGATCGAGGGTACTGTAGCTCTCTCCATGATACATCTCTTCGTTCTGACCGGCGATAGAGTACACTGAATGGAGAAAACTATTCAACGACTCGAATAATTCGACAGTTTTTCTTCCATAGATAAGATCGTAAATTGAATGTTAAAAGATCGAATCTCCCCATCAGTGACCTCTCTCTCTGTTCTATGTTTTGCCCACTCTGATTTGTGATCATCACTTTGTTTTTGAGTCCAACTCTGTTCTCGTTTCAACCTCCCTACACTTCCTCCATTCCCATTCTGATCGATCTGTGCTTGTACTGAACTGTTGAACTACTTCCTCTCTCCCCCCCCCCCCCCCTCCGACAGCGTGCTTTCTCTAGTCAGTTCAGTCACGTTGCCGTACCCTTCTCTTCTCTGACTGTCTGTTCTCTCTCCAATCTCTCTTCTCTCTCATCGTCTACATCACTATAGGCAGCCAGCCACAATCACCACGTGACTCTGGAACTCCGCCCCTCGTAGAAGATCGAGTGTACGAGGACAAAAGACAGAGAATTTAGAAAGAACTCAAAGAGGTGGAGTGCCTAGTCCATAGTTGTTGTCTCTTATTCTACGGTATCTTCGTGGAGATCGAAGAAGATCGAAGGAGAGAATAAATTATTCAAGTGAGAACTAAAAATAAATAAAATAATTAGGGAATTAGAGCTCCCCAAAAAAAGCATCACCGCACAGGCGTCAGCGGCTGGCGCTATTCATGGTGGCGCATAGAATTCTCCGGCTGTCCGGCAAGAATTTCGTACTTCGACTTTATTCGCGTATATCTATATTCTTTTGTGTATTAGACCGTCATTAATCGAAATTAGAATAGCCGCTATGTCCCTGGCGTGTCTGTCTGTCTGTTATCATTTCCATTCCTGATTACTCGTCCGATTTCGTTCCCGAAAACCCTCGCACCCCTCGCCGAGCAGGTTTACTCGTGTAGTGACTACTAGTAGTAAGGGAAAGGCCGAGTGACCAGTCCAAGGATTCCCCCCCCCCCCCCCACCTTCTCCCCCCTTCCCTCGTACTTTCACTGTCGATTTCTTCATCGGCATTGAGTTTGGCGCGCGTCTTTCCCCATTTTGTTTCCTCCCTCTCGTTCTTCCGTTGTTGAATTATGCCCGCATGTCAGTTTAGATATCGGGAACAGAGGAAGTAGGGCTCAAGTTGGGGGTTTTTTCAGCTGTAATGGGCTCAGATTTCACTTTAGCCGTCCATTCATACACTCTGGCCATTCATCCCCCCACACATGTTTCCTATCCATCGTTCAATCTCGCGGGAAATCTCTTGGAAAGCCCCTCGATAACCCCATGCCCTCTTCGGGTTGAGCAAATAGACTAGACGGTTTCTTCCCATGCTCTTTCTTGTTCTTTGTTTTGCCCATTCCAATCGACCGGCTTGGTAATCTGATCGAATCCATTATTATCCCTTCCCACTTCACTCCAATCCATTTCTCTATTGACTTTACAGTTGGGTTCAGAAGCACGATTTCCTTCCTTTTTTATTGCACTCTCTCTAAACAGTGATGGCCTTTTCCTCACACAAACTCCTTCCTAACTCCCTTCTCCCTTCTGATAGTCGGGGAAACCATACGAATCGACTGCTTCACAAATAGAAAGGGACTCTTGGTTGGGATGCTAAGTGAGCAGAGAGGGGGGGGGGGGGGGGGGAATAGCCAGTCTCACCGAGGGTTGTCATTAGTCTTCCCTCACCCAGTCCTCAAATCTCTCTCTCTCTCTCTCTCTCAAGAGCGGCTAATTTATATTGGCGGTCTCGATTGGTTTACTCCGCCATCGGCCCCTGCAAGAAATCCTCTCAATTCTACTAATAAGTGGGATTGGATTCCCGCGAGGAAGTTATGCGAGAGAGTTTACACTCGTGTAATCTAGTGCGTAATTCTCTGTTTTCTTGAATCGTCTAGTGGAACGAAGGAATCTTTGTAAAGTGTCTCTCTCATCTCCGATGTATCTATGGATGGCGTGATTAGGATCAGTTGATAGCTGCCACACGGAGGTGATCCTATTAGCAGAGAGGAGCCCCCCTCCCCCTCTCTTCCCCTCCCTACAGTTCCTCGGTTCACACTAACTCACTGGTTTTCGTGTGGTTGAGCGTGGAAAGTGTGCTGTCTTAATCTGACAGCCCCCATCCCCCTCACCCCAACCTTCAATCCTGCACGCTCTCTCGATCCTGTCATCTCTAGTTTCTTTGGTTGTCTGGTCTCTCTCATTCTCCTTCGATCTCTCGTTGCATCCAATGGACTTTGTCCGTTCCCTGCAGGAGAGGAGAGAAGGAGGTAAGAGGGAGGAGGGAAGGGGGGGGGGGGGTGAGAGGCTGGATTGTTGTCCCTCTTGACCCCCTCTGTCAACTGTGGGAGAAGTATCGATTGACTGGTTCCCTTAGGTTCGGTAGCCGTTCTCTGGTTCTCCATTTCACAAGAGGCAGTCAGCTGTCAGTCGAACTCCCCTGTTACTGTGCCATTCCACCCTCTCGTTTTCCCTTGTCACCCCCCCCCCCCCCCTCCCCTTCTCCCTTCTTCATCCACCTGGTCGGGTTAGTTCGCCCACAGCCTTCGATTAGGCTGTAGTTTAACTCGTCTTGCTACTTGTCCTGTTCGCCATTGAAAATCGCTTCCGGGTCATTAGACTAACGATGCCCTTCGAACTGGGATGAATGGTTTGACTCCTTTTATTACCCTCGATAGTTGTGTGCTCGTACTTTAAGCCCGTCCCCTCTCCCTTCTCTCCACCCTCTCACCTATGGCTCATTCATCTAAACATTGATCTCATCACCATCACATAGTTACCATCTCTTCGAGCTTTCGCCATGTGTCCATGCCACCCCTCCTCCTCCTCCCCTCTAATTCTTCTATCCGTAATCATTCACATCCTGCTCTTTCCTCTACAAAGTCCGAGTTGTCGGCGAAATTGGCACTGGTGATAGGGAAAAATGAAGAAAGACCTTGCGGGTGATATCAACGCACTTTCGTACTTGTTGAGTATGTATAGTGGCAGTAAAACATCATTGAACATCATGAACGGTGTACTGTAAGATGGGGCTAGTTTGATGCACCGGTTGATCGTTTTTGCATTCATTGTTTAATCCGTGTCTATCAGCTTATGCATGAGCAAAACCGCGAACACTCGTTCAATTTGCCCGATGAATCCGGGCAGAGCAAACGATACTACTGTGGAAACTTGCAGTTCTCTTGGTGTTTTGACCGTGGCAAGAGTGCGCTTTTCCGCCTCCCCCCCCACCCCCTACATCTCCCTCCATAGTTATCATGTGTCAGAAGGGACGGTTGATTCTCTCTCTGGATGACTCATTTCCCCTCACTGCGCGCAAGATTTCCCAACTATTTCTCACGGGATCCCCCTCAGTTATGGAATTCATTTGTGTCATCATCTCGAAGCGAAGCCAATTTCGTCCCGAATATTTTCCGCTCCTATGCGGAATTACCATAGTGTTTTTGATGTTGAGCGAACTAGTCCTGACTGTACACTCGTACTATCCATCCTCTATTTCACTCCTCCTTCCATCTCTTCTCTCACTGTTCCACTCGGGGCTAAAGAGCAGTAGGAACGTCTCTTTACAACGGGGGGAATTGTGCACTGCAAGGGAATGGAAAAAAGAGCAATCAAAGTATGCCTGACTGTTGCATTGGGATGATTCGTCTCTGATTGACCCATTGTTCGATGCCCCCTCCTTCCCCCCCCCCCCCCCCTCCATAATTCCTTATCTCTCTTTCTGTGATGATATTGACTCCACACAAAATGAACACGCTCTTGACCGTTTCTTGCAGAGAAATAGAGATGTTTGTTGTTTTGAAGGGCGGGAAAACGTCCGTTATCGATAGAGAGGGGGGGGGGGGTCGGTATGGTCGATGACCACTCGTTCCCTTCCATCCTTTCTCACTCCATTGTAGCGCGGGAATAAGTGACATAAGGTCCGTCTGTCCCCTATCGACTCCTCCTAAAGCACTCATTAGTCTTGCATACATTCTCCCACCAACCCCCCCCCCCCCCCTCCTCCCCCTCCCTCGTTCATTCTTGTCCTTCTTTTCCTCTCTCTGACGTTGTCTCATCCTCTCTGATGTTCCTATTTCGAAATGGCGACGTTTGAATGGTGTTGATATCTGATATCACAGCTATTCTTGGCTCTAACGACATTGAATGTGCTCCCCTGATATCCATTTATCTGTGCAGAAAATTTTCTCTCTTGGAGTTGTGCTAGGCTGAATCCATTCCATAATCAGATTCCTAGTCCCCTTCTCTTCTCTTCCTTCCTTTGATGACTCCACTTTTCTAGTCGAACCATCCCCTCCTCTTTCCACCTCTTTCCTTCTCCGTCCATATGGTCTGATCATTACTTGGGTGTTTATCAGTCTCTTCAATCTTTCTCCCTCTTTCTCTCTCTCTCTCTCTCTCTCTCTCTCTCTCTCTCTCTCTCTCTCTCTCTCCTTCTCTTTTTCTAATCTCACTGCTAAACTGGAGAGCTTTTATGATCTCTTTCTATTCGTCCTCGTCCTTCTCTTCTCTGTAGGTTAACGAACTGTATCGCTCATTGGCTGCCATATTTCTCGTGTTTCGCGTGTTTACTTCGTCTTTCTTTAAATAAAAAAGGATTGATTAATTGTAGATTCGCGGTTGGTCAACTCATCCATTGGGGGGAGTCACATCATTGCCTTCTCTCACTAACCAAGAGGGAGAGAGACTGGGATAGGACATACTCACATTGCGACTACGCGACGCGGCTGCACGGCACGGGTATCTGCAGCAGCTGCAGCAACGGAGAGATAGGGGAGGTGAGAGGGGAGGGGATTCCGTCGGAAGAGGATTACGCAGGGAATTGATTTATGAGATACTATGTTGTTGATCGGAGTGGAGGGGGGAGGAGGGATGGAATGACGCAGTCCCTGCTCATTCTTGCAACCTGTTGTTGTGGATTGATTGATAGTGGAATGATTGCAGTGAGAGGCAGTGACCTACCCCCTCCCATCTCGACTCTCCACTCACAATGGACTACGCACTGCGGATGTTCCAGAATGTCCGCTACTACTACGGACAGATCAATCCGGCCACGCTATCCGGTCAGCGAGTTCTTAAAAAAAAGAAATACATATGTTTATGAAATATGTTTTGTTAGACTGGACGCGAGACTGTGACTGGCGGTTTGGAATTAAACTTTAAAAATAGCAGCGAGAAATTAGGTTGATTATTTGTGCATAGAGTAGAGAGCCTTGGTGGTGGGTTCTCGTGAGAGAACACGGTTTATGGAGAGAATGAGACGAAATACAGTCCAATTACGGGCCTCCCACGCGGAAATGCCTGACTTATTATTGCCAGACACGTGGCCAAAAATATTAGGACCCGTTTCGTTCCTAGCAGGCTAGGGGTCAGTGAGATGTGGCCTATGATGGAGAAGCTGTTTCATGTGTCTCTCCTCTCAGGGGCGATCGATATGATAGTAGTGGAGCAGCCTAATGGAGACTTCCTCTCCACTCCATGGCACGTACGATTCGGAAAGTATGGAGTGTTTAATAATCAGGATAAGGTGAGTGGTTTGGAACTATTGTTCCGTCTCTTCATTGATAGAACTACAAATACCATGTTTTGGTGTGATATGGAAACTAGGAAGTGATGGGTGGAAGAATAATTTATTTTAATGAAATTTATTTTCAGTACGTGGATGTGACGATTAACGGCAAGGAAGTGAAGGGAATTCGGATGAAACTGGGAGAGAATGGCATCGCTTACTTTGTCGAGGTACGGTAGTGGCCAATCGATAATGATACTTAAGACCAAGTCCCATTTCCATCTATCGTAACCCAAACAATCGTTGCAGGAGACGAGCGGCGTCGTTCCCGATTATCTCGTGACCAGTCCGGTGCCCGGAATCGGCAATCGACCCACGACTGATAAGGTACTGTTAATACATTCAATATTTATCGATAAAACGAGATAACTGTAGCTCCCATGTGTACGGTAATTTTGATTACATTAAAGGTGCTCGCCGAAACCTCTCGTA
Source organism: Pristionchus entomophagus (assembly GCA_036245825.1). Taxonomy (NCBI): domain Eukaryota; kingdom Metazoa; phylum Nematoda; class Chromadorea; order Rhabditida; family Neodiplogasteridae; genus Pristionchus; species Pristionchus entomophagus. The sequence continues at coordinate 20,517,400 of BTSX01000001.1, read as the reverse complement.
CACTCGAGAAGCATCTGGCTGACGGCAGGAATGGTGAGTTGAGGGACTGGGGTTACGGTAGTCTAAGAGAGGGATTACGGTAAATGGGTAGATCAATGTGGTTCGTATCAGGCAGTAAACCGATGTCTATCGGGGGCGGCCGTACACCTCCTCCAGGCAGTCCTCCTTCTGGATTCGCCACCAGTCCCACTAGTGAGTAAAGAAAATGAGAGAGAGAGGGGGGGGAAGAGGTGAATAGGGAGAAAGGAGTATTTGAATTTAAATAATTCCCATGAGAAGACAGTTGTATCGGAGTATAAATCAATAATAAATATGAATTTGTAGGTGTAATTCGTCGATCGAAGAGCATGGTGAGAGGGAGACTGGCAGACAAGAAGATTGGAGAGGGAAGGAAGGCAGCTGATGATGAGTGAGTCATTCATTATTATTTGATATATTTATATGAAACAGATACAGTTACCTGTGTAACGGTGATCATTGCAGAGTGACGATCCAACAGCGCAAGATGACCCTGCCCATGCTCGATTCCATCTTCTCCATGAGGAGGAATAGGTGAGAAGGGAGTGGATTGAGGATACTAGGTGGATTCTAGTTTGATCTTTGGAATGAAACTTGAGACAGATAATTATGAAAAATGGAAGAAGAAGTGGATGGGACGTTATTCATCATTAGTAATAATAGTATTAATATAATACCAGTATTCGATCCTTGAGATCCCTCCCGAATCTCTCTGCCGTCGGTCTGGACACAGCAGACGAAGTCTCTCCCAACAGCAACAGCACCAAGAAGGCGCCAGCCGCCCCCACCGTACCCACCTCAACCGCGTCAACGACTGCGGCTGCTGCTGCTGGCACACCCGCTGCGTGGTCCTCCACAACACCAAATGCTCATAAGACGCCTCAGAGAAGGTACGGTAGATGGGTGATAAAGGAGGAGAGGGGTACGGTAGACGAGCAATTATCGATCGAATTGCAGAGTCCCGCGAGTTCGCGCCACGAAGTCACAGATTCTTGAGAAAAAGAAGCCCAAGGAGACGATTGGTCAGTGATATTGGATTGATTGGAAGCTGAGCAGACTCACACTCAGTCTGATAGGAATAGCCATTTAGATTCACTTTCCTTATTTTTCCTCATTGAATGCCAAAATCTTGGTTATAGCCTCGTTTCAATTATAATAAATGAGGAATTGTAGACGAGAAGAAGAAGATCCGTGAGGGATCGACGTCATCTTCGTCATCTGATTCTGGCTCGACGACTCCCGTCCAGTCCAAACCCTCTCCCTTCACTCCATCCAGTCCAATCGCCATAAATGTATTTCCATCCAGAGTGAGTTCCATTTGTTGCAAGCGGGATAAAGAGAATCATGGATGGCATCAACTTGATGCCCTAGGCTAGTTGTTAATAAGAATTGAACGAGTACTTGGCTGTTTTCTGTAAGTTGAAATTGTTGCATTCGTCTTCCATCAACACCGAGGTGCGCTGCAGACTGAAATCCTACCCGAGCAGAAAACCGTGGCTAAAATTTGTAAGGCAGGCTCCGCCCAACTGCCACAAATGATAGAAAGTTTATTGACAAGCTCCACCCCCTACCGCTAAACATAGAGAGTGCTCCAGCGTCCCCCGAAGATTTCGAGAACATGCACATCATAAGTTCAAATTTTTGAATTTTTCCCGCGTTTCTCAGGGAATTCAAAAACGTTGACCATGATATAATGGTTGGTCCTGTTAAAGAAACCTGATTTTTCTACCGTTTGAATCGCGCGTCTTTTGTAGGTGCAAACTGAGTATAATTTTTCGCTCATTTTTACTATTAGCCATGCGGTCCGGGTGTCGGTAGGATTTCAGTCCGCCGTGCGAGGTGCGGAAAATTCATTCGATTTCGCATTGGTAATTTACAAAATGAATAATTCAAGGAGGAAGATCGTGGTGGTCTCTCATCCTCCTCCTCTTCCACTCTATCCTCGCCCTCTCCTTCACTCCTCGATGCTGCTGATGCTGCCAGGATTGCAGGTGAGGAAGGGATACGGTAGGATAGTGGGATAGAGTACGGTAGAGAGGCATCGATCAGTGATAATGAAGGAATTGTAGAGGGCGCCTTATCGGATACTGAAGTGGAGAGACACAAGAGGGATGGAGCACCCATGGAGGTCTGAGATAAAAATTCTGTTTAAAGCTTTGATATTATTCTATTATTTGGAGGATTAGGAGAACTCAGTGCTGAAGAATGACACAAAATATTTTAAAAATATATAAAACTATAATAATTGCAGCAACACGGTAGTGACGTGGCCGAGTGGAGTTGGGGTCAGTTCCCGAAGACAATGGATGAACAGAAGAAGGAGAAGGAACCTGAGAAACCCAAGGTATGGATGAAGGGGGGGGGGGGGGGGGGGGTAGGGTAGATTGGAAAAGGGAGAGGGACTGAGTTGATAGAGGAGACATGAGGGAATCATATTACATGATTGATGAATGTCGACGATTTGTTGTATTTTGCCCTGAACGAATAAAAAAGATTGGATTGGACTGAACTTGGACTGATTGATTGGTCTGGATTGCAGTCAACGTCGTGGTGGTGGTGGCGCAGTTCTGCAGCCAACAACACGACGCCCGATAAGAAAACGAGAGGAGGAGAGACACCAGGGGCTGAGGAATCGGTGAGTGAAGGAGAGAGAGAGGGAGAGGGAAGAGGATGAGATTGATGAAGGGTTGATGGAATACACAATGACGCACTCTTTATAGTGAAGGTGAGATAAAATATAGTGGTTGAATCTCAGGCACTCTTTCCCTTCATTTGGACACTCGAAGTGGCGGATAAGGTTGGGGAGATTATAGTGAATAGAGAAGAGAAGGGATGGTGCATGGGCGAGGAATGAGTGTGAGATTGTGGAGATGAGCTTGATAGAGAGAGAGAGGACTACCATGGCTGCTGATAGAGATTGTCCCTGTCGTTGTCGAGTAACGATATTATTAATTAATTGTAATTAGTGATTAATTAGTTGTTGTTAATTCCAGGAGGGAATCTACTTGGACGATCTACTGAAGCAGTCGGAAGGCGCCGATCCCAATAAACTGCAGAGATACATCGGGAGACCCAGCAGGTGAGGGAGGGGGGGGGGGAGGGAAATTAATGATGATTTACTCTTGTTATTGATAAATTCAGATAAAATAATAATCAATATAATAAAAACGGCAATTTCCTGATTTCAGTCAATCGATGGACGCAGATTCTGGGAATGGAAGTGGTCTCACGACGTCTCCCTCCTCTCCCTCGGCCCGATCCATGCCCGATGAGGTCACCGCCATCGACGATAAGGTGAGAGGGATGCGGTAGTTGCGGTAGTGACTGCGGTTATCTAGTGATATACTCGCCTATCGGATTGGCGCAACAGAGTTAATACATTTGATCAAGCCAGACTGGGTTAGCGAATGCGTCTACTGTTTCGATTATTGATATTCTGCTAATGCATGGATCGGATTTATATTTATTAAATACCAATCAATAATATAAATCTTCTATATCTACAGACTCCTACCCAGGAGAGTGTTGCCTCTGCTCTCCATGCAGCCTCGATTGAGGAGAGGAAAGAGAAGGCAGAAGGAGAGAGGAAGGAGAGAACCATTAGTGAAATATTGTGAGTGAAGGGTTGCGGGGGGATAGAGTCTGCCTGTCGGATGGGCGTTATAGGGCCGATTCATCTGAGAGTGCCAGGCTGGTAAACAATAAGGATCTCTTAAGCAGGAAAAACACCCACATTTGATATATAAACTCATGAGAAGTTGGTTGTTAGTTTTAAATTGATCTCCTTTTTCCAGCTCGATGAGCGAGGATGAGGATGTGACACAGGGCAGTGAGGAGTATGATGAACAGACCGGAATGACGTCAGTCCCCTTTGTTTTATTTCCTTCTTGAATATTTTCAATAAGTAATAGGCGAAACACTCTGTTTTTGCAACTATTATTAATATTATTTTAAAGGATGTTTTTAAAGGAGGTTAGATGACCATGATGGCATTCCAGTTACTTCCGCTCCCTCCGTCTCTCCTCCGACCGTCTCAAGTCCCTCGGCCTGCAATGGGGAGCCAACGAGTGCCGATTCTCAATCACTACCAAGTTCCAGGTACGCTAGTTGCCGATTGATTGCCCTGTTACGGTAGGTTATTGATTTGAGGAGTACTGTATTTTATCGATTGATCTTCTTTTCTCAGGGAACGACGTGGTGTGCGTGCAACATCTACCTGTACAAGCACACGGAGAAGATCGTCATATCGGATATTGACGGTGAGTTGGAGGGAGGGGGGGGGGAGACAGTCTAGTCGGTCTGAGGGGAAGCCATGATATTGGTGTGTAAGAGAAAATTGGTCTTTATAAGCAATTGTTTCAGGAACGATCACTAAATCTGACGTGTTGGGTCACGTGATTCCCGCCATCGGAGGCCAGTGGGCACATGCTGGAGTCGCCGAGTTGTACACCAGGATCAAGTCCAACGGGTACGGTAATATGCAATCTAGATTACGGTAGCATCGATTGATTACGGTTACAATTTTACAATTACGGGGTTTCTAATCAATGATGTTCAGATACAAGCTGGTGTATCTCTCATCTCGTGCCATTGGCCAGGCGTCGATCACGAAGAAGTATCTGAAGACAGTGGAACAGGACCAGAGGGTTCTGCCTGATGGACCCGTCCTACTCGCACCAGATAGTGTACTCGTCGCATTCAGGAGGTAGACGAGGATTGGAACTTGACGGGGGGATTGGGATACGTAGTCCATATATAGATTGATTTTCAAGAGTTTCCTGTCTGATAGACGTACAAGAGCATGTTGTGATAGTCTCGACACATTGTTCAACAGGATCCACAAAGAGTCACTTGCAGAGAGGTGATCGAGCGTCGTCCGGAGGAATTCAAGATCGCCGCTCTCTCCGATCTGAAGAAGCTCTTCCCCACCAAGGCTCCCTTCTTCGCCGGATTCGGAAACAGAGAAACGGTGGGTTAGAGATTATGGGGAATAGAGAGGGCTGGGCTCGATGAGGTGTAGACGATTCAAAAAAACAATAATTAACGAATTGGTTATTTGTTCAGGACACGAAATCGTACCGTGCAGTGGGCATCGATGACTCGCGCATCCTCATCATCGACCCATCGGGGACTGTCAAACGGTGAGAGAGAGGGATACGGTATCATGAAGGACAGTTATCGATCGAAGAGGGAAGGGGTACGATAAACAAGGAGTACTATAGTTGAGATTATCGATTGATTCTCAGGTCTGACTGTGTGGGGTACAAGAGCAGCTACAAGTGCATGGCGCAGGACTCGGTCGACTGCATCTTCCCGCCCATTCTGGATGAGTGAGTGGAGGGAGGGGGAAGGGGGGTTGAGGCTTTTGGACTAGTGAATATATGTTCAATGCGGTTCATATCCACACTGAGCTGAATAAAATACAATATATTTTGCGTTGGCTGTTTGTTGTTCTTAGAAAACAAAGACATGCTATTTTACCTGATCGATGACTACACACTATTCAAATAATGTATCCCATTCTAGACGTGCGCAGAAGAAGCCGAACATGACGACACTCTCCTTCTCGCGTCCGCAGACCAGCAGGTACGGTAGATGAGAAGAGAGTGGGGGTACGGTAGATGGAGGAAATCGATCGATAATCACCCCTATCTCTTGCAGTTCGTACACTTTCTGGGCGAGCGACAAGGGAAACGTGTCAGACGACGAATTGGCCAAGTATGAAGCAGGTAGAAAGAAGAAGAAGGACAAGAAGAAGTAAGGCGGCGAATTACAAACATCGCCACACGACGCACCTCACGATTACGGTAGATTTCCGGCTTGCGCCTCTTTCGTAGTTGTATAGAATCTGTTGTTGTTTGTTCTTCAATTCACGGGTTCATTTTGTGCTCCTGAATCTTGAGTCACGTAGATGTACACTGTCTATAACTCCCCTCACCCCTTTCTCTCTCGATCAGTGGTCGATCCCATTCCCTCACTGCAATATAGTCCATTGATATTACTGTAGTTCCACCCTCCAATTAAATCAATAATCTAATCTCTTCTTTCCTCGGCACGGTAGATCAATAATCACAACACTCCATCCACTTACCGTATACTAATTGACTCGTTGTCTCGCCATTCTTCCAATCGATTGACGTGTGTGCTACTACTCGTTACAGTAATCCGTCTTCGTTCTTTCACATCCCATCATCTCTCTCCCCTTTCCGTATTGTAGACCCATTCCACCCCCTCATCATAAACACTGTAGATAGATGTACCGTAACCGATAGAGTATCGATCTAGTCATGGAGTAGAATAGTCTATTGATTGTATTTTCCCTTGCTGACTGTTCATTAGCCATCACTTGTGAACGATCGCATTTATCTTCTTGTGTCGTTATCGTGTGTATTTTTTGTCTGCTTTTTAAAATTATTTTGTCACTCGTCGATTCCTTCGATGCACTCGTCACACCACATTGGTGTAGTCAAACAGTGCTTTGAATAGATTGTTCTACCGCTTTATAAGTGACCCATTGACCCTTATTCTGTCACAAACACTCATACCTCTATATATACCGGTTAATTTGTTTCTTTTTCTGATTATAAGATTAATTAAGATTAAATAGTTATCGTAAAAATTTGTGTTTGTCTCTCCCTTCACGGTTCATTAAATCCCATTGCCCACATTGCTTCCTCACTACATTTCCTTCCCCGTGAATGATATGTGACTTATTCTTTTTCAAGATATTTAACCGCATCACTATTCATTTGTTTGTGACGAGAATAAAGTAGATTACTAATAATATCAAATTTCGCTTTGTTCTACACAAACTGACCAGTATTCGGGGCTACAAACACTACATCGTTATTTACAGTAATCAAATGGGACTACGGTAGTCGGCATGAGAGAGGAGTACGGTAGGTACCAGTGTATTGCACGTATTGATATTGGAATGGGAAAGGAACGGCAAGGGACAGGAATTATGATAATGGCAGGATTGGCTACGGTAAAGGTTGATCTACCCTATCGATGAAGGCAGTTTTCGATCTAAAAGCTTGCGTTGAGAACATTGATTTGATTACTTAATCTACTGGGGTACGGTCTTCAGAAGGCGAAGTCCATAGGCCTTCCCACTCTGACAGAATCAAGCTCAGCCAGATCCCGCTGAGAATCCATGAGTACGGTAGCCAGAATCTTCTCCAGCAGCAGAGTGTATCGAGCGTCAACGGGACCTCCCTTCACTTTTCCCCTGGAATACGGTATGTTTTTCGATTGATCATAGGAAATACCGTACTCTTTGATGTTGTTGAGATGCTTCTCCATCTTGGAAGCACGTCGTTCTGACCAGACGGCTAGTCTCTTCTGGAATCGATTGAATTCTGGATTATCGATCGATAATGATCTACCTTCAATTCCTTGGGAGTGAGATCTGAGAAGAAGAGCAGAGCATCGAGTTCATCGATTGCCCTCACCACTTCATTGAGACGGACATGCCCCTCGGAACCGGATCTGAGAAGAGATAACTGATGAAGAGATAGACATTACAAGTCGGGGGTATAGCTCAGTGGTAGAGCGCTCGCTTAGCATGCGAGAGGGCTGGGGTTCAATTCCCCATACCTCCAAATGTTTTTGCAATCTCTCTCTATCAGATCATTTCTATTATGCGAGAAGTATGGAGTGTTTTTTCGTTTTTCTCAGAAATCTGATTTTCTTAACATCTGACCTGAGCCACTGAAGTGCCTGTGAGAGAAGAGGATAGAATGCGTATCCGATGTCCTCAATGCGCTTCTTCTCCTGAATGAAATGAAGAGTTGAGCTGGTTTCGTCTCGCTTCATCTCTTTGTGAGATTGGCCAGCTTATTTGTTGAAAGTCGAGGTGGATCCGTTTCACTTTCATCAGCTAAAGAGATGGAGAGAGGAGGGGTAGTTCACTCCTTACCTTTCTAGCGTCAGGGGCAAGGTCCAACAACTGTTCCAGATCTCGGAAGGCCGTTCTGAAGTAATTGCATGATTATTATGATAATTACAATGATACAAGGGGGACTCCAGAAGTGAAGGTACCTGAGTAGAACGAGAGTGGATCGAGTGCGAGACTCTCGAGTGTCCAGATCGAGGAGAACACGAGAGATCAATTCCTGATTTCCATTAGTCAAATTGATGTTTTTTCGGGAGTTTTCTAGCTCTTTTAGTTGGTTTTCTCATTAATGTGTGAGTTGCGATCATCTTATTTGTGCCCACTGAAATTTTTAAATAGAAATAGAAAATGATAAATAAGGTGCAGATCAAAGATCAACTGACGGTTCTTCCCGAATCTACGGCCCATTCCTCGATTCTCCGTCTGACGAAAGAGGGACGAGCATCGCCCCCATTGAAGATATCGGCCAGAGAACGGATTGATGACTCCTTCTGAATTATAGAATGTTTAGAATAAAATTCAATTTTTAACATTTGTTTTATGATGTTCAGCTTTCTAAGCAGCTACTGACTGATGGAAGCATGAGATACCTTATCCACTTTGGGGAAGATGACGAGGGGAGAGGGAGTGGGGAAGAGAGAGGGAGGAGCTGCAGCACGATCGAAGGAGGGCTGAATGAGGGAGTCGGGACAAGACGAACTTATTACATGTTATCAACTACGTTTCTAATGACGAGAGAAAGTGGGATTTCAGACACCGAAATTCAATTGAGTATTCAGCCACGATATTTTAATATCGTGTTGGTGATTTCGCTGCATCATTGATTTTTTTAAACAGAAACAAACCTTTGAAATCTCGTCAACCCTATCGATGATTGGTTGTTCCTCCCTTCTCTCCTCCCATTGTCTCTCTCCTCCATCTAGAGATGGAGTGAAAGAGGGACGAGACTCGTCCTGTCTGTACTCGTACGAGAAATCTGGAAATGGACTCTAATTCCAAATTATTGATTGAATCGATATTCTGACCATCCAATCCATTCCCGTTGATCTCCGCCATCACAGCGAGCAGTGTCATCGACAGCGTCAGGAGACTCCTCATGGTGCTGATGAGGATGATCAGAGATGGGAAAACAAGGTGATAAGAGGGGAAAGACGTGCAAACTGGACATGGAATGGGAGGGGGAGAGGGGGGATATGACAATGGGGCGATTGCGCGGATTTGGTGCGAAAGTGAAAGAGAACATGTGGAGAAGAGAAGTCATGAGGGAGAGAATAAGGGAGGGAAGAGTCATGAGATGAGGATTGAAGATGAAATTATCGAATCGGGGAGGGAAACGATTGAGAATACTGTCACGAGTTGATTAGAATAAGAAGGAGCTTGTTGATTGCAGAAAGGTCATGTGTGAGTTAGCGATGAGCAATGAACAGGGGAGATTCCATCCAGAGAGTGACCACTCGGAATGGTCTCCTTCCCCCCCCCCCCCTCTTCCCTTCCTCTTCCATCAATTCATACGAGATAAATGGGAATGAATTGGATCGGACTCGATCCAATCCTAATTGAGACGAAGTGGCGTCTTCCATTCAATTGACCACCACGAGATATCGAAAATAGCAAGTGAGAGAGTGTGTCAATCGAAGAGAGAGTAGAGAAGACAGAGAGCGAGGGATGGCATGGCTAGCCTGTCCATTGTTCCGCTATTCCAAAACAATTGGTAGCAGTAAACTTTTATTTGACTGTAAGTTGGAAGGATTGATTGTCCCCTTGGCAGATCGAGTAAAAGTGACAGTTGAGATGATGGGAAGAAGGAAGTCAAAGCGGGTTTGAAAGCGAGAAAAGAAGGGAAGAAGAGATGAATCGGGAGTAGTGAAAGTGGGAAGATGAACGGATTCGAAATGGAAAGAAGACCAAGGGAAGGAGGAGGAAAGCTAATGAGGACAACCTCCTTTTTTGTGATTAGAGAGAGAATAGGATGGACTTTAGAGGGGAAAGATCGTCACTTTCACTAGCAGTTTCCATCCCTTTCTTCGTTGTTCCAAGGGGGGAGAGGGGAGATATCCATTGGGTGGGGCAAATGAATGGTCAAAACAATGAGCTGAGACATTGATCCGATGGAACCGGTCAAAAATGAATCGAAACCTCGAAAAATTAAGGGCGTTTCTGCAGAACGTTGAGAGTGAAAAGAGGTAGTTGTGGAAACATGGGGACAAGTGATGAAAGTGCGAGTGATTCAATTGCAATCAGCAAGATTCTTCGATGGAAGAATGTTGAGGGAATAGCATGGAAAGAGACGAGATCGAGAGTGGAATGGTATGCTGCATGGGAATGGACCGAACCCCTCTCTCCTCCCATACGAGGGAGACTCGAACCGGTCACTAAAGTGCAGTCGTGCATAGATCCCCCTCCCCCCTTCCCCCTCCCCCTCCCCCCCTCCCAACTCCTATTGTATACTTTATGACCCACGAATCTCGATGCGAACCACAACTTTCATCCTATTTCGAGGATTCGATGGTTGTTTTGGGAGTTAAAATGAGTGGGGGAGAGATGCACGCAAATTGCAGAGAAAACATTGTAACTTGAGAAGAAGCGACTGCTTCCGTTACAATTGGCACATCTGCTTGGGTGTGCTACTACTTATATTCCTGCATAGATAAAACAATGAAATATGTCTAGTATGGTCATGTGAGATTTGAGCAAAATATTCACCGTGAATTTCCTCGCAAAGGTGTCTATACTTCATTGAGCATTCAATGGTCCAGAATATTGACAGCGAGTAGCGACAAGATGAATCGTCGGAAGAGAAAACACAGCAAATAATGCATAATTTTGGTTAATTGTCAAACGTGTGTCTTCCCACTCGTCTCTAGAAACGTGTGTCTTCCCACTCGTCTCTAGTGTGATCCCTTCTTCATCCGGTGTCTGATCCTCATCCCTACAATCTCCCTTCTCCCTCCCTCCCCTCCCCCCTCCACCTCCCCTTCCCCTCCATCTTCTCTCTCCCTCACGGGGACAAATCCAGAACGCTCCCTTCCCTTCTCGTTCTGTTGACAGAACAACTGATAAAATCCGCCGTTTTTACGCGTCTCTCAATCACAGATCAGACCTCTCTCCCTCTCTCTCCTCTCTTTCAGACCATCTGAACACTTTGCTCCGGTTTCGGAAGAGTCTCTGCACTCTTTGAGAGAAGAAACGAAGAGATCAATGGAGGACAAGCTTCAAGCTAAAAGTGGATCAAAAGAGTGTTTAGAAAAAGAAAGGCCAAATATCGGCATCAAATCTCTCTCCCTCTCATCTCCAGATGTCTTTCCATTCATGATTTCGCGATGAAATTGACCCCGAGGGCGCGATTATTTGCATTGGAGAGAAACGATGAGGAGAAGTATCTTCCCTCCCTCCCCCTCTCCCCTCTCCATTCTACCTCATCTGTCTCTTCTTCTCTGGTCTCTCTCTCCATCTCTCATCTCTCACTCGATTTACTGATGATCTACCTGACTCTTCTTCCGCCTTTTCTTCTCCAGTAGAAGAGACAAGAAACCGAAGGGAAGAAGATGGAGGATCGAATACTCAAGGAAGAAGGCGATGGGAAGGTTCGTTATTAGACAAGTTATTGTGGATTGCCCTGAGGCATCGTCCATCAGTTTCTACTTGGAATTAATTCCTTCCTTGATATCCTATTTCCTTCCGATCTCTGATGGTTGAGTTGATCCGTGAACGGGTGGGAGAACACAAACAGTTCTCTATTCTCCCATTCCATCTCCAGTATCCCCTCGGGGTTCCCCCCTTCACTCACAGGCTCCCGTTTCACCTCATTCGTCCTATCCATCGATCTATCGATTACCGTACTCTTGCAGTGTGTCCGCATGCGCTTCTTCTTCGCGGGAGTCGTCACTGTACTCCTCCTGCTATCGATCGGAGTCGCCATTGGATACGCATTCAGGGGCAGAGCTGGGCCTCCAGAAGTACACAATTTTTTTTGTAAAAATATAAATAATTAACAATTGAGAGTATCTCACCTCCGACTCCTCCTGACTGGCTGAGGAAGCACGTGATCTCAGTAGAGAAGAAGAAGGTCAAACCACCCTCCCCATCGGATTCAGATGAAGAAGAAGAAGAGAAAGAGGAGATTGATAATTCCATCATTGCTCCTCGTCAGTTTATTCCATTTTTATTACTAAATATTCATAAATATTTTCAGCAGAGAAAAACAGCTCGATCTCAAAATGCCCTGCATCATTACGATTCGGAAAAGGTAAACGGATAAATTTATTATGACGAGTAACTAATGTTTAGGTCCTCCCAAGACCTGCCGTGGTCCTTCTGATCCACTCAAGAAGCCAGCATCTCCATTAGAGAAATGGTTCACGATGGAAATGTTTGAGGTGAGTTTTGATGTCAGTGATGTTTTTGTTGATATGAATTGAGGCTGCATTATTTTTTTCTGAAACATGAGCATTGTCGAAACAAACGAGTGAATTAAATGCGAATTGATGATACGACTAATCATTGCGAACCAGATAGTAAAGTCGCTAGAAGATTCTTTCTCATTCCATCATTGTCTTCATCTCAGGATCTTTTCCCCTTCGCCAACCTGGGATGGGGACCTCATCGCTGTTTCCCCTATTCATACGAAGCATTTGTAATCGCTGCCCGATACTTTCCTCAGTTCGGAACGACTTCGACGAACAAGGTTTGACTTCTTTGAGATTCCTGATCTTAAAAAAAAATCATAAAAATCATTAAAAAATAAATGATTGGATAGTTTAACGATCATCGTGTATTTGCGAGGGGACACGACTCTGCTATACAATTTGGCGCTAGTCAGAGAAATACAGAAGCAGAAGAGCCATTTCTTGACTCCCCCTTCTCCTCAGATGTATTCTCGACGTGAGAATCATCGTCGTGATCTCTCTGCCTTCTTCGCCCATGCAGTCCAAGAGACAGGAGAGAATAATGCCGGATTGTATCTGTCAGTTTCCTATTCCATCCTCACGGTCCATTGTTCTTTGAAATGATGGAGTGAGGTATTCCATGTCTATCGAGTTCGATAATCACGATAATATGCAATTAAAATTGATACACACTATGTTCGAAAAGCTCAGTCGAAAATTGCATTTCCCATAATTACATTGTTGGGATTTAACTGGACAGATATTCAGTCGTCACTCTCTTTCAGTGGCGATAGATCAGAGAAGGAGGCTACCGACTGCTTCTATCGGGGTGGATTCTACAATTGGTTCGAGGTAGATCGCTCTTTCTCATCGATTGGTCGTTAAATCGATATCGTAGGGCGGGCCAACCTCATCTTTCCTCGATCCAAAGAACCCCGGATATTCACCTGAAGATGGAGAGAAGTGTATGATGGGAGGAAGGTGAAGACATTCTTTGAATATTCTGTTAGAATATATTATACAAGAAAATGTGAGTACTTAGCAGTGGATTTTCGTCGACTCCGAGATAAAGAAGATATGCAATTCTGAGTACCAACGATACTCGAGAAAAGGGATACTAAACATTTGCGATTCAATCAGAAGAGATTGCAGATACTGTGCCGAATCTGCCGAATTGAATCATTTCTTCGACTGCTCGAAGAAGGAGAAAAACGGAGAAAGGAAGAACAAGACGGAGAGAATGTACACTGCTTGTTACTTCGGAAGAGGAGCCATTCAGGTGAAGAATGGCTCCTTATTTGTATACTTCTTGAATTTATGGGAAAATTATTATGAAAAACATGTGGTTTCCTTCTTGAGAACCAATACATTCCAGATATCGTACAATTATAACTACGGAATGTTCCAAGACTGGTTGAATGAGCAGGTATGATGAATAATTCACAGATTCTCATCAATAATATGTCTTGAGGGACTTGAAGTCGATCTCTTGTCTTCTCCCAATCTCGTGATGACTAAACTCGATCCTCCTCTCGCAGTCATGGCCAGTCTATGGTTTGTTCATTTATTTTGTTATTCGAAATTTTAACATAAAACATGTTACTTTCGCCAGTTCTTTAATATATTCTTTGAAACATATCCGATCTCAGGTTCTACATGACTCCCCAACCGCCCAAACCAGCGATGCATGATATCGTGATGGGTACAGTAACCGATGAGGATCGATGACAGACTTTATTTATTGTAGGCGACTGGAATAGTGGGGAGACGAACGAGGAGGCAGGATATAGTGGACCCATCTTTGGCCCGACCTCACTCATAATCAATAATGAGTGCAATGGAGAGGTAAAATATATTGACGTTATATTGTTTGATGCATATTGAAAAAATATACTTTTTTTCACAGGACGAGAAGAATCCGGGAGGTCCGGGTGAATCTCGTCGCATCAAGGCATTCAAGTGGTTCTGTGAGTACTTCGGAGTGCCCCCAGGAGAAGATAGAATGCTCACTTGCAAGGGTTGGTCATCCACTACCTGTCTAGCCTGTTCTAGAAATAGAAACATCTTTTACGCATTCTGAGGATATTATACCAATGTGTATTTCGCTGAGTTTGAGCTAGTGCTGAAGATTCTTAGCAATGTTGATCGATGCAATGTGTTTGGTGAAAAGGCACAAATCTCCTTCTTCAGACATGCCTGTCAAGTTGGACATGATTCCTCAGAAGATGAGCTATCAACCAGACTGGTCGACCACGTGGAGGAATCAATCGTGCGAGTGTGCACCTGCCACTTATGGAGGTGAGCAGAGAGATCATATTGAACTTATTCTGCTGATAACAAATTCGCTTAAAGACAGCAAAGAGTCTGTCAGCAAAGAGAGCTAGCAACTCCTACCACGATTTGCCGGATCATACTACTGCGTTTAGCAAGGACACCATGTCCATGCTAAACATAGTAGTGAAGGGGGCGGGTCCATTCCCTACTGAGAGAGGAATCCTCCCTTGATCTACCCGTCTCTGCCCTCTCACCTGACCTTTGGCCCCCTCTCCCTACGGTCTCTGGTCTCTTTACCGCTCTAGCCTCTCGCAAATGGGATGACAGGGAAGGGCCCAAAAGTGGCGGAGGGAGAGAGGGTGCGCTCCGAAATCTTTCGCACATATTTTACAGCCCTTTCCCTGATCATCTTGCAAATTGCGTGCGCCCATAACTCGGTCCAAAATTGATCTACGAACTTCAAATTTTGGATTTCCATCATGGTTCAAGGGATCAATCTGTCTATCATGTCAGCTTCCCCGACTAAATATTGTTGCCACTCCTCCTTTAACTATCTAAAATGGGATGTGTCTAATATTGGTTTATGGCTCTGAATTTCGGTCATCTCTTGCAGGAATGATTTCGTACTTCGATCCCGACTTCTACCCAGCCAGATTCGTTGCTTTCAACGCTGCGAACAAGAAGAAATGCGAAGATTCAGTGTATTCCAATCCGAAAATGTACACTCTGGACAAGAAGACCTCGCCTTGTCTCAATCACAGAACGAACACAACGAAACCATAGACAATCTAATTAATCTCACTCTATTTATTCACCATTATCTCCGAATCGTTGTTCATTCCCACTTCATTTCGGGTTGTCTTGCGAATAAAAACGTTTTCTCGTAAAGCGCAAAAGCGCTAAGAACCTTGAAATCTTGTATGAAAACCGGTGTAACCACCCTGTTTTTTGGGCAGAAAAGGCCAGGAAGAGAGGGAGAGAGGGAGATTCCCCTATCGGAGATCCGATTGACTGATACCCAAGAGGATCCGGCTTTCCTCTTCCATAAGCAAGGAGATCCAGGCTTGTAGTCCTTTCACTTTTGCATTCATGGATCCGTGTCTCACTCATATTTCACCGTTCTCCTTCCGTTACAGTAATCTACCGTATCCTACAGTACTCTCAGGATGAACTCCGACTTCGCTCCTCTGGCTGCCTACTTCTCCATCGGGGCTGGATGCATCATTGTTGCCGCCGTGATGAACAAATTCAGAGCCAAGAAAAATCGATTGGATGAGGTCAGAGGAAATTTATGAGCCTTTCCATTTCTCGATATCCAGGGCACAGAACAGGGTGAAACAGCTTTCAAGGGAGAGTGTTTCTGTAATTTCCAAATCCTCCAATTCTCTTCTTTTCTCAGTACGCGGATCTTCCGGAGGCAGTGAAGGAGCCCCTGCAGGGAAAGGCTTCAGTCAAGAGGTGGATTACTGCCCATTTCCATCCCAATTGTCATAGGTCCGAGGGTGTGGAGAGGGATCAGAAGCAATGGATGGATTGCAGATCTCACTCGATCGACAGCGAGGAAGAGGACGCCCTCTTCAATGTGCCCCTCAATGGACCCGCTGTAATAATTTTTTATAAATAATTTTATTTAAATTTTATTCAAAATATCAAACACGAGATCTGACGGTTAAGTTGTCGCTGTTAGAGATCAGACCGCGATCAGTTGTTTGGAGAAATGGCAACAACATTAGTGATGGTGATAGATAGTTGGACGATATCTCAAACCGGGCGTTCCAAGCTGTGCTATCTTCTTCTATCTTGCGATGATCGAGTAACGGCCAGTAGAAGAACTAATGACTTCTCTCGATCACACCATTCGAGTATCTTTGAAAGTGGGAGAGGAATAGGCCCTGCAATGAGCACAATTAGCCACTGCTACTTGAGCGTCGATTAATCTTGAGCATTGGAGTCTTGATAGCTTTCCTCCGATCTCCTAAATGTCCAGTGATGGAATGTGTCTCGAGACGTGTTCCTCCTATGGCGTTCATAAACTCGAAAACGATCAAGATAAAGGGAAGAGGAGAGAGAAGAGAAGAGAAGAGCTCGAAGGAGGATGGACACTGTACTAGTAGTGAAGAAGGCCATTTGCAACAAGATAAATGGCTTTTACTGATCAAAACTAGGCTTTTCATATGTGAAAAATAAGCGAATTCCCAGTTCGGGGCTGTTTTCGCGATCTCGAAGGTCGCTCCTTGCTATTCTCTTACTATTTCAAACAATACATTATGAACGGGGCTCTCGGGAGGTCTTTCAACCTGTTCATTCCGTCTCTCCTTCTTTTTCTCATTTGTAATTCTCCTTTGGCGATTTTGATTGAGTTTCACTATGATCTTTTGAGCTTTCGAGAACTGGAGGGGAGTAATGTGCATTCACTGTTTTATAAAAAAGAATATTTGTAGGCTCACGAGTATCTGACAGTGAGAATCTCTGAGACCGACGACATTCCCGGAATCTACTCAGCAGTGGCGACCACTCCCACTCAGAAAGGTAATGGGAATGAGGATGATAATCAAGATAGATATGTCCAGAAAGATCCATTTTTATGAGTAAAATGAGACCTTTTCAGCTCCTTCTCGCTCTTCCAAGCATGCCTAATCATATGTTTGTCATTCAATGTATTCAACTGTCAGAGATAATAAAGTCTGAAATATCGCTGAGAGAAAGGAGGATCATAATAGGCATGAGAGGGAGAAGAAAAGGGAGGTCAGACTATTCCCCTTACTGGTTATTACTGCTACTACGTTTATGCACTCTTACTCACTTCCCGCATCATTTCCTAGTTCTCCCACTACTCTCAGACCCATTCCACTCTTTTGGTAGACGGTGTTGTATTCGCGAATAGAACATAGACACCTTTTTATAACGAAACTCTTTGTCTTTTGCAAGTATCAATTACATTTTGATCTGATTGATTGACTACACTCGTCTATCCATCCCCTCCTCTCCATAACTCGAACTGACACACGAACCTATCGTGCTGCTTCTTCCGAAACTGCTTATTAGAACTTCCTTATTCTTCTTCTTTCACTCCAACTTTCCGATTGTATCTCTCTTCCCTTCATCTACAAAGTGCATCCTCCTTCGATTATTTAGACTTGCAACTTCCAATCTCACCAGTTCTCTCGTGTTCTCGGGGGGTCTTAGTCTCTCACTTTGGTCTACAATGAGTCAGTCGGATCTGTTGTGAAGGAGTAAACAATCTGAGTGACAGATAAGCATTCGAACCAGCGAACCCCAACCAATTGAGAAACCAATTCGGAGATTCATTCAGATCAATTCATCCTATTGACTAAATGCGAATGGTTTTGGTCCATACTACGGACGTCATTCCTTTTCAATGTGATACTCACAATTTGAGCTTCAGCAATGCACCCAGCAAATGTTAGTGTGTACCCTTGATGGACATGAGACCTCCTTAGAGTGACGCGTGACTGGGCATCAATGGAGTGGGACGTTCCCCTCCCTTCATCACCCCATCAGATAGACCCCCTCCCCCCTCCCCCTCCCCCCTTCATTCCAATGGCAGACCCGGTCCACACTTCCTTATTTGGAGGAAGGACAGAATGGACAAAAAGCCATTTGCACGGTCTGGATTGAATGGACACATGAGGGCATGGCAGTGCAAGGGCAGGGCCGAGAGAGATAACCACTGTTTATTGGGTGCATATAAATAAACGGATCTCTCTCCCTCCTAATCGACCGCTTGACAAGTGGAGCAGGAGTGGGAGAGAAGTTTCTTCCTCCCGAGATCCCCCTTCCCCTTCCCCCTTCCCCCCTCCTCCTCCGACATGATGGATATCTCGAGAGTATCAAGGGAAGGGGCGGGAAGAGGGGGGGGGGGGAGAGCGACTGTAGAGAGTAGGAAGAGAGGGAAAAGAGAGAGAGAGAGAGGTATTGTCACTTTCTCTCCTTTCCCCATTGCCCATGCGAGAAACCGTAGAGGGTCCACTAATTATGGTTATCTTGGCGCGAAATAATCCATGCTATTTTATTCTGCAATTATTCAACATTCATTCAACATTGATCTGTGATTTTGCAACTTTCGAGATCTCCTAAGTATTTCTCTTATTTGCTGATGGATGCATTGCAGAGACCCAAGATATTCTCAATTGAGATCATTTGCTCCTCTCATCTTCTTCCCTTCGTCTTTCCCTTCTCTCTTTCATTCTCTTCCTGCCGGGATGCGTCTGCTACTGGCTACAGTCAGTTATCTTTTTTTTATTTGTTATTTTATTACTCAACATTTTTTATTCTCAAATCTCTTCCCGTATCATTTTCCTGTTGTCTATTGACTGTTTACCTCTGCAACGCAATTTCACCACGCATCTCTATAACTTTGACAGGGTGCCAATTTATCCTTCAATGGCCCTTCCCGGTCTCTCTTCATTCTCTCTGCTATTGCCTCCATGCCATTCTCTCTGCCTTCTGGGTCGATTGTTCCGAATCACTGATCTCTCTCTCTCCCCATGTGTAGCCACCGACAAAATACCCACTGGTTTCCTCTCCAAGTGGGGAAAAGGGTACACTGTAGAGATAACTAATCTGCCCAACTTGGGCACATAAGGGAGAGAGAAATGAACGATTCTTTGTCACTGTCAATCGAGATCCCTCCCCCCTTCCCCCCTCTTGAGTTATTGATTGAACTTGATTGGACTGAGAACCTCTTGAAACATCGGAGCTTGAAAGACACGAAATGTGCTGAGAAACGGTTCCATGGCTGAATGTAGAAAGTATTGGATGACGTGAGGAGGGAGACTGTTAGTGTAACACCCCACCCCCTCCCTCCTCCCTTGGCTCATTCATGGGGACACTAAACAGCCTCTGACCGCATTCTCCTTTGTCCGCTCTTTTGTTCTGAAATAAGATTATTATTATTGCTCACTAATTAGTTAATTGGCTGATTCAGAAGCGTGCTCAATTCCTTTGGCTAAATCTCCTCAAGAGCTATCACCTTCGACTTTCACTAATTTCACTTCTAAATCGATGGAAAGTCCGGTAATCCCGAGAAAACTCTTGCTTTCTATCGCCGTTTAGTGCTATAATAGGTCAGATTGAAGAAAGTGTGGCGATCGAGAGAGGAAAGCGAATTGAAAATCGGAAGAGAAAGAGAGAGAAGAAAGGAAAGTGGATCAGTCCATTCCAAATATTTTTTAAAAAAGCGAGAGTCGCAAATGGGAAGATTCATTAGAGGACCTCACACTGATTTTACCTGTAGAAATTTGAGACGAAGGAAGGTTCTGTCTGATGTACATAGAAGCTCTTTCCCCTCGATTCATCCCAATCCAGCGATTTTCGAGACTCAAAAGATCCTTGAGCGTGCTTCTCTCTATGCAAATACTCGAGAATAAAAGCACTAGATAAACGACCTTACGAGTAAAAACGAGGTGAAGTCTCTTTTAGTCTTGACCTCCCAGAAAAGAAAAGGAAAGACCGCTAACATTCGACCTTTCCAAACATTTCTGGTAGGTTTCACTTGTCTTTCAAGAAGTAATGATGGACGATTCGGTTTGCTGCAATTTGTGACTGCAGAGAAATAATTTATGAACATTCAAAATCCCCCCTCTATCGCTTAGTTTTGCTAAGCTCAAACAGTTTCATGATTTTCACAAACTTATTTCAGTTTTCCTCCTCACAATTCAAACCCGTTTCTCTCATCTTTTCCACTCTCCAGAATGTTCGAAAACGCGCAACTGACATGGGGTTTTTCTCTCTCTTCTCTGAACTTTTCCCTCGGTTAATTATCGTGACTATTTATGGCTAAACTCCGAAACTCCAAAGGTCACGCAAGGTTGGAGGGAAAAAGTGGGAGTAAGCAGCCTCTGATCCCATTGACAGCCAGGTCACTCATGTACAAAAAACACTCGTGAAAAGGAAAGACTGAGATTAGATGAGGAGAGTCAAAATATATAGTAGCTATCTTACCCAAACACGAATGGAATGCAGAGGAGAAGGGACTGAGGGACCGATTAGAGGGATTAGATGGGAACACGAGAGGGAAAGGCTATGATTCAACCTATCAAGTTCGAAATGTGAAGAACTCTTGAATTACAAAATGATTATTTAAATAAATATTCAGGCAGTATGGTTGGCTTCACTGACACGGAGTCAACTTCCTCCAGTGAATGCTCCTCCTCAATCGATGGCTCCCACTCCTGCTATTAGGATACGACTCAATAGAGGATTGTTCGACCAGGCATCTAGCATTGCTTGTCAGTTATGAGGCAGTTTGGTCACGCTCTCTTTCATCTATTCCTAGCAGAAGACAGATAGTTTGATAAGTGAATCTCCTCTTCAGCGGGTCTAGTCGAGTATCAAATCTCTCGTCTCTCCATTCCCTCCACTCAACAATGCTTCACTGAGGGATGCGTGCAGATTCAGAATCTGCGAATCACCAACTTCCGACAACCTCAGGTCAGGTTTTCTTACAAACCGAACATTTTTAAAACAATAAGGATTGCATTTTCTGTGGAAGAAGAAATAATTGCATGAAAATAACGATAATAATTTGAGGGTATATACTTCGGCCCGATTCCTCCCAATCAACTCGTGTTGCGACTCACCAATTTCGACTTTTTGTGAGTCTCCGACCTCTCTCTGATTTCTCTTCTTACTCACATATTGAGAGATCCATTTGTGTTTTCATTTTAGGGAGCGCCAATGAAACAGATCGAACTTGAAAATGTGCCTTTGAACTGTGGAGTGCGAGAAAAGGGACACAGGGAGGAGGAGGGGGGACGGGAGGAGATAGGGTCATTCACAACGATTAGACTGAACAGCTGAGGATTACTGAGAAGAGTTTAGAATAATCGGAAAGAGAGAGACTGAGGGGAATGGAGAGAGGACAGACGGTTTAGAATAATCGGAAAGAGAGAGACTGAGGGGAATGGAGAGAGGACAGACGATAAAGGAATGTCAAGATCAGAGGGAGATCGAGAATTCAACCACCGCCAGTTTTAGAGTTGCAAAAAAGACGATTGAACTTGGAGTTTCTCCCTGTGAAAATCCCCGATTGGCGTACTTTACGATTGAGAAGTGAAACAAGTTCGGAAAATAAACAACACGAAAGTATTTTTCACGAATAAATAATCGCATTTTAGCATAACTGGAAATCTCGGAGGATCAATTCAAGTGATCATACAATTTCCCGTTGGAGGAACAATTTATGTTACCGGTGAGATCCCTTTCATGTTTCTAATTATAGAATTTTGTCATATATTCACTCATTGATAATTTCAATATTTCAGGTCGTGGTCTCTCAGTCACGACGACGTTCGACCTTCAGAAGTCAGTTGACGATGAACCCTATCTGAGGATGCTCACTTGTGGAATTGAAGGTCATTCCTATCTGCTAGTCTTATTATATCAGTTACTGCGAAGTAGAATCTCGTTCTAGCACTACCGAAATGACAAAAATTAAGGAGTAATATATTTTAAAATGCAGGAGGGACGATCGAGGCTCGTGTTGCTGGTATGGGCATCTTCACTGATACTGTAAACAACAAATACGGAGTGAGTCCCATTCTGTTTTTAAAAAATCTTCTTTGTTCAGAATAATTTAGGAAAATTATGGTGAAATTTTCAGTTTTGACGCTTTTTGTTTGAGATGCCCCTACACCCTTCCCAATATTGATCCTTCCCCATTGCAGTCTATGATGTCGATGCAGACCCGTCGTAATCTCCAGACTACGATGTGTCGTCATATGCAATCTCTCGTCGATCAACACTTCTCTGATAGACTCAGGAAATTGCCCCGAACAGTCTCAGTCAAGGATCTCACCACGCTCGTCATCAGTGTACGGTGGATTATCGATTGAAATATTCGAGTAATTGATCATCATTGTATTTCAGGGCACTCGTGAGGAGGACCCGCAAGTCGCAGGTATCATCAATAGTCGAATTGATTTTATTCAGGAAATGATGCAATGAGCAGCTCTAGATAAGGCAATAGGTAGACTTTATGAAGAAACGTGATTGGATAAAACAATCCCTCGTCTGGTTGTTTGGTAGCACCCTCTCGAATTCCATCGTTGTTGAATGCATCACTGATTTGTCTCTTTCTCCTTATTGTCCGTCCATTGGTCGTGTTATTGTGACTGGTGAGGGGGATCTTCAGCCGTCTCTGCTGCTCCGACCTGGCCATTCGAACAGCAGCAGCAAGGATTCGTGCAGCCGATGCAGCAGTCGCAGTCTCCCTTCTCTCCCCAGATGCAGCCATTCGCCCAGAGATGGGCCATCTTGAGGAGGAACAAGCGACAGGTACACGATATATTTCAGAGTGTTTATGAGAGATGGAGGAGTGGTCAGTGGGTGGTTCCGGGTTCAGTGTTACGGTAGACAAAATCGATAATTTGAAAGTAGTCGTTGACTCTTTTCCCCTCTGATTGATGCAGGATGCGAAAGAGGAAGAGCCAGACTACATGGACGAGGCTCTCAAGGAGGATGGAGCCAAGAACCCTCCATCATCATCAGCAGCTGCTTCTGCTCCGAAAAAGAGCTGGGACCTCCAGGAGACCGATGTGGTCGTGGGTACGGTACCCGGTGACTGCTTACTGGCTCCGGCTCAGCTTCTGTTTATGTATATCCGATATCTTCTGTTCTCGTGTGTGCTGTGTTAATTGTGTTGCGCCAAATATGTCTAACCACATTGAACTTGAGAAAAGCAGATTCGATAATATAATAATCGCTGATAGAGTGCAGGATACGCTAGCTTGCTATCGCTTCGAAGCTCTGATTTATCACATTTTACGATGCTTTTCAGCGCCATTCACCGCTGAGGATCTACACAAGTTCTTCAATGTGGTATGTGATATTCCCCCCCCCCCCCCAAATTTCGGAACTATCTAGAAATCAATTTCCGAACAGAAAGCGATCATTCACTGTTTTTTAATTATCACTTTTTTTATGCTTCTGTCTAGTATTTGGCGAAATACCTTTCGTGAATACGAACAAATGAAATTAAATATATAATAATTGTATTGCAGGAGCGAATGCGTCATCTCTTCGTGGATGTGAATATGCTCGATGCATCGGCCACCACTGAGGATTTCTCCATAGGAATCAGTGGAAATGTTTACTCTAGCAGATCACGTTAGTTAATTAACGTAATGATTTGTTAAAATAATAAATCAATAATTATACTTCCAGTCGGTGAATCTCCCTTCGTTCCTCCCTATCCCTTCCGACTCCCTCAGAATCCAACGAGAAGAGCTGCCGAGGTATGTATCACTGTATATTTATAGTTCCTTCGTGGAGGATTTTGAACAGAAGATCGTCCAGAATCATACAAACAATCAAATAATTCCTTCAGGTCATCGTATCTTCGTACACTATCAACAGTCTTCTCTTCCACGCTCATCGGTATGCCTTTACGTCCTTTCCATCCATACGATTCTGTCATACGTTAAATTTTTTTAAACGATAAAAATCCCGCTTTCATCACCGAAACTGAACTCTTCTCTCCAGCACGAATGCCCTTCTCTTCCACGTTGATAGTTCAACTCCTGGCGTGGGGAATCTCCTGAAGACGACCTGTTCCATCGATGAGATTTGTATCTCTGATCAGATTGAGGAGGTGAGGTATTTCTCATTCCAATGAGTTGTAAAGAGCATTGAAACTAGTTGAAGAGATGATGCGATTGATGGTGATTTAAAGAAGGGGGAACACGACCATCTGGGTTGATGAGTTCTCGACGTGAGCTAACGGGTCTCCACTATCTGATCACACTTTTCAAAAGACGCATGTTACTAATTTTCGTTTGAACCGAGTAATGAGCGATTGGCTGTGTGCCAATCGGGCCTGATCGCTCAGGCACTAATCCGAGAGGGGGAGAGAGAAGGGATAATTGAGAGTCCGCATGCAAATCGGCGCGTGCGTCGCGGCCGTGCAATTTGCATCACCGGTCGTGTTCCCCCTTTTTTAATGATGATCTAATCCAAACTATCACTTTTTTGCAACTAATTGATAAACTGATTGATCCATTCAGGTCGGTCAACGTTTCCCCGGCAAGAATCTGGAGTTGATCATTCGTACATTAGAGGAGCCGAGCGTGGAGATTGAAGAAGGTCAGCCATCCTACAAACCGTCGTTTTGTTATTCTTCTAAATAAAACATTTTCGTAATTTGAATAAACTTTTTCCAGGTGCTGTCATCATGAAATTCTCCGGCAAGACGATGTTCTTCGTGCAAGGATCGAGGAAGAAGGTAAGAGTGACCGTTGATCTTTGATCTTCACCGCATTATTTTATCGATTAAAGGTCTTTCTGTCAGGATGCAGCTGTTACCATTCTCAATTCCCTTCTTTTCTCAATCATAGTGAATGTTCCAGGTCGGATCAATTTCCTTCACTACAGTCTTCGAGGTGCAAGCGCAGACAATTGGAGGACGACTTGTCGGTAAGTTTTTATATATTCTTTTATTAAAAAAAACATTTTGTAATCTACAATATTATATTTCAGGCACGCTCGCCATTCGTCGTCTCGTCTTTCATAGAGACGTTGACTTCTTCGGTTAGTGCCATTTATTTACTTTTCTACATTTTCATTCTGATTCGGGATATTTTTCGTTTGCTTATCGCAGCTAATAAATGAGACATTGGAGGTTTGACTGCTCGTGATTTGGAAGGATTTCGTCAATCGATTAGACAGACTCTTGAGAAGAAAGCAAATGCCACTCTCAAGAAGGGAATTCCACTATCTACTGAGACTGACAGGTTTGCATTCGAATCCAGTACAAAATAAATGCGGATGATTCTAGTCTACCGCTCAAATTCAACAACATCCATGTCTCCTTCATGAAGAATATTCTTCTGTTGCAGTCTAATATTGATCTCTACAATACACTTTTCAGTTTGTCAGGTATGTGCAAGTTTATTATGAATACATAATGATTAGATCCCTTGTAACAGTCCCCTACTCTTTATTTTGTCCATCGTGACTCCCTCTAGAGATAGAAATTTGCCCCAATCAACTAGTCAGTTGACCGAGATCTTGTCTGATCCTCAATTATTCTACTGATCATTCATCACAGTTTCAGTCTCTCTTTCATTCCAGGAAACTCAGCCTTCCCTTCTCTTCCTAATTTCGTCAATCGAGTCAAGGCTGCCTAAACACTGCTCACACTTTCAAAATATTCCTCATTCGCTCATACATTGTTAGAGTGTACGGTCAATTGGCCTTTCACTCCTCCCACGAAGATACGGTTACTGTAAGCACGTGTACTCCCATCCCCCGTATTGATTATTGCCCGTCCCCTTTCCAGTCAGCCATACCGTAGTCGATCAAGAGTCAATCGATAACTATAGGCGGTCTAAATAAGCTTCATTGTTACATTGTAAATATTGGCAGACTGACAGACGTCCTTCAATTAATCACACAATTGTTTATTCCTCCCGAACGGTTTCCGTTGGTATTTGACGAGGTCGCATGAGCTACGATAAATGAATTTGAATAGGGCATTTGAGCATTGGAACATTTCAAATCTCAACGGAACACCTCCCGCCATTTGAATAACATGGATGGAGAAAAAACAGTTGTGTTTCAAAGATTCTTGGTAATCATGGATTGTTGTCTCAATGCAAAGAATATTTCGAAACGGATCTAATCAAATTGTGTCAACCGTCAACTCCTCCACGTCATACTGAACTTCTTTCACTGAAAAATCTTGCCAAGTATAATGCAATAATAAGATGAAAGACACTACAACTGTTCTTCTATTGGCTACAGCTTGGCCGAACCTGTCGAGTAAGAGAAAGGAGAGAAGGAAGGGTTGATCTCTGGTTTTCGCGCGGTAGAACTCATTTTGGGCGTTAGCAGCCTGTACCCAGCCATTGAGGGAATTCCTTAGATCACTTGTGTTTACAATATGGAAGGAAGTGGAAGAGAGGACTGTGTACTCTCCGATCGAGAGAAGAATCGTCTAGACTAAAAGAGGAAGTAAACATACTATCAATACCATCAAATCTCCAGACTATTTTGTACATTCTGCACTTCTAGGATCAAAATTGGTCATGAAAATAACTAGATAGGTTAAAATTTAGTGATAAAAATAATTTGGAACTGGCAAAGGGTTAAATAAAGTTGATTGAACGATCTCGAAGAGTTCTAATGACGTTTCCTCCCTTGTGAGATGCAGTCTGATTCATTCTCAGACATTTGTTTCTTCTTCTCTTCTTCCCTTCGCTTTCCCTTTTCATCTTCGATCATCTAATTGTGTCCGTACAGAACTGACTCAATCACTTCTCTTTCTTTCTCCTCTCAAATAAGTGCAATTGTGCAAATGACACGAAAAGGACGGAGGCTTAAAAGGAGGGAGAGGAGAGGGGGGGGGGGAGGCGAGACTGTCTCCCATTCAAGGACAGTCTGGGTCTCAATGAACATAAGAGGTCGATTGATAATGGAATAACTAGTCATGACGACATCTCTGCTTCTTCTATCAAAACAAGGTCTGGCAAGATCATTAATGATCAGGGACAGAAATGTCACAAGGACGAAACAAAGCAGCACACGATCAATCTCAACGGCCCTTAGTCTAGACCATTCCAATCCATTCCAAACCATCATTCCGTTTCCCTTTCACTCGAATCCCCGTCTGCTCTTATTTGATCTTCCCTTCCGAGTGTCTCAGACTACTCTCTCAATAATGAATTGTCTCTCATTTCTCTGAATGGTAAGATCACGAGAAATGACGATTATTCCATTGCACAAGACACAATTGAGAGTTGACCATTCCTCCCACTTTCCTCTGTCCCTCCCTTGCCCTCACTTCTCTATTGTGCTGCACCACTAACCTTCTTTTTGTTTCTAATTCCCCGAAAATGTCGAAAAGCGAAGGAGTGTAAGAGGTGTGTGATGGGAGAGGAAGGGGGGGGGGGGAAAGGTCACTGAGAAAAGAGAAAGGAACGCCCACGACTTCCCTTCGTCGAGGAGTAGTACACACAACACACTGTAGTAGGGGGGAAGGGGCAGTCCCTGCAGGGAATTCACTTTATATCCATGATTTCTGATCAGCAAGGGGAGATTGTGCAGCTGTTAGGAAGGAAAATCGAAAGGGAAGATCCTTTTCCGGAAAATTCTGAGAAGATGAGGTCACTGAAATGGCAGTTGTCGAGTGTCTAACTCGGGCATTAATCTGGGTGTATTTCAATGCTATGATTAGCAAAAGGTCGGCAGACTC
The DNA here is from genome assembly GCA_036245825.1 of Pristionchus entomophagus. Classification (NCBI taxonomy): domain Eukaryota; kingdom Metazoa; phylum Nematoda; class Chromadorea; order Rhabditida; family Neodiplogasteridae; genus Pristionchus; species Pristionchus entomophagus. The sequence continues at coordinate 20,489,613 of BTSX01000001.1, read as the reverse complement.
AAACAAACGTTGATAACTGCATAAAATGGTGATAACTAGGGGTCTAGCAGGGTTTCTCGCATCACTTTTCCTCTCTAGCCCCGTTTCCTCCCTCGGATTGACTCACTTCAACTATCCCTTCCTCCTATCTTTTGTCTGGCTGTTCTCTCAGTCATCCCACCTTCCCTTTGACTCTCTCTACCGAAGGACACCCAAACAAAAGAGTCAGTTGACGATGGAAAGGTTACCGTAGTCACGACGATGGATGGTATGCAATGAGTATCATCGCCCCTCGAGGCTGCAACTACGGTAGAAAAGAGGGTGATGTTGTCGCCTATTCTTGTTCTGTCGAGCTAATCAAAGCTTACCAGGGAAAGTGCAATTCTCCCATCCAGTACTCTATGGGTCGGGATAGTGCGGAGTGAGTATTATCATTTGCCTAATCTCTCACAGACTCGCAACATCCCATTTGTCGTTCTATCACTACTCAATGCACAGATTGGCATTCATAGAATGAGATGGTAGACACTACTATCTCCCTCTCCCCCTGCCTCTTCTTCTCTTCATCTCTCTCGCACCTTTCTTAAGTGATCAGAGATTGTGTGTCCCTTTCAACATCGCAATGTAATTCGCGCCTCGAGGGCTCTAATTTGGCTGTCTCCTCGTTTGCGAGGACCCCCATCCCCCCCCCCCCCATCCCCCCTTCCCCCCTTGGACAGATCACTAATCATCCGTCTGCACCATTTACACATCCATCGAACTTCTCTAGACCTCGAATTATCTCTGTTGCGAAGTTCGCGTAAGGCCTCACAAATCTGCCTCGAACTTGTTATTTTGTTGAAATGTGTGCATGTGATGAAAATGTAAGATGAAAGCCCGCTTGACGTTTGCACTAGTGCATCAAACACCTATGGATAATAGAGAACTCGAATAGACTCACTAGACTGTCTCTTCATCCCTTATTCGTATTGCAGTCAATTTCCCATTTGAAGGTCCTTTAGTGTCTGTCCTTCCCATTAGCCTCTACTGTTTTGATTGGTCTACTCCACTAAAGGGAGACGCCCTCTCTGTATCCCGATCCATCCTTTTCCTTCTTTCATTTTCCCTTCTTCTTCCCCCTCTAGAAAGAATAGCAACTCCCTATTTGGCAGTCTAGACTGGCCTCATTCCATCTATTGCGGAAGTCCCGGTAATCATAATGAATACTCCATCCAACCTCTTCGCATCAATCTTTCGTAAGTACCGTACTTTTGCATCTATTCCTCGTCATCTTTTTTATTTGGAAGTTGTAGAAGATGTCATATTCCGAACCCGACAGTATGAGGGAAGTTCTATTTCTAGAGAATGATTCCGACCACGAGGCTTTTTACTTTTTCGGGCAGACTCCCTCCTATATCCCCTCAGTCTCTCATTGGAATCATCGTCTTCTCTTCATCATTCGGTTCCTCTTCATATCAATGGCTTGGCTCTCCTTCAATCCCTTCTAATCTCTCGTTCCATATCCATATGAACACATGGCGATTCAAATCCCCCTGCAAATAGAGACTTCTCACCGAGATTTTGAATCATTCTCCTTCCGGCTCTCATTGATCTGGATCCTAATCCGAGTCAGAAATATCCCTTCTTTCCCCCCATTTAATCAGCCCTTGTTGACATCAGATCTGATACCACAGTGGTTCCACTAGCCGCGCCCCTTTTTATGCCCATTTTTGCCGGACCTTCGCCCGCATTTCGACGCTCAATCTCTAATGAGTTCCTACGTGAGCAATGGCTCAGTGTTCGGGGCCATAACTACCGTAATCACTTGCCCTTGGGGGATACGGTAGGGGAGGGGGAGGGGGGACGTGGCAAGGGATAGGCTAGTGGTTGATGGGAGAGAGGGACGGGGGAGAGACGGTAACCTGCTCTTAGCCGATTCAACAATTGTTCAACAGCATGGTGTGTTTCGTGTTTTGAGATCTCTCTCCTTTTCCTCCCTTCTTCCCCTATCTTCTCCTCTCAATCTCCCCCTATCTAACCCTACTTACTCTCTCCTTCTTCATCGGTTAAGAGATCACCAATCGACCACTTGCTTACTGCAATCATTCCAACTTACCGTAAGCCCTCTGCACTTCTTAGCGTTCCGCCTATCACGAACTGCGCGGGCGGAGCGATTACGGTAGTGAAGGAGGAAGTGGGAGGGGAGAGTCACTGTAGATGCAGGCATAGTGGGGGTGATTAGTTAAACTTATTAGGCGGGCCTACGTTCCTCTTTGTAGCAAGACTTGAGGGAAAATGCATATTTGTACTGGAATGTTTGGCATTATTTAGCAAGTTGAATCGCTGGAATCGGCTGTAGAAAGGCAACTTGGCGTTTAAACATTTCGGACATTGTCATTTGTGCAGGTAAACTGACTTACAACACAATATATGCTTTACGAGTATTTCGACATCATCCGCATAGCTATCCTCTCATAATATACCGTAGGGATCTCGTGGTTAGATCAATGATAGATTGATAAGATCCCCCATTATAACCCAGATGAGACGGAATGGGGAAGGAGATATCAAGCGATTATCACTTGCGCATACGAATAAGATGAGTTTGTTCATTGGTCGTGCCATTCAGTGGATGGTTGGGGTGAGAATGAGACGAGTTTAATCCATTCTCAAGAGAAGAACAGGGATGATCTATAGTCCAGAATGGAGGGGGATATGGCAGGATAGGAACTGAGGCCCATCCAACCATCTGCTTATCATTTTATGTCAATCCATTGATGTTGGAGATCTCTAGTAGAAACGTAAAAGCACGCCAAATGTTCTCGACCTATAAAAGGAGAGTTTGATTCCCAGTGTGTTCCGACTGCAGATCCGAGAGTGTGATTGTCCCTTCCATGTGCTATGCAACTCTTCCGTATATGATGCGAAAGCGCATTATTGCCTCTATTTCCTCCCCCTAAAAGCCCTCTAATGTGCTTGTTTTATTGCCGTATCGATGATGTTCCTAGTAACCAAGCCTGACTCTCCCCGTCTGCACTCCTTTCTACAAGGGGACTTCGCACTAGAGTCTTTTTGAGACCTATTCAGACTATGAAACCCGCAGAACTAACCTTCCCTATGTTACCAACATTCGGTGAGTCCGTTTGTTCCTGTGATGCGATTGTACTTTTTGAATGGTTTTTGAAGAAACTAACAAACTAATCTCCGATATCGATCGATAGACTACCGTATCCTTCCTGATCCGTTCGGGGTCTGGTAATTTTTGATCGCCAGAGCACAGTGGAGTGTGTTGAAAGGCACATTCTGATTCATCTTCCGAATCTCATCTAATTGAAATCTTCTAATGTCAAATTCCGTTCGCTTCCTCTTTTCCTTCCTGCTTTCATCGTCTTTTCTTCCGTTTTGTCTGAAGAAGAGAATCGGCAAAAATTAGGGAGTTCGGCAGTGTTTTGTGGCTCCAAACTGGCTTTCATTTTCGACTTCAGTTTTTTGTCTTGTGATGTAGAGGGGGAAGGGAGGAGTGGGGGAAGCAATCGAAGCACGGATTGGCACTCGATATTCGAGTTTGATCTTCTCTTCCCTTCCTATTTACGATGAGACTATCGAATACTCGCCCTGCTTCTTCTCTCTTTTCTTCTTTCTTTCAAATCCCGGCAATTCTCTCTCATTCCAACGAAAACACGTATAGAGAATGTCGATCAATGATCGATCCTTTATTTCGTGTCGGGAATTATTCACATTTTTGTTGCTGCTTCTCCTCCATCCATTCCTCCATCTCCCTCCTCCTCCTCCTCCTTTCTCCTCTCCTCATCGGTTTCGCCTACCGTACCCTCAGTGTGACCGCGATGCGTACCCGATTTTACACCGTATTCGATTCAAGTTGCAAACTCGATCGAGGACTGAGTTTATTCAAAAAACAGAGAGTGAATAGTCAAACACCAACTGTCTCACTATTTATTAAAGGTGGGGACAGGGCACAAAGAGCGCACAATCGAGGGTGCAAATGACCCCTTCTGCATTGTTTCTCTGTCCTTTCACATTTCAACGGTGATACGAGGGGATCACTACAGTTTTCGCACCTTCTCAAGGCTTTCTTGCTGTTTTCGTTACTGTTTTTCGCATGTTTTGACCTCTAAGAAACCACTCCGATCCACTCCTCCCATCATTTCCTTATCGCTCCTTATAACACTACATGGTACTACATGGTCGTACGCATGTCCCCAAAGGTTGTCGAAATACCAAATCTCGCCTCCCTTTCTCTTCTCTTCTCGTGTTATAAACCATACACAGTTTCCTTCTCTCTCATTCACTCCCCTATCAATTCTTCTTCTTCTCCTTCCTTCCTCCCGTTTTAGTATCACCCACCGACTGTCCACAGCACATGAGCATGACCCACTGCACGTCCTACCGTATCCATCCAGAGTACGGTATACTAATGGACTAGACATATAGCATGTGAGTAGTAGTGCTCCTTTCTCTCTCATTGTTATCTCCCTCGACCCCTTGACCTTGAATAGATGGAAACTCTCTTCTCCTATACTAGCATCATCACAGAAAGCACGAATGACTGACTGATCATTGTACAAATGAAGGGAACGACTCATCATCCAGTCCCTTTCTCCTCTATCACCGAATACCCATTTTAGCCCCGCCCACTTCCCCGCTTTTTCATCCCTTTCCCTTCGTGCCCTGAGGCAATTGTCTCTGTCTGGCAGGAATTTATCGCCATCTAAGAGCCCTTCTTCACTCGATTCCAGATTCTTCTCTCCTTCATCTCACTGTCAAAATAGGCTCTTGACGGGGGAAACGGTCACAGTGTTTGGATGTCATACCGCATACCTCTCTCTCCCCCTCCCCTCCCCCTCTCCCTTTCTCTCACTCGTAGTCTAACCTTCATCTTCCTCCCTATCTTCTTCTCCCTCTCCCTCTGCATTTCAACAGCACACGCATTCGATGATGTGTCTCCACGCCTAAATTCTTATCTTTTTCGCTACCGTATTCGGAGGAAGGCGCTGATTATAGTCGGATACAGTATCATCAATGTGTGATGGGTACGGTATAAGGAGTGATTGATCTACCACTGGTCTCGACTCGATCACTCATCTCTCTACCAATTGGTCTCTTCTTGTCATCCACCCATCATCACTTTAGTGCCAGAGAAGAAGCAGCCACGTTCATGTTACAACCTCCCTCTCCCTCTCTTTGAGTCTTCCCCCCCCCTTCATCAGCTGTCAACTACCGTACCCTCTCCCCCCCCCTCCTCCCCCTCCTCCCCCCCTCTCCCCCCTCCGTCTGGCCTCCTCAGGGGTCACAATTGAGAAAGGCCAATGGTGTGTTCTATGTTTTGTCTATCTCCATTTGTGTCTCAATCACCTCTCATCCTTCTCCTTCCCATCTCCACCGATCAGAAGGGGTATTATTCAAATGGGACTCGTGGATTCAATCGATAATCTCACTCTCCCTATCTCTTTCATCATTACTCTCGATCGCCGATCAAAACTCTTTCGTGTTTTAACCATTCGGTTCCACTTTTCGACTCTTTCTTCTCCTTCTTCTCACTCATCTTCTTTTTCCACTTCTTTCTCGTATACGATTATTGGCGATTGGGTGAAGATCGTCGATGGAATGACTTACCCAATCAATAAGCATTCAGATCACATCATGACGATGGCAGCTCCACAAGAGACAGTCGATGGTCAGGCAGTTACGTTCTTCAACATCGCCAAGCAGATTCCGAAAGGTACTGTAGGATGGGGGAGTACGGTAGTTCGGAGGGTCAGACCCGTGATTGCAGGCGTGAAGAGGCACTGTGGAATGTGCAGACAGCACGGAGTTGTTGCCCAGACCCGCAACCACACCTGCCCCTTTAAGAACTGCGAGTGCACCAAGGTACGGTAGGATTACGGTAGAGGGAAGGAGGAGTACGGTAGTCCAGTGGAGCAGACTCATGATCCTCGTCTTACAGTGTAATCTCGTTCGTCAACGTCGATCTATAATGTCGATGCAGATCAGATTGAGAAGAGAACAGGACAAGATGTTTGTGAGGACGAATGAACCAGGACAAGCAGAGGTACGGATAGATCAAAGATCAAGAATCAAAGATCAAAGACAAATCTGCAGGTGGTCCCTCCCACAAAGATGTCCGATGCACCGACAGCCTGTTACTTCTGTCAGAAGTGCAAGAACCATGGAGTGCTCAGATGGAAGAAGGTGAGAGACTGAACCAACCATGAATGGGCATGATCTCATTCCACATGTTGGATGTAGCTGTATTCTTCAGCAACATAGTCGGTTGAAATCAAACAATACCAAAGGAATAATATGGAGAACCGATTGAACCTCATTATTTTCCCTTGCAGGATCATAAGAAGAATTGTCAGTTCGTCAACTGCTCCTGTGGTCAGTGTGAATTGATCGACACAAGAAGGGCACTCGATTCCCATATCAAGAAGGGAAGGAAGAGAATCCATAATGATGATGGTGAGTTATGATTAGTCTTTCTGGAGCGAATATTGACTCTCTCTAATCCGTGTGATCTCTCGCTTGTCAAAGAGACTTAAGAGAATATTGAATAGAGAGAACTGCGATTCGGCTGGAAAATATATAGTGACCAAGATTCTTCCTATTTCACTGATCTCCGTTGCAGATCCCAAGACGGATGCTGACCTCCAGGCCGATATGCGTGCTTCATCCATGGCCTCTTCCCCTACCGTATCCGATGGACACTCACCATCCATCACCGATTTTGAGGTGAGATTTACTAATTTCCTCAACCCACCCATTATTTGAACAGGCGATATTTACTAGACACACTACGGTAGCAGAAGCAGTTGAAATGTGCAAGAGGACAGTTGGTGCCTTGTCAAAGTCAGAATTTCGACGGGTTGGAAATGATGAGGAATCTCTTTTCTTCCTCTTCTCCCGAATAACATTCCACTCAAATTTCAACCTTTTCTTTATAGAAATGCCAGACTTCGCCCTTTATAATTCGGAATTGATTCATCTAATCGATCGATATTTCAGCTCTCTCAATCTCTGAGTGCACTCGGCTACAGTACCATCCCTGAGATTGCATCTCTGGTTCCCGAGATGAAAATGGATCTCTCATCTACCGTACCCTTCCTTACCGTAGCTCCTTCACATTCCATTACTACTACCACTCATCTCATTCCCACTGAACTCCTCCTTCAACAATTGGCTCTTCAAGCAGCTTCCCTTCAACTCCAACAACCCCCCACTCCTACCGTAGTCTCTACTCCTACCGTATCCACAACTACAGTAGTACCCTCCATCATTGATTCTGTTCCTTCTGTTGTGGATAGCGTACAATATCTCAATCTCGTACACCATCAGACTCAACCCACAATTCTGATTCAGAACCCAGTCATGTTCTCGCTCCAGCAAAATACCGTACCCCCACTAGGGAATACTGTACTTCCAGCCCTTTCTCAGATGGATATTCACAATCTAGTGAGTAACGTTCGTGGTATTGAACAACTTCTCATGTTGACCTCTCGGATCTAGATACTATAGTCTACCGTAATCTTCACAGACTCTTCTCAATCAATCAATAACCTCTCTTGATTGTCTCTAGTCACCCCCTAGTGCAGCAACCTCTCTTTGTCTTGATCAGGAACCGAATGTTTACTCCTCTCGCGCGTTAGCCGCGTCAACACTGACGCGTCTTACGCGTCTACCGTAGCCTACCGTAGTCCGACCGTGTGATAGACACAGATCAACGGGTTACAGAGTATGTACAGATGATATGAATTGTTATTTATTGTCGATTGTGGACATGAAATACTTGATTGCAACGTGTCAATGTACAATATGCAAAGGATGGATTGAAACACAGGAAAGGCGATTTGGAGAAGAGAAAAGAGGAGAAATGTGGAAAACTTGATTATTCATTCTCATTTGGGATATGAAAAGAGAAGAGAAATTAAGAGTAGTATTTCGACACTAAGTGGAAGGAAGTTACTTCCGGCAATTGACAAAGTTCATGATTGATTGGTGGAGAGTGAGAATGAAACCCATTCGAGGGAAGAGACGGTGAGAGAGGGGGAAAGTCGGGTAGTGCCTCGCCTCTAACGACCGGTTAGATCATCTGCCTATCACTCGTGTGTCGTATTGATCACTCTTATTATTCACTTTCTTATCACAATTTTTTATTACTATTTCTTTCAAAAGTTTGAGCTTATGTTTTAAATAATTACAATTTTTAAAAATTAAATTCAAATGATTATATTTTTTTATTCAATTTTCCAAAATCGATGTGAATAATAGTACGGTAGATATTTCTGTGCGAGACCCTGCGACCTACTGTAATCGCAAGACGTTGCATCTCCAATTTCGCTCGTCGTTTTAGTCGGGTTTTCATGGAAGCTGTGGCGGAGTTCGACTTCGTCGCGACGGATTCAGATGAAGAGATCAGTTTTCGACGAGGACAGCTACTCAAGGTGATTTTCGTATGTTTCATCGCCTGAAATTCATTTCATTCGTTGTTTGTTATTAACTTGACGATACTGAGCTTTCTAGGTGCTGGAAATGGACGAAGATGAGCACTGGTTCCGTGCCGATCTGGATGGCAAGGAGGGATTCGTTCCCAAGAACTATCTCAGGTTTGCTTCACAGTGAAGCGTAGTTGCTTCCGCTTACTCAACCACTTGTTTCTCGAAGGTCTTCCTTTTTGACAACTTCTTATTTTCTAGAATGCTCTCCAGTTCGTGGTTCGTTGGTCGAGTTCCGCCATCCAATTTAACTGAGATTTTGAAGAAGAAGCCTCCTGGTAGCTTCCTTGTCAGGCACTCGCAATCTCAGGTATTTTACTCCTATTTTGTTACTTCAGTTCTTTCTATTTTTTAAAATTATGGTGAAAATGTTTCACAGAAAGGCGACTACGCGATTTCTGTAAGGGAGTCTGCACACGATGTTGTTCAGCACTATCGAATCAAGCGAGATCAAGGTTTTCTTTTTATTTCATTCTTTCTTTGATTGGTACTAACCGGTCTCCTCAGGTTTGTACAGCGTGTGGGACACCAGCTTCCGTAGTCTGAATGAACTCATCGAATACTACTCGGTAAGGCTTTAAAAAAGATAATAGTTTTTTTTAAACTAGGGGTGTCCCATAAGTCTTGAGAATTGCTCCGTAAATCATTGTTGCGCAATCGAATGCCCCGATTTCGAAATGCAAATTGTAAACAAACTATTGCATCATGCTGACGTCGAAGGGGTATTGGCATTGCATCAGTTTAGAATTTGCCACAGTCATTCTAGTGATGGAGACTTATCACGATTAACGCGCTGTCTTACTTCATTCCTTCCGCCTTGGTCGAACATCCAAAGAAGCTCATGCGGACCTGGTGCTTACGGATGGAGAGGATGCCCCTTCCCTTGCTACATGCCATCGTTGGTACACCCGCTTCAAGAAAGGAGATTATAACCTCGATGACCAACCCCGATCCGGTCGCCCAATTTCTCGCAAACCCACTCGAGTTCTCACTGCGCTGAAGAAGGATCCGAAGAAGAGTGTGCGCATGTTGGCGGCAGAGACTAGCACTCCCAAGACCACCGTGTGTCGGACCCTCCATCGGGTAGGAAAGACAGCGAAGCTCCCCCAAGTCATTCCCCATGACCTCTCCCAGGCACAACTCAAAAAGCGAGTTGAGGTGTGTCGGGAATTGCTCTCTCGTAGATCGAATCTGCGATGGGTAAATTCCATCATCGCAGCAGATGAGAAGTGGATCACCTATGATAATCCGGAGAGGAGACTGCAGTGGTGCGACGTGGATGAAAAGCCCCAGCCCACCCCGAAGAAGGAGCAGCACGAAAAGAAGGAAATGCTGTGCGTCTTCTTCTGCTCCCTCGGTCCCCTCTATTGGGAGATCCTCGCCCCCAACACCTCGGTCACCGCCGACCTCTTCACTCAACAACTGGAAGAGATCGCCATCAGGGTCCCCCCGAACTCATGAGCGAGGAAAAAATTCTGATGTTGATGGACAATGCGCCCGCCCATCACGCGAAAATCACCCAGACCAAACTGGACGAGCTTAATATGGAATGGCTTCCTCATCCACCATATTCCCCTGACATTAGCCCTTGCGACTACCATTGTTTCCGCTCACTGTCTGACTTCTGCAGGGGAAGGAAGTTCAAGGACCGAGACTCACTCGTTCGGGCATTCACCGAATGGATCATATCTAAGCCTCCCGAGTTTTGGAAGAGAGGTGTTAACCCCCTTCCCGAAAGATGGAGACAGGTCGTGGGTTCGAAGGGGGTATACATTGATTATTGATTATTGTAAACTGTTGACGAAATAAAAAAATTTTTTTTTAAAACCAAAAAAATTATCAAGACTTATGGGACACCCCTATAAAGTTAGTTCTCACTCTGAATGTTCTCAGCATACTTCAATCTCCCGCATGACGAAGTCAATTCTCGTGAAACCCCGTCGGGAGACCGACTCTCCGCCCATTCTGCAGCATCTGCAGCAGCAGGTCTCTGCTGCACCTCCCTCACAGCCGGCCCCACCCCCTCCCATACCACAGTCGGTATGTTGTCATCTACTTTGGAATTGAGTAGATAATTTGAAAATTTGAGGTTCTAAGCTATCATAATACGTGTTAATATAATATACTTGGTGGTGTCTCAGGTAGAGTACGAAGCACAAAAGTCTCCACTGGACAGTCCACTCGATGACTGCGATGATGACATCGTTCAGGTGAATTATTATCAATTCATTACTATTCTTATTTTGCTAGTGAAGTGATCAATTGATGACTTAATGCCAGGCGATGTTTGATTTCGACGGAGTGGAACAGGATGATCTACCCTTCAAAAGGGGTGATCTGATCAGAGTGACTGGAAGAGACGCTAGTGGATGGGCCACTGGCCAACACTTCAATGGACACACTGGTCAGTGGGGTTCCGTGTGGATGGGATTACGGTAGATCGAAGAGAGAATATCAATTATGTTTCAGGCACTTTCCCTGAATCGTACGTGGAGGCATTCAGACGAGCCAGTGCCCATCGGGGCACAGAACGACGAAAGGTATGGTAGTCCAGACGGATCGATCCCGGGGCGAGATACCGTATCCAGGCAGCGAATTGAGGTCACGTCGACGAGTGCGGGCAGTGGAGCAGCCGCCAAGGCGAGAAAGGCCCGAAGATCGAATGGATCCTGAGACGAATGGTAGGAGTACTGTAGGATGAAGAGATTATTGATTATATCGTTTCAGAAATCTCGAATATCTGGTAGTTACCATAGGTTATATATTCCGTTCCCGCTTGTTTTACGCGTATTTGTAGTACTAACTCGTAATTATTGGACAGATTACTTTCTGGACCCTTCACTTGCGAGTCTACCCTCGTATTTGGTATCTGCACGTCCTGTTTGATTGTATCTGCAAGTTTGTGAATGTTTCCCTCTGGCCCCATATATATCATCATTTTTCCATCCACCACATTGACCTACCTTTTCCATTTCGGAAATGACGAATGATAGATGCACTCACTTCGTTAGTCAACAGTCCCCTCTCATCTTTCTGTCTGCATTGTTTTCTATCTTATTTTTGTCTTTGCCTTTGCTCATTCTGTTCATGATTGTTTTATTCTGTGTGCACTTACAATTAGAGAATAAAGATGTTTGATCCTCTGAGCAGTAGTGGTACTCCCATCAAGTTGTTTCTCTTAACAACAGACAACATGTCTATATTTCAACAATACTCATATTTTCGAATTCTCGCGGTTTCCTTCCGACGCATATTTCTCTCAACGTAGCCGCACGATTGTCCGTTTGCTCCTCTCCTCGTCTCTCTTGAATAGAATAGTGGCCGGCCATATCTCTCCATCCATCACTTCTCTCTCTTCCTCTCCTCTCTTTAGTCTATCCCTCTTCACACTCTCTTCGTGCGTCTACTCTCTTTCCTCAATATTCTCTACTCACAAGCAAGAACACTTTCAAATTTGCCGCATTTCTCCTCTGTTATGGTGTGTTGTTGTCATCCGTACGTTCGAGAGCACTTTCATCCTGGGTTTCAACATGGAACCGAGTTTGAGTGGTTCCATCTATCGGCCGATTGTTATCAATCGAATACTGTCCCATTTATAAACAACACTCGTTCTTTCTTTTCAACTAAATTACCCCTTTCCTTTCTCCTTCCTATTATCGCAAATTAGAGGTTGTTGATGTTTCCAAGAACTCCCGATTCCTAAATAGCTTGTGCTCAATACGCTCCATAATGCATGGATGTTCTCTAGCATTGGACATTGCAACGTTGCCATTTTTGTTCTCCAACCAACTCTCCCATCCCCTCTCGATGTTGCTATCTAGACACCGCTGTTAGTCATTCCATACCTCCATAGCATTCTTTTTGAGTTCAACCATTCCTTCTTTTTGCCTATACCATATTGATTTTGTCGCCTCATAGTATAGACGTCGCAGAGCCTTATGTTACCCTCTATTTCCATATTTCTTCTTGCTCGTAACATTTAATTTGAGGGTACTATTCAATCGCCGATCAGTGAGAAGTTGAACGTAGTCTCATACGATGGCAAACGGAGGAAAGAAGAAGAATAAAAAGAGTGAGGAATCAGGAAGGAAAGAGAGTCAAGAGGAGAAGATGAACAGAGAGGTCAGTCCACAATCGGAGACGCGTCATCAATGATGTAACCACCATTTTTTTGCAAAATTATAAAACTAAGTTATCTGACTAACCCCGTGATTTCCCTATTGCCTTCACATGTATTTCTTTTTTATCAGGAACGCGATAAGAAACGGGCTGAAATCCAGGCAAAAGTGAAGAAGGCACAGCAAGAGATGGAACAGAGAGTAATGATGAACCAGATGGTGAGTATGGTATAGGAATGGATATGTGCCCTTGTTCTGAGCAGGATGGGGAGATGCTTACGGTGTGTGTTCAAAATGGTTTAATCAACAGTTATGAGATTGAACTGTTGAGGCCGCAACGACATCCCGTGAGAAAAACTGGCCAAAGAAGGAGGGAGACAATGACGATGTGAAGAGAGCAGCTGATGATAAGGTACCGTGGATTACGGTAGATTGATCAATAATGATTGTCTAATGCAGCGTCGTGACTCTCTGGGAGGATCAGTGTCCACCTCGTCCAATAGTAGTGGAACCGATTGTGATGAGGTCAGTTGAATAGAGAGATCTCTTTTGAATAAGTGGAATGAACCATGAATCCTCCTTTTTCCAATCAGAGCAAAGATAGTATTATAATATCTCCATTGAAGGTTCTATCGGAACCAAACAAGAGCGCCATCACCTCTCCCCAGAGTGGAACTTCAGAGTGAGTCCCTCTCACTTCAATCCCTCTTGATGTTCCATATCCATCCAACCCAATCATCTACGATCAAGAGAAGAACACAGCACACCCAAAAAACGGCATCGAATTAGCTAGACGTTTCGAAACACATCGAAACGAGAGAGAGGAGAGGAAAGTGGCCATTTGATGAAAGTAGAGAGTGTTTGATCTACCCTCCCCCACTTCCCTTCATTGGATCGATAAATCCAAGGGGTCATCGCCTCTCTTCCCTCCCCGTTGGCGCTTGTTGGCGATCGATTCCCGCTTTGTTTGTAGTTTGAGATTCAAACTTTAAACTGAATACGCAAATCCGTGTTTCATTCCTTGGTTGTTAATTGTTTCTCTCGTTAATCGCTGTCATCTTAGGGGATCCCCAGCGCCCTCTCGGATCCACATCGCTGACGCCATCTTATCCATTCATCAGGTACGGTAGAGGAAGAGAGGCTACGGTAGGGAGGAGAGTATTGATCAAATCGATATGGTATGATACTTTTCCCTCTTGTGAGAGTAAATCAACGAGATAAGTGTTTGAGGGAAAGATAAGGGGGGGGGGGGGGGGGGGGGGGGGAGACGTGGATATGCTGCAGGTATGGATGGATATCCATTTGCAGGTGGCCCAGTCAGTGGTCGAAGCAGGTACTGTAGACGCCCTCACCTCTCTCTCCCTCAAATTCCCGGTAAGTGGTCAATCGATGTCTTGTTCAAATACCGTATCCTCAGCCCATGATACCGGGATTGGTCAAAAATAAGGCGGGAGCGCGCAATCTGGCTGCAACTAAGTCGACTGTCGCTGCCACCAAAGAGAATGGAGAAGGTATGATAGATTACGGTATACCAGAAAGAATGTGGAAGTGTTTGAAGTGGGATGGTACAGCTATCGCTCTGATTTAGACCTTTATCTAAACGTAGTGGGATGAGACTACCGTATCCCTCTATGCCTCTATGACTCATTTCATCTCCAGGTTCATGTGCAGTCTCCTCCTCTCCCTCTCCGACTCCTCGTCAAGTGGTCACTCCCATTCTCTCAGGAGGGACCCCCACTCCATCAGCTGATCTGGCTGCCTTCCGATCCATCGCTGACGACCATCCAGCTGAGATTCCCGAAGCGACGCCCCAGGTACGGTACCACGTAGATCACAGGTACGGTATGTTTCGATTTCAGACTGAACCAGAGGATGACGTCGCTAGTCGTGTAGCGAAGATAGAAAGAGCGAAGGAATACATAACAAAGAAGGAAAGAGGTGTATGTGAGTATATCGATTGTCCCAATGGAGTAATGATGATGTAATCTCAGATAATTATCCAGCCGATCAATTGCTCTCTTTCATGCCTCAGAATATGAATGGGGAACTACAGCCATACAGAGGAGCGGGTATGAACAGATTATCGATTAGCGGATCAGAAAGGGTACTGTAACTCTTTCCCTGCAGGACAAGCTGCCTACCCCGCCATGATGCGACCCTCCTTCAGCACAGAGAATAGTGATGTGAGTGTGTGTGGTCGAAGGAAAGAAGTGAATGGAGAAGGAAGAGGATCGACCCCCCCCCCCCCCCCCCCCATCAGTGATTGGAAGGGGGTGGAGAGGAATGAAGACGAGTGGGAATCTCCCTCCTTCTCAGATGAACAACACATGTGAAATAAGGAGGGATTGCTCTTTGTTCCCGTCTACTTAGAACTATAAAAGAGGGTGATAGTGATTGGTGGCGAATCCCCCCCCCCCCTCCCTTCCCCCATTCCAAGTGATAAGCGGATGATTATCGATATGCGCCAGATTGAGTGGAGGATCGGGCCTGATTTAGCCAATGCTACTCCTGATGTAAACTGTTTCAATCTAACTACAACAAACATCGTATTTAATCCACCTTGCTAGTTTATCTGTAAGTAGTTCATATTAAGACCTATTTGAATTGTGATTCATTGTAGTGATTGGGTAGAGCCCCAGTGGGGATACGGTAAGTGATCTGGATTGATTGCTATGTGACTCTTTCTTTCTCTGACAGGCCTTCTTCCACGACCTCCTCCGATCTCAATACGTGCATTCCGTCAATGATCCTGCCCCGGAGAATGGCTACAAGTAAGGAGAACTCATTGAATGCCCTCCCCCCCCTCACCCAACTCATTCACTCTCTTCTATTTCACAAGTCATTCACTTCCTGTGACTGTATGGTCTAGTCTCTCTTTCTCTCACTCATGCATCTCTTCCACGCTCTCACTCATTCCCCATCTTCTCATTTCCTCTCAATAATGCGGTCTATCATCAGTCTGATCTTTTTCACGTTCTAAATTTAATGAGCTAGATATTTCGAAGCTCTCCCCTGCGCCTATACGAATTTCAAATGTTCGCGAAATTATTTTGATAGTTGGCCAGCATGTTTATAAATGCTATCCGTGATAAGTATAGGTAAATCTGAGTGCGGATTGGAGGATCAATCTGTGTAAAGTGTCACAGCACGAGATAGAGACGATTAGAGAAATAAACGAGAGGAAAGAGTGCGGTGGTGTGGTAACATGTGCTAGAGTTGGCGCGGGGCGCGCGCGATTCGTGGGAGAAAAGGCAGAATTCAGCACACCACGATTTTACTTTTTTTCAGAGTTTTAATAATTAGTTCATTTCAAGCGTTCAATATGATTTTCCGCCCTCACTAAATCGTTCATCCCCACTTTGCGCTCCTTTCTAACAATTGTGATGCTCAAAAGCTTCCGAAATCAGCTCCTGACAGCCGTATTTCGATAATAGGTTGAAACAACAAGTGTATTATTGAGCTCGTTTGCTGCACTTATTTGTATCCGTTGTGAATATGTGTCCATTCCTCACTGCTATATCAGTCTTGATTCCTCCCATTGCAGCAGTCGTCCCGACTACTCCCTCTTCGGAATTATCTACACGGAATCTGTCGGCGAGAAGCCAACCGCCTACAAGTCGCTCGTGGTTCGCATTTATATATTTATTTAACAAGTAATTAATTAATCAAAGAAATTTAATACTTACAGCGTGACTGTGGGCAGAGGCACGACATGCTGGGAGCGCACGAGCTGGTGAGTTGATGTGTCACTCGAATTTGATAAACCTGATGACGGTGCTATGCCATCCCTTGACTAACTCATTGTATTGTGACATTGTGGATCACTGTTGAAGTGTGTTTTGATGATGTATGTGGTACAGACTGTGGTTTCGATAAACAAAATCGCGAGATTTATTTGCTAATTGTCCAGAGATCGGGGATTTTGATTTATTGTATGGTTATTTAAATTAACTTAATTTCTTCCATTGCAGAGTGTCCGCATGGAGAAGGACGAGGGACTGTGGCTGAGGGGAGAGAGGAACGTACTCAAGAATATCTATGATGATGTTCCCAAGGTAAGAGGCAGATAAACTATTGCATTGTGTGTTTAATGGTTGCCACTTGATGTAGAATTTAAAAAGAACATTTGCAACACCGCTTGAACTAGATATCGAATACTAATGGAGTGTTCCGTTTCAGTTGCTGGCTAAGCAAAAAGAGCCGTGGATTCGTGAGCTTCTCCAGTTGATCTTCGATGGACGACCAAAGAAGGTGAGTTGGAAGGGCACCAATAGCTCTATATAAGCTGATCTGTCCCGTCGGAAATGGAAATTCGATCCTCCGTTTCCAATAAAATGGTTAATTAATGATGATTAAGGTGTACAATCGAATGAAGGTGATGGTGAATGTATTCCGTCATCATGAGGAATTCCAGAAGAAGACCGACGCTGAGATATACACTCACATCGCCCAGGTCAGCAAGTGCTATCCATTTCCTTTTCTGTCTTTGCCTTCCATTTACTATCTCCGTTTTGTGGTTTTTAAAAAATTATTTATTATACTTTCACATTTATAAAATGCGAAAAGAAAGGCATTGGGCGAACAGTCGGTAGCATTTTAATCCCTTGGAATTGCTTTCTCCTTGAGACTCTTCTCGAAGCGGGCACGAACTCCACTATGGGATACTCGTATGTGCACGTGTTGGCCAGTCAGGGCAATGGACACAAGATGTGTGGAGAGAATGGACACAGGAAATGCATGTGAGTTGATGTAGTGGAGGGAAGGGGGAGGGGGGGGGGTGCAGCGAATTACTTGGGATTGGGCATACATTAATAAAAAAAACTGTGATTTATTGCTTCGATGATGAAATATAGAATGGCTAGGAGGAGAGTGTTGGTTGTTGCAGGACCCTGCAGGAGGTGCTCGGTCCTCTCTCGCCCGAGTCTCTCCAGAAGGCTCTCTCCCTCAAGACGAGGGAATGGAGGAATCGGACTCCCGTCCACTACGCCACTGCCACTGGACAGCCATGCCAGCTGGACACACTACAGAAATTCAGTCAGTGCCCACTACTTACATGAAGTCTGAACCAGTCAATTTTGCCGCTTATAGTAGTAGGAAATAGGGACGGTTTCAGCTGAGAGTTGTATGCGATATGGAATGAGACATTGCTTATACCATTGAATTTGTATTTCCTCGTGGAAGTAGGTGGGAAATACGCTATGGCGATTAATTCGCGGAGGTGTTATGGTCTAGTTATTTGTATTTGTAATATTTATATGTGCAGATGCTGATGTGACGGCTCCTGACGAATTGGGAACGACTCCCGTCCTCTATGCAGTCATCAGAGACAATCTGCTTATGGTGAGGAGGAGGAAAGGTGGGGGGTGTGGGATAAGTGTCTTGATATATAGATGGTCGTGAATTAAAATTATCATGCCCGTTGAAAAATGTGCAGCATCGTATAAAATATTTTCAGCTGCGAATGCTTGCGTGGTACGGGGCAGATGTAATGCAGACGTGCGACAAAACTGGCCATGCCGTACTCGATTATGTCAATGTGACTGGAAAGTGTGAGTGGACGCTCCAGAGGGACAATTAACTAGTTCACTCGAATGATTCGATGTAACATCAATCGTGAATACGGTAAATTGAATGATAAACTTGCAGTCCCTCTGGGGAAGGCGTGTAAGGAGTTCATCTATCGGAGGAATGACGCATTCGAGAAGATATTGAAGACGTGGATGATCGAGTACGTTCATTATTTGTTTTTGTTGTATTGACTGCATTAAGTGAATTTGTTCTGGAATTACAATAGTTTCATTAAGTCTTGCATGTTTAGGATATCACGAAACGATGTTGATGTAAAAGTATTAATTTTGCATTTTTCAGGATCACTCAGTCATCATTATCAATCAGGAAGGGACTCTCGGAAGTGCACACCGTCGAGTTCGTCTTCTTTATTTATTATTATTAAAAATATGTTGAAAGGGTACTGAGAAGGGAGATATAATTTTCTTTGTCAGTTGTCGACAGCCCTCTGATCAAGTGATCGAGAAGATTCCCATCAATAACGAGATGGTCAACGTTGCCCATTGGATGTAAGCACTTTTTTGTTCTATTTTTGATCCGTCTTTATATTAACTCAAATTTATGTAATTTCGTCTCCACCCAGTTATAGTAATTGATTAAATTGCAGTGGTCACATCAACAAGACAGTCCACTTGAAGCTCCGCCCGAATGTCCTCAACGAGGATCGAAGCAGTATGGTCAGTTCTGACACCCTCATCACGTGTATTATCGATTGTCATTCGATACCGTACTCCTACCGTATCCATCCATCCATTTCAGTTCCTGCTGATCATTCCCTTCACATACCGTATCACTGACGAGCATCAGCCGGCCGATTATCCGGATGTGGTCCGTCGGACTCTGTTCATCGATGAGGATGGACTCAGACCCATCCCCTTCTTCCCCGAACCACCTTTGTGAGTAGAATGAGAGAGAGAGATTATATACATTGGAAGTGACAAGGAGTTCATTGGTGCTGTATTAGAATGGAGACAGATGGTTATGCAATAATATTCTAATCTAAATGGTGTGTTATTGCAGCATGTCGGTGAAGGATCCTCTCTCGTCTCGTCCTCCCCTCCAGAAGGCCCTCGTGCCCCTTCTCCTCCAGGCGAATACAGGGACATTCTGGGCATACAAGATCCCCAGTGATGTATTCTCCCATGGTCAGTGAACACGAGATGAGAGATGAAAGATCTACAAGAGAGAGCATAGGGGAAATTGAATCTGGCCTTCAAAAGAACTGCTTGGAAAACAATGAGTCAGATCAGCAAGGTCTGTATCTTCTGGTTGAAATAGAAGAAAGTGGGGGTGAGGGTAGGGGGATCACGTATTTATAAATGGAAGGACATGTATAATGAGTGGTGCCTATTGCAGAATGCCTCTGGGTGACGATGTCTCTGGATCTTCTGAAGGTGGACGTCGCGTTGAGGGACAATCTCCGTCTCCTCATCCAAGTTGTCTCCCTCCAATCCTCCAGCAAGTAACTCCCTCTCCCCTCCCATCTCCCATCTGATCTTTGAACTTTACCCCTGTCCTCTCCTCCTTCTTTCTCTCATCCTCTTACGTTGTCACTTCCTTTCTCTGGAATAGATCGATACGCGTTCCTGTCCCTTTCTCTTCTCTACGTTGACCTACCCCCCCCTCCCCTCCCCTCTAGTCACCCGATAGCTATAGAAATCCCCCGAAATGAAATACGCCCCTCGCTAGTGAAATATAATGGAATGAGTACAGTTTATAATAAGTATTGGACGTCTGTAAATGAGTACCATAGGTAACATGTTCATTGTTTCTTACTGCCTCCTGTTATTCCGTATGTGTTATCTATCGATAGTATGATATAGTATTAGCCTAATTTAGTGATAATATGACGATCTGAGTAGATCAATCCATTATTTTAATTGCCGAAATGTTATACTTCTGTTCAGTAGGTAAATGCAGTGTCTCAACCATCTCCCACTGCTATTTTCCTTTCCATTTAACTATCTCCTTCCCACTCTTTAATCGATCAATCGAGTATGTCTACAATATCCTCGCGGGCTCTCTCTCTTATACGTGATTGACATAATCCCGCTGTCTAATCCCCTCTATTGCTCCCATTCATACACTACCCCTCACTCCCTTCCTATCGATCAATAATCCCTAATATATATCTATTCGCCACTCGCCAATTTCTCATCTATCTCAGACTATTGCTCCATTCTACCGTATCCCCCATCACCCCCCCCCCCCCTCCTCCTCCTCCCCCTCCCCTGAGCTTGCAAGTTGGTTCACTCGTTGTGTGCTCATTCGCTTGTTTAGAGTGAGACCACCCATTGATAGGTTTCCCCTTGCTTAATATCGTTTCCCTTGTGTAAGGTGAAGTGTCTGTAATTTGTTGAAGTTCTAAGAATCGATCCTCGAGGGTTTTTGAATCCGTTCGACTGTGAATTCCCCCCCCCCCCCCATCACCCCCCCCCCCCCTCTCCCTTCCTTCGTTCTAGCCAATCGCTCCCATGCCTTTGTATAATGTTTCTAGTACAAATTGTCATACACGAAAGAGAGAGATAGACTCATCTACGATCTAGTTAGTCTCCCTCCCCTCTCGGTTATTCCATCCATTGACTAGTGGTGATGACAAGATGTCTACTCGTTTCAGAGTAGACCGACTGAATCTGATTCAGTCTATTTGCCTTTCCTTTCTCTCTCCGATCCCTATAACGGGTATTACCGTGTACTTTGGTAGATCGTTGATCTATCACAAGTTGATCGATTGATATTTATTTATCCCGGTACGATCTGTTCTGTTGACTCTCAAACGCATCGCCTCTCCGTTGTTTCACTTTTATTGCGGTACGGTAATGAAGAAGTATCGTCAAATGAGGGCTAGCAGTTACGATTGATTGCTCGATTGCACCTGAAATCAGACTGGGACATGACGTTTATCGATTGGTTATTCATGCACAGGGAACAAGCACAGCATACGGTAGATAGAGATCGATATTCTATGAGGGATAAGGGGAGGACGCTACAGATACAGACACCATTGTGAGAAGTTGAGGAAAGAGTGGTGGAATGGATATAGGTAGATCACCGTTTCTTGCCCATCATTCCCATCCCAGGTCCATACATGGCCCCCAGTCCTCCCAGATTCAATCCCTTCGATTTTGTTTGTTGAGTAGGAGAAGAACGACGGAAGGAAGGGGCTGAAAGGGACTATCTCAGTATCCTTTTTCATTCGCCCTCTAGCACTTTTATTGTTCTTAAACTCGTTTTGTAGCAAATTAGGTTCTACACTTATCTCTTGTTGCTCTGAAAAAAGGTCTAAGAATCTAAATGACTGCATGAGTGAGTGAGTGAATGGTATCTCACCTTCATACCCTCCCATCCCCATTTCTCCCATCCCGAATCCTCCCATTCCCATGTCCATCATTCCCATGTTGCCAACTGAAATGAGGATGGATCGTGATTGGATGAAAATTCATTTAGTCAATGGTCTCTTAGTCTGGAGAAAACAACTTTGAAAAATCAGCCTGGTTCTTTGTTTTTTGAGATATTTACCGAGATGTTCTCTGAGAAGCAACAAACTGACGTTCTCTGCCCCATTGAGCGTCGACTGTGAGAGTAGAGAGAAGGACGAGAAGGAAAGGAAGAAGGACACGAGACATTATTTGTTACCTCAATTAGATAGTAGGGAATGATCAACTGAGATGACGAGATACCATTTTCTCAGAACTTTCTCGAGAAAATCTCATGCCGCGATTAGATTCATCAAAACTAACGAGAATGAGGGAAACGAGGCTACAACAAGAGTGAAGGATGAAGAATGAACAGAGATCGAAGAGGAGGGATGAGGGAGGGAATCTGTTAGAGAGATCTGATGAGATCTAGTGAGAGAAGGGACAGGATGGGAGGACTGTTCAAAGACTGACTGCTTCAATCCAGAGTGGGCGTATTTATCTGCACATGGAGGGGAGGAGGGGGGGGAGGGGGAGGGGAGGGGGGAAGGGAATACTGAAGAAAAGAAAGATTCAATTGTGGTCGTTGAAGACGACGACGGATTCAATTCGAGTGCTTCCGTTCACTGAACGGTGAAATGGAGAAGAGAAGAGAGGAGAGGATGGTGGGAGGTAGAATAGGAATACAGTGATGCTAGACACGTCATCTATTCTTAGATGAAGACTGTTCTAGCGTGCGAAGATTTTCGGTCCTGCGCAGAATAGACAATAAGAGGATGAAAATCGAGTTTGCACAGTTCCAAAATGAGTTTTGCTGCAGACTGCATTTGTAATATTTTCGTACAGATCGAGAATGAAACCCATTTACGGTGATTGAAAACCAGCCGGGAATCGAAGCCTTAGGCCGAATCCTGCAGTTTTCCCAGCATCATCAGATTAGGATGCTTAGAAAAATTTAAATGGAAAAAAAGAAAGAAAAAAGGTGGTGATGTGAGGAAGACTCGTATACGAGATTTACTCAAGCATAGAATGGAAGGATGCTCCTTCAGAAGTCAGAATGATGAGAGGGAGGAGGGGAGAGAGACAACAATGGAAGGTGGGGGTAGGTCATAATTCATCTTGTCTCGAGGTGGGCTGAAGAGAGGAGACGTCAGAATGATAATTGGAAGATGTGGGTGGTAGAGAGATTCGATTATGGAGGAAGTGGACGGTAGTCAGAAGAGAGAGAGAGAGATCCGTGAGAGTGAGACTATCTACACTATTTTCTCACCTAGCGATACGATTTATGACTGAGATAAAGGAGATTGTGAAAAGTATTCCCTTTGGTATTGGGATAATGCTATTCGTCTACTGAAGTTACTTGGATCTTCAAGATAGTATCTATCTTTGCATTATTTGGGCAATTTTTTTCCATATTTGTCATCAAATAAGCGCCCATTGAAAAGTGCGCGTGACAATTGGCGAATAAATGATTATGCATTACTTTATCATCTACGGTAGTGGAGGGAGATAATAAAGACGAGGTGGGAGAAATACAACGTTCTTCTGAGAAAATTGAAGCCATGTACAATGGCGAATAGGAGAAGAGTCGTCATTGCACATGGTTTCAATTTTAGAAACAATCGGCATTGAAAAAGCTAAAATATTTGCCGCCAGCAGGGGTCGAACCTGCGACCTTGGGCTTATTAGACCCACGCTCTAACCGACTGAGCTATGGCGGCTGATGTTACTAGCAATTTCAGAATAGGGAATAACCGTTTATTGCAGGGAGACGCAGAATGTACAACAATGGTGTGGCGAAGAAGTGAGTTGTCGATGGATGATCTACCATCCTCCCCATCCTCCATATCCCCCCCAGGGTCGGCCCCATCCCCAATGTCTTCGTCTCCACCTGAAAGGACCACGCTTATTGAGACAAAGACGAAGTTCTCTTCCTCAAGGAAATATGTTGCGTACCAGGGTCTTCTCCATCCGCCATATCCTCCTCCCCATCCACCGTATCCTCCATAGTAGCCGGGTCCGCCCCCTGAACGACGAGAGATTACTGTAGGATACGGTAGGTAAGTCACTCACATCCCCATTGGGCCTCCACCACTGAAACTGCCACTGCTAGCAGTGCGAGAAGCAGAAGGAACTTGCACGATATCATTCTGAAGAGATGGTTGATTGGAAGGACAAATGAGAGATCAATTAGTAGATAGATCAGAGAACTGTGCCACGCCTAGACATTAATAAGCGAGTATTGAGGGAAAGTTGAATGATATCCTAGCCAAACCTGGGATGCTTTTATAGGCCGTTCGTCAGCTCATCCTCACAATGAGCATTCGGCCAATTCGGACTGGAATAGACAAGGATATCATGAGAAGAAGCGGGAGAGTATGGAGAAAGAGGAGAGTGGAAGGAGACGAGAGAGAAAGTGAGAGAGTAGGCAGATCAGAGAGACGGAGTAAGTTTAACTAGTGAGTGACGAGAGCAAAAGAGCATTCGAGTTCATCCGATCAACAAACCCGCGTGAGTTCTTGCTTCAATTTGCAGCCCGATTTAGTCATTATTCGAAGAATGGTGAAATCAGTTGAGATTGTTGGCCGAATTCGTCGTTTTGTGGAGTGTGCTTAGAGTGGAGGGAAAGTAGTGAGGTTTGAAGATCACTAGAGACCATCGGACCTAGCTAGAAGATGCACGGCTCTTACAGACTCATCACGTTAGATAAATGATGAACCGCCTCTATTCATCAATCTCCTTAGAATCTTCTTTTCATTTGGTATGTTTTCTGGAACAATATATTTCTCTCTCATCGTCCCGTCACCTGCCAATGCTTCTATCGGCACAGTCTTTTCATGAGGTTCTATTCACTCTTCTTTCCATTTCTCTCCCACTCGCCTCCTGTCAAGGCTCCGTCACTGGGCGAACCAAATATCTGCCTCATTGGCTCAGTGGCAGAGCGTCTGTCTAGTAAACAGAAGGTCGCTGGTTCGATTCCAGCATGAGGCACCATGGTTTTCCATCTTTTGAGAACTTCGAAATAATCGAATCATGGCATTTTATCCGTATGTACAAATATTATTATTAGTTTGTAACTTATTAGTTGTCACACTGTTTGTAATATCTTTGATATCATCACGATTTCTCCTCGTCTCTCTTCATCTTCGCTCTTTCCAATGATGCTGCAGACTGGGAGTTGATACTCTGAAAAAGTTAACTTAATCATCCCATAATAATACCAACAAATAACCGAATGTACAACTTTCTTCACTATGATTCTCTTCATTCTCCTGTTCTTGGATTGTGACTTCTTATTGTAGAGAACCCTGAAACGATTTCATTGATGGAAACATATTACCCAATGAGAGATCAAAGATCACTCCTCACTTGATGGACTGAGATGCCTTTCCATCCTTGGCCGAGAGCACGTATCTGATCTCCTGTCGGCGAACATCCTGCAATCGATCGATACCGTACCTCCATGAGCTAGATTACGATACCTGTCTGATGATGTTATCGATCGGGTCGTAGATCTCCTTCCTCGCCCGCAGTCCCCACATGAAATCGTTGTGATTGAAGTCGGTGAGGCGACTGAAATGAATGGATTGGGAGAGGGGAAATGGTAAAATATCAATCAACATTCAGTGAATGGAAATACTCTTTCGTCTGTGATAGCTAAGGATAATAAATGGACTAACGTTGCGACTCTGAGCACAGTCGAGTTGAGTCTCCTCATGAGGAATCCCTCCACGTCCTCGGGTGATGCCAACCAGTCTGGAATAATTCCAATTGGATCAGTCCAATTGCCCTGGTTCTCATCATATTTCTCTCAGTCAGCTATGGTAGTCCGACTCTTCTCAGTACTCACCGGCATCAGAGTAGAATAGATAAGTGGGCGATGCGACCTGTGACACGTCGTACTCGGGGGCGAAGGGCTGGAATACGGTAGGAGTACGGTAGGTATCCATCGACTATCGACGATTAAGGGGGAAACTCACTGCTCCGTACAACTTCATGTTAACGTCCTTCCCAAGGTCGTAGGGAGCGAATCGCTTGTTGTGCACCATCTGGAATTCATTCATTCATTCATTGTTTATTCCGTCATGTATATTTACAAGAAATCAAGGTATGAGAAGAATTGAATAGACTTGTTTGTGTATCTGCCGATAATATGATAGATCAAAGTGAAAAAGTAGTGCCTTGATAGTCTAATAAGCATCCTGTAAACATTTTCGAACCTGTGCGAAGTGGACCATATTTCGGATGGAAGTACCGGCGGGATTGTGAGCGAGGTAGATCGGCACTCGTGTCTGAAGAAGGGAAAGAGATTAAAGATCAATCATGGCGAAGATCAAAGATCACGAACGTTATTGAACTGGTGCGAATCGGGGCCCGAGATCGAAAAGATGAGATTGGTGCAGAGGGGATTAGACAGCGTTGAGTCGCCTAAAATAACACATCATAGTTTCTTTTGGTTTTGATTTATTTATAATTATTGTTTTTGAAAAAAAACTGACAGAGAAGATCAGCGAGAATCCTAGTGAGGAGATTGTTGCGGAGGAATTGGCCGTCCCCGAAGAGAGCGAGAAGACCCTGGAGAGATCAAAGATCAATCTCCCATTCATCCATCGATCGATACCACTCGATTACCGTACCTTTGCCTGATCGTACATCTTTCCCAAATAGGTGAAGGCGCCCTGAGTGTGGGCCAGACGAGCAACAGGAGCGAGAGCGAATAGTTGACGGATCTGAAAGGAGGAGATTCCATATTTATTGCGAGGAACGAATTTATCTCAATTTTTTTTGAGTAATGATTAATTTTCATGTGGTGTTTATAAATCCAAAATAAACCTTGGGTGCGAAAGCGGGATCGACGGCCTGCTTGGCGAACATTGAGAGGGCGCCCTGAATGGAATTTCAGTTATCGATAGTTACCACGAATTGTCTCCATTCATCTAGACAGAAAAAGACTGATGAGAACGGAGCCAGCTCTCCTTATCTTATTCACTCACCTGTGAGTGTCCCACATAGTAGACATAGCTCTGATTTGTGGCCTTGAGTACTCCATCGATAGAAGCAGGCAGATCATGCTCCGCCATCTGCTGCCAACTGAAACGTCTACCGTTCCATTTCATGGAGTGCATGGAGCATCATCTTATTGGGAACTATCGTTGCCTATCTCATAACTAAATAGGGAATGGTCTAAGTCAGCGGAAACCAATGAGAAGTTGAATCATACAGGGTGGTAGCTACTATAAATGGTAGTTCAGACAACTCATCATTCATTCTATGTCCCAGTTCCCCTCCTTCCCTTCCCTTCCACTCACGTGAATCTCCAGAAGTTATCGCTCTCTTCCGTCATTCTCAAGTGTCTCCTTGAGTAGATATTACCCCTCGAATTCCCCATCCACACATCATAACCAGCGTCAGCGAACACGAATCCTGAAGACCGTAGTGAGATTACCGTGACCCTACCGTACCCCTGCCTACAGTATACCCTCTCACCTGCACTCTGATGGGGAAGATTTAGCACCCACATGCTGCTGCTGCACATCAGACCGTGCTGCAGGAACACCACCGGTCTGCTAGTGTTCCTCGCCGATTCCGCAGTTTCTGAAAGGTCGCCCATCGCACACCGCACACACTGGCAATAGATAACTACCGTATCCTCACCATTTCTTCCATGTGGGATGCGATGCAGGGTGAGCACGTAGCCATCGGCAGTTACCACATTGTGAGACTCGACGGGATATCCCCAGTGCAGAATTATCTCGGGCTAGAGTACGGTAGGTCAGAATGGGGATACTGTAGTCGTGTACTCACCACACTCATGAGAGCTTCTGGGTCGACGGGGAGAGGGACATCATCTACAAGGACTTCTGCAGCAGATGAGACGCTTGCAGTGAGGAGGAGAAGGAGCAGCTGACGCATCTATGGAGAGATTGAAATCGAGTGAGAATGGAATGTGATGAAGGAACACGATGATTAGACAGAGACGAATGGATAGGGATGTATTCAGTGATAGAAAAATAAATGATAAGAATGAATCCGAAGAGGTGTGTGAAGTTTGCAGCTTATGGAGAGGAAATGGGATGGAGAGTGAAAGGAGGTCGAGAGGGAGAGAACTGCTTATCGGCCAGTTCCAGAGAGAGAAATCAGCCATTAGGAAGAAGGATAAGAGTGAGAGTGAAAAGAGAAAGGAGAGTATGGAGACAATGGAAAGTTGTATGGAAAGAGTTGAGTTACAGCACTAAACTTTATTTCGTCTTCCATCAGATGAACAACACAAAAGAACAAAAAAACGAACTACTTGTCTTCTAAAAACCAGAGAACATTGAGGTCACAACGCGAATTGAAATCTTCAGATGGGGACAGTAGGGTTAGACCTTTACTGATGATTTCAAGGGAAATGAAGGGAATAGGCAAAGAAGCAAAAGTTGATCATTCCAAAAAGAACGGCAGATTGGTAAAAGATGATTACTTAGCAAGTAAGAAATGGAAAGAAAACGAATAAGTCTAATAGATATGCTATGGAAGAACTTGAGTCAAGACTTTTGACAGAATCCATGATTCAATCAACAGATAATAAGCATCTCTACAGTAACCTATTCTTAAAGACAAACAATAACGAAACCATTATATCTACTTTGATAATCTACAATTCTTCTCTCGATACAAATATCTAAATGCCGGAATGATCGTATTGGTAAAGAATTGTCATGAAATGAGGGATGATTCTGGCCAAACGTAATGGGTAAGAGATGATAAAAGCGAAATGAAGTAAAGGCATGAAATGGATAGGAAATAGGGGGTAGGGTAGAGGGAACTTGCTAGGATGCATGGTGAAAATGGGGTAGGAAAAGGAGAAACGGAAAAGGGAGAAGAAGCAGGAAAACACATTCTAAGGAAACTATTGACAAGGGGAAAAGTAGAGGTAGATCAAGGGAATAAAAAAAATCTATCGTAACATCCATCGATCGATCGATTGATTTCTTCTTTCTTCTCTATGCTCTAATGGCAGCGAGTGTCTCATTGAGTGATCCGAGCCACGCCTTCAGTTGGTCACGAGTATCAGCTGCCAGTAGCACTCTGCAATCAATCAGAGTTTATTGTGTTGCATGGCTTATTGGATGTACAGTAGGGCTGGGAAAGAAAATTATTTTATTTTTACAGAAAAAGAAAATTTTCTTTTTTCAAAAGCAGAAAAAAGAAAATAAAGAAAATAAAAGAAAATTCTTCAAAAATTGCTTAAAATATATTTTATCGGTGTTTTTAAAGTACCTCTCCTTTCAGAAACGTGTCTCCTTTTTTACTGATGCTATGAGATATACATGCATACGATACTAAAAATGATCGGAACTCACCCTTTCTGGTAATTTTACGTCAAACTTTTGCAAGTTTTGACATTTTTTTCGGCTAATTTTTGAGAAAACGTGAAAATATGCGTCAAAGTTTTTTTACTTTATCGAAAATAATTTTAATTTATTGTAATGGAAAAAAAATATTTTCGAAGTGTAGCATTGTATCTTAAAAACGGTAAATTTGCAAAAAAATCTGTCAAAACCAAAATTTGAAAATTCCCAAAATAGGTATCAAATACGGTCATTCTGTGCACACATTTGACTAATACTAGCCTACGAATCCCCTATTAAAGAAAAACAAGATAATTTCAACATGAAATTTGTGTTTTCCCTCTAAAATACTATAATAAAAAATTTCTTTTTTTTCTTGAACTTTTTTCTTTTTCTGGCAGAAAATTTTCTGTGCTCAAAGACCAGAAAAAAAGAAAAAAAGAAAAAGAAACTTCCAGCCCTGATGTACACTTTAGATGTTTATCAATATCAGGA
Organism: Pristionchus entomophagus; assembly: GCA_036245825.1. NCBI lineage: Eukaryota > Metazoa > Nematoda > Chromadorea > Rhabditida > Neodiplogasteridae > Pristionchus > Pristionchus entomophagus. Next base: position 20,460,214 of record BTSX01000001.1, on the reverse strand, counting down.
ACCCCCTCCCCCCCCCCCCCCTCTCGCCTCACCTCTTCTTCTCCACAATGGATGGAGTGGTGGCTACCAGCATATCGATGGAGAATGCGAATTGTCTGGTGCAGATTTCCCTCGATGCAGGAATGATCTCCCCATCAGTGCATTTAGAGAGATCGGCCGATGCAACTGGACCACCCTGTAACATCTCCACTATCATGAGATGTGTTTTGCTCATATTCGTGAGATTAAATTACCGTTAAACACTAGATCAACTGGGAGTCCATTTCAAACCCTGAACTTCCAAGGATATCCCACAACTCACTCTGTCCAACTGTTCATCATCAGGATACTTCCAGAAGTTGATGACTCCTCTTCTCAGTACTGCCCAGTATCGAACCCATGAACCGTATCCGCCAACCACCTCAAGATAGATCAATCGATAATTGAATAAGATATAGACAAAGATAAAGATGGCGTACCTTGTACATGGTAAGGAATCCTCGTAGATCCACCTCCACTGAGGAAGGAAGACGGGAGCATCTGAAACTGAATGCCATTGTCTAGCACGAACCGTAATTCACTCTTTCATCTCTTCATTGTCTGTCTCACCTGCTAGTCAATTCAATGGTTCCTTCCAATGGATACTCGGGTGCATCCAGATACAATCTGATCGATCCCACTGAGTCACGATCGAGGGCAGTGTGGCCGCATCTAATCAATACACGATTATATACACTGTAGACTGTGACTTACAGTACCCCACCCATCTCCCCCTCCTCACCTCACTAGCTCTCCCACAGGCAATTCTCCATTGACAGCCGATGGCGATCCTCCCGATCCCGATGATCCTCCTGGACCTGCTGTGATCGCAGCACGACGGGTACCTCACATTATTAATTATTAAATAAAATAGAAAATAAAATTAATTAAAGAATTATTTGATAAACTGACTGGGTCCGAGCAGATTCCTTGCCTTGATGGCCAGAAGTGCAGTGCACGATTCCTCCTTCGGCTCACGTAGTTTCTGAAACCAGCCATATTTATTAATGAATCGTATTCTGTATTCATAGTGGCTCATGATAATACAAGTCACCCACCATGACGTAGACCTCGAGACGAATGGTGAAATCAACGGGGAGATTGGAGAAGCGGAGATGCTCGGGGAAATGAACCACCTGCAATGTCATACTTGGAATGGATCGCTGTTCCAAAGATCAAAGATCATCTGTGCTCACCTTGACTCCAGCTGGTCTCTGTGGCACGAGGAGACAGACAGGGGCAGTTGCCTCCACCTCCGTCCCACACTTGAGAACCACGATGAATCCAAATGAGCATGAACCTGACAGTGATACAGTATCTATCCACCCCAATCAATCGATATCCATCAGTCAAGTACCGTACCTCCATCAGTGGATCTGGCACATAGATTCCTGTTGAGATGGAGAGTGATATCAGATATGTCCATGGCTCCGAGTACACTCTTGCTCACTGGAGGAGGGGGATTCCTCACGATGGCCAATGCAGACAGACGTTGTAATTCCCTCTTGAGGGCTGCCACTCGGAGACGAGCCAGAAGGATCGTTCGTTGAGCAGCCAACTCAATACAAGGGGGTTATTAGCTTATCTCGGTCGATAGATTTTCGGATAAGAAGGCACAATTCAACATATACAATTCTAATGATGTGATCACAACATACCGCAGAAATCTCCCCCCTCCTCCTCCCTTACCTCATTATTGGGATTCTGCTTCTTCCTTGCGTGTGCTAGTGCCTTACTCGTGATTGATATCTTCTCCTCCTCCATCGACTGAATTGTCTGCATACGCTGAAATGACAAGGAGGATTATCACACTGCGAATTGAAGTTCCATGAGATTTTCGAGCAGACGATTGTGCAATAGTCTGAGTAAAACCAGTTAAACATTCCACAATAACTCACAGCGATTTGTTTCTTGTACTCTGCTTGATTGGCGGGACTCCTTCCTCCCACTCCCGATCCTCTGCTCTCATTCGAGATCGTTGACAGGAAGGAATCGTCCTCCACTGCCTCTGCTGGCATCACCATTCCCTCTTCCTGATTAGAGGACACGGTAATATTAATCAATCAATACCCACCACTACAGTATCCCTTCCTTCTCCCCTCATACCGTCATGAGTGCAGCTCCTCTGGCCGATGAGTGGACTGTTCCCATGGGAGTTGAAGTGGCCAGAGCAAACGGACGAACTTGGCGACTCGGCACCTGACAGAGGCATACTTGATAGTATGTTACCCGTGAGAGTGTTATAGCTACAAGCAAAAGAATGCTGACAACAATGGTGTCAACCTACTCTGACTGGATTCCTTCCATCTCTACTCTCATATGTGGCCACTCTCTGTCCCGCTGTCTCGGGTCCACGAATATTGACGGGAGAGAAATGGGGAGATGAGGCAGTCAGGTTCTGGAAAGAGTAACCATTACCAACAATCCGATCTCTTAACCACTCACTCCATTCATCTCGTATCCTCCCATAGTGGCTGATCTTCCATCTCTTCCCTTCTCAACTGGCAATTGCATCATATTCATTCCATTGAGAGGGACACTCGTATCTCCACGAAGTACACGACCAGTCTCACGATACATCGATGGCTGAAATACCCAATGTATGATCCAGCTGAGTATACAGTAATCAGTATCTACACCCTACAGTACCCCTTCCCTCTCCCCCACTGACCGAATAGACTAATCCAGTGCTTGAATGAGTGTTTGTAGTGTGCATGGTCTCTCTGCTTTCCTTCCTCGTCACTCCACTCACTCCATGTTCCAATCCTCCATTCACTCCGATGGGATGGAGATGGGCAGGGAGATAGTTAGAGGATCCAGCCGATTGCTGCATGGAATGGTCTGCAGGGTATTGCTGCTGGAGGGGGAGGGGAATCGATTGGAGATTAGGGGAGGACGATTGATGCTGCAAGAACATTCAGATTGAGATGGAGGGAATGAGGGAATGATGACTCACAGTGACAGACTGGAGATGAGATTGATAGTGATGATGCTCGCGGTACTGAAAGAAGATCATTCTCTTTCAATTCATTCCAAATTTCTTTGCTCTACAGATAAGGAACGTGAAATGAGGGGGGGAGAGGAATAAAATGATAATAGGTTGGAAGAGAAAGAGTCCTCTCTCTCACCTTCTGCTGGTACTGATAGTGTTGATGCTGCAGCAACTCCTTCTCATGATGGAGTGGATGCTTCAGCTGCAGTTGCTGCACGTGTTGCATATCCTGTCTCTCTTGTCTCTCCATCCTCACACTCTCCGCTCCGGACATGGTCCCTCTAGACGAGGCTACCGTACCCCTCTCGCCCGCACTCTCCTGCGACTCAAGACCCAGACCATGGAACATCTCATCGATCTGCAATTACCGTAGTCAGTCCCATCTTCATTCAATCAATACTATAGTACTTCCTTCCTTGTATATGAGACAGGTAAAGAAATAACATATGCTCAAAAGTTGGCCCTAGGGGTAGTCTTTTTTATGAATCGACTGATGGAGTCCGTTTTTCGATCTGAGCAATCCCACTACGCAACGACGTCAATTTTGTCAAAATCGTTTTCAACGATAAAAACTGGTCCGAAACCGGTGAAATTGGCCGAAATTCCGCGTACCCGACCAGAATTTAATTCTCTACAAAATGGAAAAAAGAATGATGATCTCTCATTTTTCGTTTTCGAGATAAAGTCGATTTTTGACAGAAAAGTTTGGGGTGATAAATATTCTCAGAACAGAAAAAAACATTCATTTCTGATCATTTTGGTATATGGGATGAAGGTTTAAAAGTGTCGGAAAGTGTTTTTCTATCGTTTTATGTGCTTTTTTGCAGTTTTTTTTTCAAGTCGCTTTTTTTTGCAGTTTTGACCAGAACTTTTTTCTTTTGTTGTTTCTTGAACTGGCATAGAGAAATTCGGTTACTACGTGAAAAAATGCGCCAGAAAATCCTATAGTTATGTAGATTTCGGAAAATTTTTTTGACTCTAACCTGATTTTCCGAGGTTCAATTTTGGGTTAAAAAATCATATTCTCAAATATACATGACTATAGGATTTTCTGGCGTATTTTTTCCACGTAGAAACCGAATTTCTTTATGCCAGCTCAAGAAACAACGAAAGAAAAAAGTTCTGGTCGAAAAACTGCAAAAAACGCGACTTGGCGGCACATAAAACGATAGAAAAACACTTTCCGACACTTTTAAACCTTCATCCCATATACCAAAATTATCAGAAATGAATGTTTTTTTCTGTTCTGAGAATATTTATCACCCCAAACTTTTCTGTCAAAAATCGACTTTATCTCGAAAACGAAAAATGATAGAGTATCATTTTTTTTCCCATTTTGTAGAGAATTAAATTCTGGTCGGGTCCGCGGAATTTCGGCCAATTTCACCGTTTTCGGACCAATTTTTATCGTAGAAAACGATTTTGTCAAAATTGACGTCGTGGCGTAGCGGGATTCAGAAGGTCGAAAAACGGACTCCATAAGTCGATTCATAATCAAAAACTACCCCAGGGTCAACTTTTGAGCATATTTTTTTTTTAACCTGTTCCAACCACTTGTTGAACCTAACGCAAATGGCCTCATATACCGTACCTTTCTCTCCTCCTCAGATGGTGTTCTCTCTTCATTCTTAGCAGTTCCTTTCACCTTCTCCTTCATTCCCTTTCTTGCTCTCATCTCTTCTCTTTCCTTCTTCAATATCTCTTCTCTGGCCATTCTCTCTACAGCCTCCATCTCTCTCATTACTGACTCCTCTCCAGAATCAGAAGTTGATGAAGAACGACGCTGCAATTATTTTTAAAAAAATTTTTTAACGTCGTTTAGAAAAACCACCCCCTCATTAAAGACATCTCCCAATCACAACACTAATTATCTCCTCAATTCATAATAATATTATATTCATTTTCCTGTTGCGCCAAGTGCGTAGATAAATTATTATTATATATTGGTGTATTTAATCATAATCCTTCTTCTATTGGTGATTCAGAACGTTTACTGGCTCAAGGTAACAAAGTGTAATCCCAACGTGCTCCCTCCCTCTCACCTTTCTCATTCCAACATGGGCACTTTGACTCCTTCTCTTCTCTCTTTCTCTCTCCAATCTCTCCATTCCTCCCATTCCTCTACTCAATCTCCTAGCTGCTGCTTCTTTTCTATCTTCTGAATCTTCTCCCTCCACTCGACGAGGCTCCCCAACACGACGACGCATCCTGACAATGACAATACATGATCAATAAAACTGAATGTACCGTACTCCTCTCCAGTTACAGTACCCTCTCCTCCCTCTTCCCTCCTTCCTCACCTGGGTGTCATGGATGCAGATCGTGCCTTCTCCGTCTCCTCCTCTGCTGCCTTCTCGAATCGAGATGCCAGAGCACTCAAACAGTCACAATCAATACATAAATTGAAGAATGACGGATTGATAACACAGTAACAGCAAAAAGTAAAGGATTTCAAAAATAGTATGTATCTGCTTACCGTACTCCTCCAGTCCTGACTCCTCCATTCCTCATTGCTCCTCTTCCCTCTCTTCCTCTTCCAAGTGTATCATCTCCTCTAATCGATGGGATCTTCTCTAGAGCACGAGCGAGAGAACGAGGATCATTACGAACTCCCGCCAGAGGAGTCGACGTTCTGATAGGATATTATATCCCATGAGCAAAGGAATACAGCGATACACTTCGTTTTCTTACGTTTCATTATGATTCCTGTGTATTGAGTGCACCCACACTCACAAATAAAATAGGCCCATAAAATAGGAAAAAACACATCAATGCTCATACAATAAATACGAGCTGCTCAACACAAGCACTGCAGTCATCGACTCAATCCTCTCTCCTCCCCTCACCTGAGTACATGGACGGGGAGTGCTCCTCCTCCTCCTCCTCCTGCTCTCCTTCCTCCTCCCGATGGTATGGACGTGGGTCGATCACTCTCCGAATCCAGACACAATTCCTCCTCGTCCTCATGAACACCACCAGACCATGCCTGCTGCAATGAGATAAGTTACATTCTGTCTGTCTTCCATCATTTGCCCTTCCTTCATCCTAAAAAATGAAACCAAGTGAAACGATATTCAATTATGTTTTCGAAGAAGCCGATTTCCACTCATAATACTACTCAATCAAGCTTGCCCCCTCCCCATCCCCCTCTCCCCTTCTCCCTCTCACCTCCTCCCTCTGCTGGACGTGTCTCTGCTGCTGCTCATTGGCCGACTGCCACTCATGGATGGCTGAATGTAGAATACTCATTCATCCAACTCTTTTCTAATTTAAGAATCTATTCAACTGTCAATGTAAGGTACACAATATATGATTAACATCCTTTGTGCCCTTCCCACTCACTTCTCTCATCGTATCCACTCCTCCTCATCTCATAATCCATCTCTGCCCTCTCCTCTCTCTCCATCCTCATACTTCCACTAGTCGTCGTCGTCGTTCCCGTATGCTGCAGCTGCTGTTGGAGCTGCACCGGAACACGGTAATGAGCGTCCTTCACAAAGAGAACAACGTTTAAAAAAGGGGGAAATATAGTAGTGCCGACTGATCGATTACTCCACTCACACTCAAACGTCCAATGGCTAAATGATCAAGTTAACCCCCTTGTTCCATGTTTCCCATCCCAATCTCACCTGTCCATCTCCTCCTCTATTCTGCTGCATTCCCTCACTGCGAGGAGCGAAGCCACGGGCAGAAGAAGTGGCCGAGCTGAACAATTATACCGTAACCCTCATCTAGCCTCCTTCAGTATCCCTCTCTCCCTCCTCACCTGGTGCTTCCTCCTCCGACTGCTCTCCTCTCTCCTCCACTCGACGTTCCTCCTACCGTACTCGTCTGTCGCTGCAGGACACTCGTGTTGTGAGGCTCGATCACAGTCACCTCGCGGTCAGCCTGCAATACCATATTATATAGATAAATATGAAATTAAATAGAATATCGAAATGTGAATAAATCATGATATTTTGGTGGAATAAATACGACAAGGTGAAACGACAACTGGCCTTGGTCTGAATGGTATCGAAGGCAGCAGCCAGATTGCGAATGTGACCACGTTGAGGAATGGCACGGCTGGAACAAATGAAGATTATTAATATATATTACAACCAGTCGGCCGAGAACACGATGCCCCATCCATTCATCTACAAATCCTTGCGATCAACCTCTCACTCAACCCAAACCCGAGTGTCCCAACAGTCCCCCTTCCCTCTCACCGAATGGTACTTCCAGTGTACTTGTTCTGTTCGATAGGTCCGACAGCAGTCTTCTCTCCTCTCATCTCCTTCTCTCCACTCATTGGCTGCAGCTGCTGCGGCTGCTTTATGGGCGCCTGAGGGACGGTCTGCGCGCGGAAGGCACCGTACACCTTAGAAAAGAGGGATCAGTTAGGGTTTCAAGCACTATCTGTAAGCCATTGTTGTGCAATAACTCCAGTGTGGGGATTCCAGATGTCCCACAAATATTTTAAATAAATGAACCTGCTGTTGCTGTCCGAGGGCGACAGAACGATAGGGAGAGGAAGGAGTGAAGGGTTTGGGGGCAGAGGTGAGGGGGATGGAGGGAGCACCCTCAGACTCTGAAACAACAAATATATATTATTATAATAAATTAAATTAGGCTTTATTAAATTCCATGATGACACAATTATCCAATCACATAATACCAACAGCATTATTGTTCGAGTGTGAAACATCTCTCTCCCCCCCCCCCCCCTCTTCCTCCTCTGACTCACTCTTATCATGGTAGCTGTCGTATGCCCTCTGTGCCTCTCTCGATCTCATTGGCTGTCTTCCTCCCATCTGAGTGATTCCCTTTGGAGAGACATCAGCACGAATTGCTCCCACACGAGACAGCACCGACTGCTCGTCCTCAAAATATAAGCTTATTTAATACAATAATTAAAAACAGCTGTAATATTATTCCGTTTTTGGTTCAACCATGACTAGCCAACCTTGGATATCTGTTCATTCATCCTTTGTTCATGCATCTGTTGACTGCTCAGATCGTGTTTCATCTCGTAGTGGAAGGTGGCGTCCTCAGAGGCCAGAGGACGGATTGAACGCTGACAAGGCAGACAACTCAATCAAATGGAGGGGCATTCATCCTCTCTGTGTCCACTACTCAACTAATACCGTAAATGGCCACTATGTTCCCCTCTGGACAGGTTTCACTCACGAAACCTCATCAATTCATTATATGGGTCATCTCTCTCTGCCCGTTATCTCCCCTCTGCCCGTTATGAGAATACAAGTTGATGATGAGGATGATGATATGGATCAGACCCGACCCGCCCTCGCAGCAGCAAGTAAGGTGATCCCTCCCCCTCCCCCTCCCCCTCCTCCTCTTCCTCCCGAGACCCCCTCTGACCATGAGAGGAGTGTGGTGATCGCTCGTCTTCCTGTCGACTCCTCTCTCACCCCTCTGGAACAAGTACAGAGAGATTACGAGCAAGTGATCAACCTGACGGCTCTAGCTGGCATCCCTGCCATCCCAGTGTCGGTCTATCGGATGCCGCCCGGAGATGTCCACTCCCCCCATCGATTAACGAAGGTTGTCCTCCCCACTAGGAAGCACGCGCAACTCCTCCTCAAATGTGCTAACCGAGTCTCGAGGGACCCTTTCTACAAGGAGGTATTCATTCGTCCCTCCTTCCCCGATAGAGAGGATCCCCGTCGCAAGATACCTGGTCGTGGCTGCGGAAGGAATGCTCCTCTCCCTGAAACCCTTCCCGCTACCGTACTCCAGACCGGCCCCGCTTCCGTATCCCAGAATGGCCCCAATACCGATGCTCGACCCAAGGGAAACCCTCGACCTTCCAGACCCCGACGAGATTCAATCTATTCATCCCAGATGAATCAAGTTTCCTCCCGTGACAAGAATGGCAAGAAACCTCATCGTCCCTTCCGACCTACCCTCTCCCATCGTCAGACCCCTCCCCCTCTCTTCCCTTCGACTGGATATGGATCTTCCCCTGCCCCCTTGTTCAATCCTCTTTCATTCCAGTATCCGTACCCTAACCCATTCATGTCTCACCCGTTCGCTCAATACGGAGTTCCCCCCACACTAGCCATGCAGGGAAACTATTAACTGCTCTCCGGTCATACACTAACACAGACGCAGTCAATGACTCCTCCTCTCATTCAGATGCGCGCGACCCCACTCCCACTCCCCTTCCTTTCCCTTCTCCTCCCTCCCCCCTTCCCCTTCACCTCCTTCTCCCCTCCCCCCTCCTCTAACTTCTCTTTCTTCTCCTCCCCCTCTTCCTAGATCATCACTCTCTTGCCAGTACTACAACATTCGCTCATTAGTCAACAAGCTTGACTCTTTCCGTTCCCACCTCTCCTCTACCAAACCAGACATTATTTTCCTAACTGAAACCTGGCTCAGTAACAAGATCCCTTCCTCCCTTATCACTGGTGCACTTCCATACACCATAATCCGTTTCGATAGAACATCCCGCGGAGGCGGTGTCTCTATTATCCTCCGTGATCACATCGCTTTTTCCACCGTATCCCTTCCATCGACCGAACACGAGATTTCTTGTATTGATCTTTTCCACTCCTCCGCTTTCATCCGTTTATGCATAGTATACCGCCCTCCTATCTACACCCTTCCCAAGACTGAGTCCCTTATTGCTTGTCTTTCTGATCTTCATGCCTCGTCCTCTCATCCTATTATCTTTCTCGGTGATTTCAACTCTGATTCACTCAGTTCTACCCCTTCTCCTATTGATCGCTTATTTATTGATTTCATTCACTCAACTGATCTTTCTCATTTTAATGTGTTTCCTACTCGTGGTCTTAAATGTATTGACTGGATTATAGGGAATGACTCCTCCCTAGTCACTACTGTCGCAGTCATCCCCCCTTTCCCCTCCTGCGACCACTCCGGCCTGTCTTTCTCTCTTTCATCCCCCCTCTTCCCCTCTCTTCCCTCTAAGATTCAAGACTATTCCCGTGTCGACTATCCTGCCCTTTCCACACATCTTTTATCCATCGATTGGTTATCATTGTTCCGTGACTGCCCTGACATTGACTCTCTCTACTCTCAGTTTTCATCCACCATTCACTCTGCCATTGACGTCTTTGTTCCATTCCGTACTCCTCGTCCTCCTTTCCTCTCTTACCCCCCTCACATTGTTCGCCTTATCCGACGTCGAGACTCCCTATTCACTCAGATCCATATTCCCACTGTCAGGCCAATTTTTGATGAGTGTAGTAAAAAGCTTTTATTTGAGATCAATAAGTGGTCTCGTTACTCTACCCGTAAGAAACTCTCTCGTATAAATAATTTGTATCGTCATGTTTCATCTCTTACCAAACCCAAGCTTTCCATCCCCGAACTAGTCTCCTCTCAGAATTTACCTGTATATGACAGTCTCTCTAAGGCTAACACCCTTGCTTCTGAATTTGCCACTCATTTCACCCCTGATAATGGTACCCTTCCCCCTCTCTCTTCCTCCCCAATCCCTCCTTCTCTTTCTCTATTCACTATTTTCCCTCATGTCGTTCACAAAGCATTACGTAAATTTCTCCCTCTTGCTCCACTGGCTATGATGGCATTCCCCAAATTATTTTCTCCAAATGTGCCTATGCTCTTTCTACCCCCTTGGCTGACGTTTTCAACCTTAGTCTCATCTCTGGGACAGTACCCTCTGCCTGGAAACACTCCCTCATCACCCCCATTCCCAAACCAGGCAAAGACAGTAAACTCCCTTCTTCGTACAGACCCATTTCTATTATTTCTCCTGCTGCTAAGACCATGGAACGCATACTTAAAGACCACCTCAACAGTCACCTTTCTCGTTTCAACGTCCTCCCTTCTAACCAACATGGTTTCCGCTCTGGAGCCAGTGTTGTCACAAACCTTCTGATCTGCCATAATGACTGGACCATTGCTCACTCTAATAAACTCATCACTGATGTCGTTTATATAGATTTCACTCGTGCTTTCGATGTTGTTCCATATCCCAAACTCCTCGCTCGTTTATCGCATTACGGTATCCACGGTCACTTGCTTTCATGGCTTGAGTCTTTCTTATCTGACCGCACTTTCTTAGTCCGATTGTCCTCTGTCACTAGTGATTCGTTCCCCATTCTCTCTGGCATGCCGCAAGGCAGTGTACTCGGCCCTATTCTCTTTTCCATCTACCTTGTTGACCTATCCCAAACCCTTTCCCGTTTTCACAATGTGACTGTACAATGCTATGCTGATGATGTCAAATTGTATGTCTCTTACAATAAGATCACCAAAGATAGTATCACCTCTGAATTTCAAACTGCGCTCAATTGTCTCTCTGATTGGACCAAACGTAATCAATTGTCTTTATCTGTTTCTAAGTGTACACATATTCGCCTAGGATCCAAACTGCCTACCCCTCGTTATCAGATTGATTCCATTGACCTACCACTTAATAATAATGTCCGTGATCTAGGTGTACAAGTTCGCTCTGATTTGAAGAATTCATGCTCTGTTAAGACCGTGCCCAAAAAGCCACCTCTAAGTTGTTTCTCCTTCTCAAAGCACTCCCATTCAATTGTCCCTCTATTCTCATCCGCAGTTACAAAGCCTATGTTCTCCCTTTGCTAGAATTTGCATCCCCTTTCTGGAACCCGCACTACGTTAAGGACATAGCCACACTTGAAAAGGTCCAGCATACATTCACTCGTCAAGTTTTCTATCGTTGTTTCCCTTCCTCTTCCTACCCCTACACCCACCCTCCTACCAAGACCGCATTAAAACTCTTAAGCTGCGCGCACTTACCGAGAGGAGAGTCATAGCTGATCTCTGTATGAAACATACCATGATGACTGGTTCCTCTATTATTCCCCGTTCATCGTTCTATGTATACAAGCCCACTCGGGATAGAGTCTCCTCTTTCGGTATCAACATTGAACTCACTACATGTACAGCCAGATTCAATTCTTTCCCTGTTAGATCATCTCGAATGCCCGACTTTATTCGTACCGCACCAAATGTCAAGATTTTTAAACGTCGTTTAGAAAAACACCCCCTCATTAAAGACCTCTCTCAATCACAACACTAATTATCTCCATAATATTATTATATTCATTTTCTTGTTGCGCCAAGTGCGTAGATAAATTATTATATCTCTATATTCGAAAGCCACTGACTTGATATCCTCCAGTAGTGGGGGAGGTCATCACTCCCTTAGGCATTCCTCCCATCGATTGATAAGGAAGAGAAGGAAGGGGAGGGGCAGGGGGGACGTTGCCTGATCCACCCATCGGATACTGTAATAGGTATTGCTATTAGTCAACTCAGAGGCCTACACTCATCAGTGTCACATCGATTGAGACAGTGAATGCAATCTCCTCATGCTCCTGTCTCTCCCTCCCCCTGCCCTCACTGGGAGTATATAGCCTCCTCCTCCTCCACTAGTTCCTCCCACACTGGATGGCTGTCTGGTGAGACCGACGGGATTGTCATCGCTTCTCGATGAATTGAGGGAGGAGCCAGCACGGGCAGATAGCATCGAGTTGAGAACTGCTGCGGCTGGATGCTGAAAGGGAAAGAGGGATTGGTATTTGGAATGGATGGGAAGATAAGATAAGGAGATACTGACATTGTTCCTCTCGAAGGAATTGTTCATCTTCGGTCTCTCAATCTGGACATATCCACTTTGCTGCATGGGTCGAGGGGCAAGAGAGGATGGAGCACGCTTCATCTCCACTTTCACTGTCTGCAAAAAAGCTAATGATTGTCTTAATCACTCGAAGTGGAATTACATTTTTGAGAGCTATCTCCTAACAATCCTTCGGTGGAACATTCGTTTACTAACTTCATTACCAAACGTTCACTCTTCCATGAATCAATGCCATCATCTCACCTTGGGTGCATCATTCTCCCTCTCCACAGACACTCCTCTCTCTCCCTCTCCTCCTCCTCTCACCACTTCAATGGGAACTTCTCTGGTCATGGGTCGTGTCAGATGCTGCTGCAGGTAGTTCCTGTACACGGGAGTGTACTCCTGATGAGTACCCGTCGCAGCCATTCGCTCCGCCTCTTCCTGAGATCAAAGAGATGAGGATGAGTCATCTATCGATTAATGACCGTACCTTCTGTCTGAATGCAGCTGCCTTCTGGGCCACCGATCCCTTACTGGGCGAGATAAGAGCCTCTTCTGAAAGTATCCTATTTTTGGAACCACGTGAACACCAATGACCATAATTATTTGAATGCCCTTGCAATGCTTTAAACCACTAGATACCCCCCCCCCCCTCATCTCAACTCAAGTACTTGAGACAATTCCTTCTGCCTACCCTGTCTGTAGTATCCTCCATGGGTGGCAGTCCTCTCCATCTCCCTCTCCACTCCACCCCTCTCCTCTCTCAATGCCACATTCGTGTGGGCGGGGCTTGGCTGCACGAGTCGTAGATGGTCCACGTAGCTGCTGGCTGCACTCGACCCCTGCTGCTGCTGCGACTTCAGAGTCGACGAGGAGACCGAAGTGGAGGTCGTCGTTGTCTTAGAGACTGACGCCATCGATCTGAGGAGGGGACAACGATCACACTTATTAGGGTCACTAAAAAGAGCAGCCTACAATTTCAAAGATAAACAGGAAGATCAAGTAGATCAACAAAAGTTTGACAGTACCAAAACTAGATAAAATGAAGTAAATACTGCAGACCTGGCCTCGTACTGCTCGACGTAGCTCATATCGTAGGTGGGAAGGGGAGCGAATCGAGATGAGTTGGACGAGGTCTTTCTCATTGCACTGTCGCCCTGTCCATCTGCAAATGCCAACATTAGAGAATATCCAATTAGTATATTTATTGATCAATAACAATGGACGAAAAAGGTGGCATCACAGTTTCAATTTACAGCGATAACGTTCAAGAATATATTATCAAAATACGAGCTCCTTTTTCGAATAAAGAGGAATGGATGAAATAACTACTAGTAATACTCCATTAAACCAACTTCTCCTTACCCATAGTGGCTCCAACATCTCCATGATCGTAGAGGGATGGATGGTATTGTCTCTCTTGTCTCTTTTTTCTCATCTCCTCTTCTCCCATGGGTTGATGGTGTTGGAGTAGACAGGGAGTTTCCTCTTCATGAGGGGGAGAGCAGGAGGGAGGAGGAGGGGCCATCGAGTAGGCAGAAGAGGTGGCTGATGGGGGAAGACCACCAGAGACACCACGACGGGGTTTGGCAGACAATGTCGCTCAAATCAATAATTTAGTCGTATTTATTGGAAGATCAAGATTTAAAAAACTACTACCACTGAAGTTTAGAGGTGAAGCAATTATCTGCCTAATATCGCCATCAAAACTCACGAAAATTATCACCTCCATAGTGGATAGCGAATTGCTGTCCGGCGGCTCTTGCGATGGTCTCTCCAGTCTGAGTGGACATCTCATTTCTATCGTGAGAGGGAGAGAAGGGAAGGAATCCTGTGGCCGAGGCACGCGCCTCTCTCTGCAAAGGAAGTCATCAATATATTTAAATTAAATAAATTCATCTTTCCTTCCTTCAAAACAAAGCTTTTAAAAAAGATCAAGTCCCCTTCCCCTCCCCAATTCCAGGCATGCTAGGGGGTACATACCATCTACCCACATCCGGTCACTAACCACTGCTATTCAATGATGCCTCTGGCCATATCACATTGTGTGACCCCTTCTCATTTCAAAGCTGGTGGCATCCAGCTAGGTTACAGATACGACTCAGCTATTCACTCAGTCGAAAGTCGGAAGGTCTGGTCTCGTTTGAAATGGTGATTCGTCCATTCCTCCTACTCCTACTTCTTCTTCCACTATGTATCACTCTACCCTTATCTACTTGTGGTCTCTGTCCTCCTCACTCTACATGTCTCCTCAATTCCAAAGGAAATTCAAGGTAAGAACTACTAGGTTTCATCCTCTAACTTTGTAAATCTAACCTAAACTTCAGATGCCTATGCAACCCTGGATTCACTGGCGATCACTGTGAGATCGTTCTGTGTCACTCATCCTTCTGTATCGGTCTTTTCTCCATCTGCGAGAATACCCTTCAAGGGCCAAAGTGCCATTGCCAACAAGGACGAGAGGGATCAAATTGCCAACTGATCAAGTAAATTTAATGATATTTTCCATCAATCAACTCAACTTTATTATTCAGAGGGGACACCAATCTTTGGTCTAACTGCAAAAGCGCAAAATTCTGCGAAGAAAGTTTCCAAAATGGAAAGTGTGAAGAGGTATAAAATATAAAAAATAATAAGCACTGATATAAAAAATATATTTTAGCTCTGCAACAATCCTGAGTGTCTTTACGATGGGCATGATTGCGAGAATCAGAGCAATACATCAGCTGAAGAGCAAGATACGGTAGGTTCAATCAGATCCGAGAACGAGTAGCACCATTGGTTATTTCTAGATCCAAACCGTCCTGCTCATGGTGAGAGTGGACCTCTCGCCTACAGATTTCTTCTCGCAATCCTCCGAGTGGATCATCAAGCTTTCAACTTTTCTCAATAAGACCATCTCAATTGCTCGATTCGACGGATATGGTGAGCGATTAGAAAAATCCATCCACGCTCATAATTCCATTACAGATCGCATTTTTGTCATTAACAAAGATGGAGACCAAATTCCCATCACAAATTACGAATCCTCTTCGTTTAACTCCTCCTTCGTTGAGGTTGATCTCACAATCGACAGTTCCGAGTGCAAATTAGACATGGATGATTGTGATCGTACCATCGAACATCTATACAATTCCATCCACGAGTCCATCGGATCAAAGGTAGCTCATCACCATCACTATTTCACAGCAGTATATCATCATAATCTATTTCAGAATATCTCCTCTCTCCACATCTCCTTCTCTGCTATTATCCAACGGCCTACTCCAGATTCTCCCGACTCTACGTCATTGCTTCATGTAGTCATCATCATTGGAGGTCTCGCCATTCTAGGCACAGTCATCTTTATCGGTATTACACAACGAAAGGCCAAGAAGAGAATTCGAGAATCGGACGCTCCAATCTGGTACATCCCGACGTGCTCCGAAAGTGAGTTCCCATCGCCGTCTCGTCCACATTCCATTCTATCTATTTCAGTGGTCACTTTCTACCAATCTCCCGGAATCAAACGTGTCCGACCTCCACTCACTGCCGCCCCATATCATTGCAATGATCTGCACACTAGTTCATTGAGTCGCCATCCCATCGAGATTACGGTAAGTATACTATCTCACAATCAGACTGAAATTGTCTAAATATTAATTCAGAATGTTACTCAACGGATGGTGAACAGTCTTGACTCTGAAGGGCGAACTCCACTGCACCTACTGGCTATGGCTGATAGGGGTTGGTTAAATCAAATAGGGGAAAAAATAGGAAAAATCCCATTTCAGGTGCGAAATCGAGTGAACAAATCGAAAAGGACGCTCGGACATTGATTGACAATGGAGCGGATGTAAACATCAAAGACAATGGTCAGACTGAGAATAAAAATAAGTTTATAATCAATATAACTGTTCAATTGCAGACGGCAACACTGCTCTTCATCTGGCTCTCAAACACAACCGATTCTCGATAGTGAAGATACTGCTGGAGCATCCAAATATCAATGTCAAGCTAGTCAATAATATCGAACAAACAGCCATACACATGTAAGATTACAGTCCTCTATCATGTTCAAGTAGTTCCTTCTTCCAGATGTGCCTCTCTCAATGACATCCGCAGTCTCGACGCTATTCTCAACCATCCAGAGGCAATACAGACGGTAACCATCTCGATTTTGCATCTTCCCATAAAAATACTCATTCCAGCTCAATATGACCGACTACTACAATCGTACTCCATTGGTGGTCAACATTCTCAGCACCTCAAAGGATACCAGATTCGCTCGCAAACTGCTCGAGGCCGGAGCAGATCCCAATTATATCGGAGATGAGGTTTGGGTTGAAAAATATTCTAAATGCTTTCAAAAACTAGCAAAAAAGAACAATGTAAATAAAATGTAAATGTATCTATTTGCAGACGTATCAAGCCGACTCCTACTGCGAGAGGACAGCCCTTCACTATGCAGCAGAGTATGGACTACTCAATCACATCAGTCTACTCATCGAGCACGGCGCCAATGTGGATGCCATCGATGTGATGAGGAGGTGAGAGGAGAAAGAGAGAACCGCATTCATAATACTAACAATCAATTGCAGAACTCCCCTTCACTATGCAGTATGGAACAACAAGATAGAAGCGATTAAACTACTCGTGAGTCTGGGTGCAAATCAAGGAGTGCACGATCACTACAATGAGACACCCCTCACATTGGCAGAAAGAGTGAAACATAAGGATGTGAGTTACACCAATAATCAAAAACATTAGCATGAAGATATATTCCAGATACTCGTTCTATTCCATTCTGATGCGTTCAAGAAAGAATCCAGTAAGAACAAGCGGAAGAGAAAATCCAAGGATGACAACGAGGTTTCCGCCATTGAAAAATATAAAACTATTATTTTTAAATCCAGATATTTTCAAAGAAAAAATATACAGATTTCAAACCGGGTTACACGAATAAAACTAATTTTTTCAGAAGACAAAGAATCGACGAGTCTCTACAGAATCAGGATATCAATCTGCATCTCCACTCGCAGTTCTCGAAGATGACGTCACCGATCAAGGTCCATCCACCTCTACTTCCCAGCCCCACTATTTCACTCTAAACATTCCATCGAATAGTGCTCCCACTCGTCCATATCCCGCCCCTATCCATCAATTGTACCCTCCTCCGCCCGCTATCCCCATTCCTTCGATTCCTCAACCATATCCTACCTACCCATACCATGATATGAATGATAATAATGGGTATGATACTCCGTGGAGATAGCTATGTTTTCCTTTCCACATTCATTTCATTGTTCTTATTAGTTTGACTCAAGTAGTGTTCTTTTTGGTTTATGTACATTTTTGATATGCGCAGATTAATAAATCAATATAATGAAATGCAAATATGATTGCATGAAGGGACATCATTTCAACAATTTCCCACCATCTTTCTCATTAGCTTCAATGCCCACTGGTCTCCCCCCCCCTCTCCTCCCATCTGCTCACCTCTTTGAATGCTTCGTATTCCTCCTTCTGGAAGTGTGTCTGATTGAATGGCGATGGAGAGGGCATCGAGATCTCCCCCGTTCCCACGTATGATTCACGAGAGTTACGACTCTTCGGCTGAAACAACCACTCCTTATCAGGCTAGTCTACCGTATCCTCCCTTCCTTCCATCTACCGTACTCACCGTATGGAATCCAGCCGAGGGAGGTCGGGTGTTGTCCACTACCGAAGTGTGAGAGGCAGAGGCTGATGACACCAGAGCACGAAGCTCATCCTCGGACTGAACGAAATAGAAATAATCAATTTTGTACACACCTGGGATATGGTAATCCCGTTCAGTCAGACAACTACAGTACCTCAGAGTGCTTGAACACTTTGGATCCCCTCTTGGAACTGGGTTGGGGCGTCTTCTCGTGCTCGTTCGTACGACGGAATGGCTGCAATCATCAACTCTATTATTTATCATTACAATCCATCACTGTAGGGGGCTCACGATATGAATGGGTAAGAGGGGCGTCCTTTCAATATTGTGCTCTGTCCAGCACCTTGGTGAAAATCAGCAGAATAGAGAGAGCCGAGACAGAAACGAAGTCCGTGATTGACACAAAAAAAAGAATGTGAACATACGATTCCCTCGATGGTCTTGTCTCCTCCTCCGAATCTCTCATCGGGATGGGCATACAACTCGGGCTGCTCAGCGAAGACAACGCCCTCGAAACTGCGACGACTCGCGATTGAAGCAGAACGAGAACGGGTCTGCAAGTACACTACTCCCTCTACCTCCTCCTTCCTTCCCTCTCCCTCTCACCTTGGGGATGGGTAGATCAACAGGGATGACCACCTCGTCTCTCAGATCGATTCCCGTTCCCACTAGATGGACAGATGAACTGCGAGAATGACGACGGGAGCGATGCTGAGAAGGAAAAGGTATTACCATTATCACTCCACAATATGGTAAATACAACACATTATCTGGTTAGATCATATTGATGAAACAACTAATACTATCTTCCAACCTTGCCCTCCTCCTCGTTAGTTGACTTGACACTGAATGCAGAGGACTTCCATCCGTCTTTGGGAGGGATGTACGGACCATCACCCTGAATACCATACTTCCAATCTTATTCATTACCATTATTAAGAGAACACTGACAAAATCATTTTTCAACTCTCTCTCAACAAATGCCGGTGTATCATTTTAGAATTTTTTCGAAAGCATAAAATGAGGTAGTACACAATGCACCCCTCTCCAATATCTCTCTATCTCTCTATCTCTCTAACCAGACTGGCCAGAGATTGTTCTCTGCTCCGATTGAGTCTCGCCTGCAGCAGATTCTCCTCTGTCTGCTCGCCTGCCTTCGATGATCGAGTCGAGTACTGGAATGGATACCGTACTCCCCTCAATCACTTATTGATCCATCTCCCTCTGCTACAGTACTCACGATGGATCGATGACTGGTTCCTCTGCTCATTCCTCTATCGTATTCCTCTCCCTCTCCATATCCTCCATGGTGATCGAATACCTCTTCCTCCTCATCATTCACCGTTTCTCCCCACTCAGCCACGTCTTGTGTCGAACGCTGCGACATACAACAGTTATACTTATTCATTTATTCAATAAAAATAAAGAAATAATGAGTAACTAACAGAGCTGAATCGTCGATCTCGCGGGGAGTTCCTCTGAGAGACTACACTCGTCTTGGACAGAGCCGTCTGCATAATCGGATCCAGAGCCCTCTCGCTTCTCACTGATCTCTTAAAACAAAACCCTTAAAATGAACAAGTCATTGTCCGAGTTATGATGACGAAATATGAACTAACTGACCAGACTCTGCTTGGATGCATGATGGGAGGGAATATGGATCTGGTTCTGATCGGTGAACTCTCCTCCTCCATTCAGACTACCCATCGAATTGTGGTTCCAGTCCATGTTCGGCTGGTTCTGAAACATCAAATTCACTATGGATATAGGATCCCACTCATGTATCAGAGGGGAGTAAAGGAGTATGAACAAGTGATTAAACACCAAAATAAGACAATTCCTTTCCACTGACCAGACTGGCTCTCGATAGTCGAATGGCAGGGATGGGGGCCATCGATCCTCCCTCTGCCATCTGCAGTCCGTGACCTCCGTCGTCATTCTCGTCCATTCCATCAAGATTAGAGCGCTGAGAGGAAGAGAGGGTTAGGGCTGGGTTGAAAACAAAACGAGCGGTGAACGTGGAAACAATCATCTGACCATGCTCATTCTCGAAGCATGATGAGATCTGCCGCCAATCGATGGTGCAGGAGCGGGATGAGAGACCTGCAGTCAGATAATTGTATATTTCTAATAGTTTTAGGAGGAGAAAGTGCCTTACCACGCTGGTTCTGGATCCGAATGCCGATCTCTGCTGTCCCCTCACTCCTCTTCCAATCACTTTCTCCATCTGAGGGACGTAGCCTTCGATAGCTGCACCGTTGGCTCCCCATGCATGACCAGACTCAAATTATTTAAATTAAATTAATATTCTAATTTATAATATCTGTTTTGTTTGAAGTTAATATGACCTCTCGATACTCCATATTCTCCATCATCCTCTCTTCCTCCTCCCTCATACCATGCTCTCCCCATTCCTCTGCGGCCTCTGGAGGCTGAAACAACGCCAATAACAAATAAAACAATAAAAAATATAATCAACATGTTTCCAATAATGGCCTCATTCACTCACCACTTCTATCTCATCTCCCAACTGGGGCATTCTCTCTCTCTTCTTCTCTTCCTCCTCCACTCCTTCCTCCGTATCATCATCTGCACATGCGATGCACGATAGCTGAGAGCGCTGAACCAACAAATGAACACTGATGATAAACATGACAAATGTATATTCTCGACCTACCGTACTGGTTCCGCTGGTTCTGCTTCTCTCCTCCGGGATGAATTCATCCATGCCATCATTCACTATTTCCTCTTCCTCCTCAGCGTACACATTCGAGTGCTAAAAATGATTGTAAGTATTACTTAATTTAAATAGTAAACAAATACGATAAAATAAAACCGTACGATGCTGGCTCTGGATGCGTAATGGGAAGGGGCTCTACTGCCGAATCTGGCGTCTCCAGCTGTGTGAGAGTACTGTAAGTAGGGAGATAGATGGATGGGAATGAGTCAATGGATAGATCGACTGACAATGCTGGTTCTGGAAGCACGGACAGACTGAGGTCGACTGACAGTGAAGGGAACGATGCCCGCATCTCCACCCGCGTGAGAATGCTGCAAGAGGAATTGATATAAAGTGTATTTAATCCTAATTAATATTAATTAATCATCAATCAACTCACAATGCTGACTTTGGACGAGTGATGAGAGGGGGCCTTGCTGCCGATGCCAGAGTGCTGAGACACGAGAAATCAATTAATGACAGTCTACACCTACATCTACCGTATTCAGCAACTTCTCTGGTTTAGGGCATACCCTTTTGACCCCTCAGAATGAAAAGAGAAGACGGATATGATCATTAGGATAATTTACATAATAGTCAGGATAACAAGTCATGATAAAAAAGATAATATAAGAATTGGTAAGTGCTTCTACCCCAATTCCCCTTCTATTACCAGTGAATGCCTTGATGCATGGGAGACTCCTCCTCCCCCTCCGAACACTTGCTCATTCTTATCCCATTCGTCCCTGTCCTGAGCATCCAACTTCTGGAATTGGAACCATTTGGTGTGGCATATCTAATCAAGTGGTGCACTATCTGAGAATTCGAGGATGACTCCTCTATGCATTTTACGCAATCTCTCATTTCTGTGATTAGCGATAAATAGGGCGAAATGAGGAGTCATCGTTGAATAGATGATTCGACTCACGACACTGGTCTTGGATGCAGATCGAGAGGGTCCTCTTGATAACTCCCTCTCTCCCTCTGGTATATGGATTGGATGTCCAGCAATCACTGTCTCCTCTCCCCATTCATCAATGCCCTCAGGGGAAGAATCAATGCCACCACGAGATACTGATGAGTACTGAAAGGAAGGAAGGACATTTGATAGACATACAGTCAACGAGGAAATTGGGTAAATAGTGTGTATCTGAAATGATCAAAACTCGCAACATAGTCATACTGACCACACTGGCTCTGGATGCGTGATGGGAGGGGGCACGACTTCCGAATCCGTCCACTTGCACTAACTTCGATCCAACGACGTGACCAGTGTCAGAGACAGATCGATGAGATGTCTGATTGGAATGATTATTGTATCTCTCAGCCTCGAATCAACTCACGACACTCATTCTGGAAGCATGATGAGATGGAATCTGGCCGAATACGGCATCGTCCAAAAGGGAATGACGAGAGGCGTGTCTCGATAGTTGGACGGGAGCTCCGATCTCATCTCCTCCCAATCCAGTAGTAGTCTCATCCCATCCATCAATACCACGAGAATGCTGAAATCGGACAATTGCATAGGAGGCATCATTATATTGATGAATATAGGGCTTTATTGCACCACTAAGCTCCATTTACTCACCATACTGGTTCTGGATGCGTGATGGGAAGGAACATGGACGTGTCCATTCTGTGCCCCTCCTCCTTCTCCTCCGAAACCGTCACCAGTCTCATCCCATCCATCGGCACCACGGGAATGCTGAGATTCATTCATTAAATACAATCATAATCTGTTTTAGGTGTAAACAATTAAATATAATTAACTGACCACACTGGCTCTGGATTCGTGTCTTGGCAGTTGAACGGGAGCTCCGATGTTATCTCCAGCGAATCCAGTCGCATTCTGGTCCCATCCATGACCACCACGAGAATTCTGAGAGAGGACAATTGCATATCACATATTCATACCGATAGTGGTTTATTGTTGCGAATTGTATACGTGGTTGACAAGAACTGCACTTAATCTACCTACCACACTGGTTCTTGATGCGTGATGGGAAGGGACATGGACGTATCCATTCTGTGTCCCTCCTTCTTCTCCCCCGAAACCAGCCGCAGTCTGGTCCCATCCATCACCACCACGAGAATGCTGACAATTAAAAATTAACAAATGGAACAAATACAGTCATTTATCAGAAGACTAATAATACAACTGCTTACCACACTGGCTCTGGATGCGTGATGAGAGGGAACATGGACGTGTCCACTAGGATTCGGTGCCTCCCGCTCACTCCATCCATTCGACTTGTGCGAGTACTTCAATAAATATATATTTTCAGAACCTGTTCTGAAACTAGACGTGATCAATAATGGAAGTGACTGACGAGTGAAGTATGGGATCGTCTGTCCTGTGCGGGTTGGCTTGTCTCCCACTCTCCATTCACATTCTCACCCTGACGGCGAGAGCGGAAACCAGTCTCATTCACTACTCCATTCTCCATTGTCCCACCATACGCCGAGCCACGAGAGATCTGAAGGGAGATAAGGGGTCATTGAGTGACTTTATCTAGGAAAAACAAGCAATCAATAGATACCTGTGATGCAGTGGATCCGAGTCTTTTCCTGGTTCCTTCCTCTCTCATTTCATCTCCTGCAGTCTCGTCGCCCTCAGTCAGAATGTCATCCCGACTACTCATTCCAACGTTAGCCGACTGTAATTTGGACCTTTACTTCATCAGCTCAGATCTAATAAACCATTCCTTGCCAAGGAAGGGGTAAATACAACAGTTATAGGTTCTAGGGACGAGTCAATTCGTGACCCTATCGCCTCTTTAGTCAGATATACCAATAAAGGGAGTGACAGACAAAGGAAGGAACCTGTCTAGATGTCTGGCTTCGCATACTCCGAATGGAAGCGTGTCCATCGTGTCCCCCACTGCCTGGAACCAGCACGAACTCGTCCTGATTCGTCTGGATCGACAACTGCAACAAATAATAATAATGGAAAGGGCAAAGAGACAAAGCCAACATGGTGTGTTCCTACCTGACTCATGCGATGAGCTCTCTCGGTGTTCGAGATGCTCGTTCGGGATCGAATCGAACTCTGACTATTCTGGCCGAATCCGTTGATGGCGTAGTCGTTCTGAATACGCCATTAGTATCATAGGGGGAAAAGGCAACGAGAAAAATTTACGGAAATACTCACCGAATTGAGGAATCCCTCGTGGGGATCGGCACCCATGCTGGACGTGCGACTACGAGGAGGAATGTTCACTTCCTGACGCTGAACAACTATCAATTTGTTGAAAGACAATGATAGAAACTCACGAAATCGGTAGTATGCTCTTCGTGATGGTCCATCTCACTTCGCTCGATTATGGCCTCGCCCTAGAACGAGAAGCTTTGAAGAGCGAGTCATTGATTATTTACATTCAATTTTGGTTGGTGGTGCTACCTGTAGTCCACTTCCGTCTATATCCGATGTTCCGAACGCACCAGTCGAGAACCCTTTGTGGTTCAAGACGTCGCCGCTTCCATCGTGAGCAATACTGAATATAATTGATAAATTGCCGGCGACTGGCATTGAATTCACTTGCGCCAGTCATCAGAACTCATTCTTCGTTGCAGAATTGCACAAGAAATTAGAAACAACAACTAGGAGCATAAATAACGAATACTCACT
Source organism: Pristionchus entomophagus (assembly GCA_036245825.1). Taxonomy (NCBI): domain Eukaryota; kingdom Metazoa; phylum Nematoda; class Chromadorea; order Rhabditida; family Neodiplogasteridae; genus Pristionchus; species Pristionchus entomophagus. The sequence goes on along the minus strand of BTSX01000001.1, from coordinate 20,435,594 downwards.
TGCTCATATTCGCGTCGCTATCTTTCGTTGTGTTTTGGGAGCTTCCGCCTCTTCCACGTCTGTTGTTCTATAATTGAATGATGTTTAATTGTTGTTCAATCATACCACGTTAACCCATAACAGTTAAACTAGGAAAAACAAAAGAATGGCCGTACCCGTTTGCCTCTGGCCATTGTGGTGGAAGAACCAGTTCAGTGCAACTGCCCAGAGATCCTGCAATTGTTTAAAGATAAACAGAAACAATCAAAATTCAATCAATAATTTAAAAAATAGGTAAACGGATTATTGATTGGAAAAGCAAGAAAATCGCCTGATTTTTTTTCCGCACAGGAGCCATTTCCTGATGTTTGAAAGCTACCGTAATTTTTTTTCAAAAATATTTTAGAAAGATTGCATTATTGATTAAATAATAAAGTCTTATTATTATTATTTCTTTTGTCTCTTAACAGACAAGTGTTCCATAATTCCTCATTTTCTATAGAAAGGGGGAACAATTGCGTTAGGGGAACATTTGCATAAAAATAATAAATTTTATCTGGTGATCCGTAAAATCCACTCATCCTCGGAGGTACTTGAATAATTGAACATTCAACTTCTTCAATCACATTTCTTAGTCTTTGAACAGGTCGAGTTCCCACTCTGGGGCATCTGAATGGTACTGTAACTGTTGATGAATGATAGACTCATTCATACCGACAACTGAGAACTCGACGATGGAGGTTTCTCAGGGCTCTCAGAAGGATACTTGATGAGTCTCTACAGCAAAGATTTGATTGAATCAGACTCTTCCCCCCCCCCCTCCCCCCCTCCCTCCTTCTCCTTCTCCCTACCTGTCCTTGGAAGTAAAATAGGAGAAGGGCAGCAATGAAGATAGAGTAGGAGACATAGACGATGATCAGCCAAGTCTTTCCTATTTGAGTCCTTCCTGAATGGAATGAATCAGAGATGAGATTGAGAGGAACTCACAATGAGCACTTGCAAGATTGGACGATATGGAATTCATCGAGGGAAGAATCGACCATTCCTTCCTATCAATATCAATCGGAATGATGAGATGAGTGATGAGAGAGAAATTATGAGATGACAAAGAGATATTATTAGAGGACAGAACATTGTCACTCTGTCACTCGTAATTAACAATCCAGTCACTAATTGCTAATTGACTGAGATGAAGGGCCAGTGAAGGGAGGGCAATCCCAGTGTATCCCTACTTCGCTCATGCCAGTCTTATTTCTTTTCATTTTATCACTGCTCTTCTCTTCAGCAACACCTCTTCGACTTGGTTAGTTTGACCTAAAAAAATACATCGATTCTTGAAGCATCTCAATATTCTCTATCTTTTTCAGCAGTTTCATCAGATGTTGATCTCGACGCAGTTGTCATCTTCACTTCCCATCTCAAACCCTCTTCTCTCCTTCATTATTACCATCCTCTCCCTATCTACAACTCAACGGAATCTCGTCAGATCCGTCTAACATCCTTCATCATTCAATAATTGCCTCCTTCAGTGTGTTCATGTGTCTCCTCTGGTGCATTCGCTGTTCTTCTTCCCTTCTCATCATGGTCTTCTCATCTAATTATCTCTTCTCTCTCCAATAAAATAGGTCTCTTCGCCCTCTCAATCACTCCTCCAAGGCCGTAAGAAACAAATATTGTCAGATAATGATCATTATGTTCTCAGTTCTCGTCTTCCCTCAGTGACATCTCTCCATCCCTCTCAATCCATCCTTCCTCAACCAATTCTTGCTCTTCTCACTCAGTATTTCAATGCGACTGGCAATGCAGAAGTGGCCATTCTCTATGAGAATCCAGCGGGTAGATAGTCCCTTCTCTTTCTCAGTCAGTCAAAGAATAAGTTTAACTGAAACGGCTATCCTGCTCTTCACTTATCCCATTTGTCATTTCCAATTGTCTTCACAATGATTCATCAATTCATTTCAGACACTGAATTCTTCCAGTATCTCCTCACTTATCCCATCCAAGCCTATCTCGTTAAACTGCCCGATAAAGGAGATGATGACTTCAAACCAGCACTCAAACACGTTGCAATCAAACTGGGAGTTCCTCAGGTCACCTTTCACGACCAGCACTAAACAGCCTTTTTTTATCCTATTAATTGTCTCTATAAAGTCCCTTCCGTCGATTGAATCTTCCTCCATTCTCATTCAGATGGTGATCTTCCTCTCTCCTTCTCGTCTTCCTTCTCTCATTAGACAGGCTTCTTTTATGAATATGTGTACTGCCCACTATCACTACATACTCGCCAGTCTGGTTGGCATAATTGCGAAGGAGATGGAAATGAAGTGAAGTCATTGAGGATGCAACGTCCCTTCCACTGCACGCGAGAGAGAATGATTCGGAGAATCTATCTGATGCTTGTCAGTTTCGATTATTATCTCAGTTTTAGATAGTTTTCCTTTTGATTATGACAGAAAAAAGAGATTCAGTGAAATCATAGATTGGAGATATCCTTATTAACGCTGTAACCTTCTCCTTCCCTTCCAGATACATGCAACATCACCACTTTCTCTCTTCATTCTCCTCATGATTCGAGAGTGGAAGAGATTCGATCGATTCTAGCTAAGGAAGGATACGGAAAGATGCCATATCAGGGGATTACTGTAAGTTTTTGATCGAATCCCCAATGAAAGGTAATTTTGAGACTGAATTAGCACTGCTGTGGGATGCTCTAACGATGATCATCGAGACTGAAGATAGAATTGGTCAGTTCTTCCATGGATGACATCTTTTCATCTTTTCTGAAATAAAAATGAAAAAGAATGCTTCGAAATTGTCTTCAAAGGAAAAAAATAATGAAGATGTGTGAGTGCGTTATGCCACGACAATTCATATAGACGTTCTTGTTACTAGCAGAAGATTATTTGAAGGGGATGCCAACCCATCACTCTCTTTTCTTCTCAGGAATCCATGGTGAGCCATCGTGTGATGAGCATGTGGATGAATGGGAACATGGAGAGAAGATGATTGAGTTTGCCGAGAAGGTCAAGGACCCCCCCCCCCCCTCTCCCCCCTCCCCCCATCATGACTCTTCAGCTGCATCTCTTGGGTGTCTCTGGTCCTCTCCACTTTGATTCTCGAACAGGCCAGAGAGTGAATGAGACCATTCGAGTATGGACCACGAATAGCAATGGAAGAATGGAACAGGCTAGTTCTATATTGTGATGGAGGGACAAATCTGCTGTAGATGTCAGATTGGTCAGTGAGCGAGGGTCGATTCATCCTCAATTCTTCCACTCGTGGCCATTCAACTCAGAAGAAGAAAACATTGGAGAATCACACTCTCAGTGTTACTGTCTATCTGGTGAGAATTGATGGAATCAGATAAGAAGGGGAGAATTACAGGAGGAACCATTCGTGATGAAACGAACGCCCAAAGATGGAGAGGTGGGAAAGAACTGGAATCATTGATCAGGAGACTATCACAGATTCTCGAAGGGAATGATCGTTATGAGGGATACTGTATCGATCTACTCAAGATGATCTCGAACATTCTCAAGTCAAGTTGCACTGTTATGAATCAGTTGTAAACTCCTAGCACTGATCCAATGATCTAAATAAAAGACTCGAATGAAAGCTCCAATCTCATACTCTATGGGTTTTATTCTAGATTCGACTACATCCTCTACGAAGTGCCAGATCGTGCTTATGGAATTAGAGAAGCGAGTGGGAAATGGAATGGAATGGTCGGAGAATTACAGAGTGGAGTGAGTTTATATCGAGGAGATACCGGTTACAGTGAAATTGAAACACGAATGAAGTGAGTTTCGTAACCAATTGAAATTTGTCCTTTCAATCGAAACAACAGCAAAAAAGGTAAATCTACGTTGAATGGCAGGAGGCAGATCTCGCTGTTGCTTCCCTCACCATCTCCTACTCTCGAACTGCCGTCATTGACTTCACTGTGCCGTGAGCCCCCCACCTCCCCCCTCCTACGATTCCTCTGATTCCTTTCCAGATACATGCATCTCGGCATCTCCATTCTCTTCCGTCGAACAGGTATTAAACCTTTCTCTCTCGATATTCCTTTCGAATCGAAACTCATCTGAAATTGAAAACCGAGCAATTCATCCCATTTTCCCTCACTTTTAACGCAAAGAGCCTCCTGGAAGGACTTCTCGGTTGGAATGAATGATGATTGCAGAGAATGAGTCTTCCTCCCTCTCAACCTTCCTCGCTCCTCTCTCACCCACTGTTTGGTTGAGTGTATTCCTTGCCTATCTCATCACTTCCATCGTCATTTCATGTCTATCAAAGTGAGATTGATTCCACTTCATTCTCCATCTCAATCATCCTTCAGAATCTCCCCCTACGAGAATCTGGAGAGAGATGAGTCAACGGGGACTTTTCGATCGATCAAGAATCAATTCACCCTTAGGAATGCCTTTTGGTTTTCAGTGAGCTCTCTGATGCAGCAGGTACCCCTTTATGGACAATACTCATACAATTATCATTGTGGAAGAGGGAGTTGTGTTCGTATGACTTGGGTATCTCTTCAGGGCAGTGAATTATCTCCTCGTGCTGGTAGTGTTCGCATAGCAACAGCTGTCTGGTGGATGTTCACTCTCATTCTAATCTCTTCATACACTGCCAATCTGGCTGCTTTTCTCACCACGTAACCATTTGTATGAGAGATAAGTCGAGATCAATCCATTTCAGTCGTCGAATGGCTTCTCCCATTGAGAATGCAGACGATCTCTCGAAACAGACCAAGATCAAATTTGGAACACTGGGAAGAGGATCAACCATGACATTCTTCAATGTGAGTGTGTTTGAGTGTCAATAATAGGGTATAGTGGATTCTCTGAAATAGGAGTAACTTCTAAAGACACCCCCTTCAGGAATCTCGAGTGGACACATACGAAAGAATGTGGAAAATGATGAATTCGGCGCCTGGTTTGTTCGTTGAATCGAGTGCGGAGGGAATAGCTAGGCGAGTGAATTTACTTTCAATACGTTTCAATTGTGCCTCAATTACACTCGATTTGATCCAACCTCAATATGAGTAGCCTTCACGAATCTAGAAAACGTCTCTAGCAAGTGTAAAATGTTACGATGTTGAGGGTTCGTAGTGGAGACTATGCTTATCTCATGGAATCATCGATGCTCGAATATGCAGTGGAAAGAGACTGTAGACTAGTCCAGATAGGAGGATTACTCGATCAGAAGGGATACGGTATCGGATTACCGAAGGGTAATCAAAACCACAGAGATCAAAGATCAAATAGAGTTGAGGTTCCCCCTATCGTGAGCCAATCTCCACTGCTATTCTTCAGCTGCAGGAGAAAACTCTTCTGACTGAGTTGAAGGTGATGGAATGATTGAGAGAAAAGATAGGAATATTATTACAGGAGAAATGGTGGAAGGACTCGAGTGTAGTTTGTGACAGGCCGAGTAGTGCGAAGAGTGATGGTCAGAGACAATTCATAATTCATCAGCAGTTGAACCCTTCTTGTCTTTCATTAAACTTGATATAGCTGATAATCATTTCAGTCATCACAATTATTCCCCCTCTCTCCATTCAGAGACAGAAACCGATTCAATCGCTGGTGTCTTCGTCCTTCTCCTAATTGGAATGCTTCTCTCCATTCTCATCGCTGTAGTCGAGAGATTCAGTCGATCCTGTGGAAGGAAGGACCACAATCCACAGGTTATCCATTGACTAGTGATGATGTAATCTCAATGAGTTCAGGGCGCTCCTCTAGAAAGGTCGTTGTGGTTGCAATTGAGAGATTCTCTATGGGAGAGAAGCAGAGAGAACGAGAGTCTAAAGAGGACAATTGACACTCTCATTCGGTGGGACTCCTTCAGTCATTCCCTTCTCTCACCCTCTAATTACAGTGATAATTACCATGATGGTCGTCCCCAGTCTTCATATGAGAATTCTCATGCTCTTGCATTGGCAGAGACAGAGGGAGGAGATGGGAAGGAAGAGACTCCAGCTAGGAAGTTCAGCCAGTTCCATCCACTCTGAATTATGTCTCCTGTCTTCATTTTGTCACTTCTTGCTATTCTTCTTGTTTTTTCTATCTAAATCCAATTACTCGGAGTGAAGGGAGATCCAATTCAATCCACTGAATCGACTTTTTTAAATCTCTGATCTCATCCCTCAATCAGTTTCCAGTGTAATCTCATTCTCGTTCTTGCTCCAACGATAAAAACGGTCGATTCTCTGCCCTGAGTCAGATGGGAACGAAAAGGCGAATAAAATAAGATTTATCTTCGTTCCTTTCGATCTTATTTACATCATCATTGTACTATTTATTGATTTCTCATAAGAAATCTCTTGAGGGCGATGGTTCTCAAACTGTTACTGGCTCTTGTCATTCTTCCCCTCGTCACTTCTGAGATTGTTTATGCTCGGACTGAACGACTCGATCAAACAGAGGTTTCCTATTGATTGATCCTTCCCTTTCTTGATCTACCATTCAGTACGATCAATGGAACAAGACTTGTGGAATGCCATCGAGTGGCAAGAAAGTCCCTTTCAAAGTGATGGTTCATGTCTCGATAAGTGCTTGAACTCGGTCTGTACATAATATCCATCGTATTAAGAAGAAGAGTGGAGCGACGACTAAATGCGCGGGTATCATACTGAACAAGCGATTCGTGTTCACTTCAGCCACTTGTTACTAGTGAGTCATTAATGCACATAGAGAGAGAAGGGAATCATTGGCAGCAATCACAAATTGAATGGATACGATGATGACTCGGAGATGAAAGAAGCGACTAAACCAACGAATACAGTAGTAGTAGTGTGTGATGATGATGGAATGGTGAGGGAATTGAGAAGAACGAGAAAAAGGAATGATACTCCTCTCAGAATTGTGAACGCAATAAGAACATGAAGGAAGTTGGAGTGAAAAACATCGTTTACCCGCAGATAATCCATTACGATGAGAAGTACGAGGTAACTTCTCCTCTTTCTTCAGGGAATATTCATCCTTCCAATCTCTCCTTCTAGCACGTGGCTGATATTGCCCTTCTCGAGATTGAAGAGGATTTCACTTATGATAGAACTGTTTGCACTCCCTATAAAGAGGAGAAGTTCAGAGGACAGAAACTGTTCCTTGTCTCTGATGAGATCAGTGAGTACCCATCGTTCCCTGAAATACAGTCTCATCCATGCCATACTCATTCCTCCTATTTCTCCAGCTGACCAACCTTACTACGAGGGAGAATTTGAGTGGAAGGGTGAGAGAACGTGTTCGAATGATCCCACAATCTGCATTGAGAGATACACCTTCAAGCCAACCATTGCTATGACTATCAACGTGAATTTAGTACTACATTATTCTCTAAAATCACGGAAAGGCCTTCTAATCTGTTCTATCTCCTTATTTCTTCAGCCTTCGCGTGGCCTCTTCCTCGTGCAGAGGGACAATAGTATGTACCTGCTTGGAACACTCAAATACGAAGTTTGACCCGCCCTCAGGAGGACGTCCCGAGAGTTCTTCTGACCTTCCCGTACTTCCATGATTTCGTGTGTTCAAACACAGGCAGCTGCAGTTACTCGGGATACGATAATTACATATTCATAAGGGAAGTGCGAGTGATCGTTAATGGTAAGAGAGATCGAAGATCAAATATCAAGATCAACTCAGGCCTTCCCCTTCCCCAAGTCTCCCATAACGATGTGAACTTCTACCAAGTCAAAGAAGATCCGCTGTTCTTCAAGTCAAAGAAGACATTCATTGAATATTGGATTACCTTCCCGAGAAAGAAATGAAAGATCTGTCTGATCGTTGTGGAAAAGGGCTCATTCCCCCTGAAGGACAAGAAAAGTAAGATTAGACGATTGATCTTTGATCTCCACTCGATTGATTCAGGAACACATGGTTCAAATACCCGTATATGGCAGCGATAGTGGGAAAGGGACGAGTGTGAGTCGATTAATTCTGAAGATTGAATGATATGGAGTATTGGCAATTGTTCTTTCCTGGAAAGTTGTGCAAAAGAGTTACTGTAGATAGAAGGACCAAGAGGGAGTGACTCCTTCCCTTTCAGTTGTTCTGGTGCCTTCATCTCTCAAGTACACGTGGTCACTGTTGCCCATTGTCTCTTCGTCTATGATCCAGAAAAGGCCACCGATGAATTCTCGTAAGTTTGAAATCATCCTTCATTACTGTAGATAACAGTATCTATTCCAGAGATCTACGCGACAAGGAACCTGGTCACTACATGGACCCAACGGATTTTGAAGTAACTTACATAGGATAATTCAATCAAACAAAAATAATTTTAGGTGCGATATGGATCAGAATGTTATGCTGATGGCCTTGCATTGCCGAATCTGGATGTGAGACTAGCAGTGAAATGAATTAGGGCAAGATTGTCAATTACAGAAATGCCCGAATCAACCGTTTGCCAAGCATATCAAAACATCGAAAGTGCGGAGTATCATCATTGAAGGAATGAGGAGGGGATCGAATGATTGGAGGGTCAGCAACTCTCCATGATAATATAACACCCTTCCTAATCAATTCCTTCCAAGTATTGCGTATGTTTCCAGTACAAATACCAGTTAGTTCTACTTGAATTGGAGCAGCCGACATCTAAAGATATCGTCATTCCCATCTGTTCCTACCCCGGAATAGTCTCGAGATCGAAAGAGTGAGAAAAGGGAGGGGGAAGGGGTCAGATAGTTTGAACAACCGATTGTTTGTACGTTTCCATAATTCATTTGGGACGGACCACTCAATGGCAATCCAGGTACAGAGCGAGGGAAGGAGATCTCATTCCCGATTTCAGTTCAGCTGGAAATTCGAGACCCGGTGAGAAATGAGCCTTTCATCTAAAAAATAATTTGTCACACAATCAGGATTTGAGAACTCCTTCGTAAGAGCTGCAGGAGAGAAAACGGAAGCAACTAACTGCGATGAGTTCAAAAGTGGTACTTTCGGGGAGGTTTGTCATGGATGAGAGCAGGAGAAAGAAGAGATTAAGGAACAACGAATCCAAGACTACAATTGTCGAGATGACAATATCAATTTGAGGATAGATGATAAAAGTCCAGCTCAGAAATACGCCAAAAGGTTAACTAAACTCAAAATGGAAATCTAATTTCCAATGAATTACAGCAACGTGGCTTTTCTCGGATCTCAACTATCTTTCTACAATATCAAATCGAAGAAGAGATTTCTGTATGCTCTCGCCCATTATTATTCGCCCCATGGAAAAGTGAATAGATATAAGGAAACAAGGATCAATCTAATATTCAGGATAACATGCTGGGTGCATTCTATCCAATCTCTAGGAATGCGCGATTCATCTGTTGGTTCACTGGAGTATGCCACAATGGAAGACCCGATAATCGGGAGAATAGACATTTCCAGGTTGAGTGTGTGTGGTGTACTGTAATGAGTACTGTATCAGATCTACACCCCTGAATATCGTCTCGTCAAAACAGTGATGGAAGCCCCAGTACAGAGAGCTGGCAAGAATAATGTCTCATATTATGAAGTTGTCATGCTCCAAGAGAATGATACTCAGTGGTGAAGGAAAGAGCAGAATGATAAAGAATTCATCAAGATGTATTTCTTTCTCTAGTTTCAATTTGTGCATTCTCTCGGCACCCTACAGCGAGAAATGGCTGGAGACCAGACTATGTACAAACCCAAAACCACGTATACCGTAATCATTGACGGTCGTGTCAGTTTTATTTGAACAATTTGTGCAGTTCCCGATATACTAATTATTCATACAGTGTGAACATCTTCGACTATACATACAAATCATCACTGCATTTTATTAATTGCTTTGAACAAGGTTGGATCTATCTATCGATACTTCTCTTGTCAACCTCTTCAATGCGAGCAGATCCTGGAATCAGCAGTTGTCAAGGGGAGGAATGATCATGTCCCTTGGAATGGATCCAACTCGAGAAGTAGACTGCGAGAACACACTCTGTCTACCGTATCCCCCACCTTATTGATTGTTGATGTTGGTGGTTACTTGGCCGTCGATGTTGCAGCTGTTGAAGACTTGACTGGGTTCTGCAAGTGAGAGAGGGTTGGACACACTTGGGATATGGTAGGGAAGGAGATGGGATACGGTAGGGGTGAGCCGCACGCCATTCACTCACTCTGGCTCAGCGCCCTTATCTCCTGCAGCAGCAGCTGATGGTTCTGCAGCAACTGTTGATGGCGCTTCTCGTGCTTCTCATCGAGTTGCTGCAGCTGCTGCAATTCACATGATCACAATAACTCAGTACGGTGGGTCAGAGTCAAGGTACCTGCTACATCTGCTGGATTCCGGCCTGGAATCCTGCCTGGTATTCGGCCGAGTGACCTCCCTCGGTCAGCGTGGCATCGACAGCACCCGTCTGGAGTCCATCCTGTCATGATGGAAAGAGGTTTACGAGCATACGGCGACCATATGGAAGGTCAATGATACGGTAGGTCAAGTAGGATACAGTAATCGATGAGGTCTAGGGATATCATTTCGATTGTGGCTTTCTCCATTTTGAACTGTCTTTCTGCTCATACAGAGGAATGAGAGTGTACGGAATGAAGATAGTCAAAGATGACATTCCTAGTGGGTTCTCACGATGGATCCATGCTCGATAGCGGTGGTCACAGAGTCCGCTTTGCCAGCGCCAGAAGCGACGTTGACGCCTGGGATACGGTATGTGAGATCGGTAGATTGGTCAGAAATGAAGATATGGTAGGTCAAAAACTCCCCATTGTTGTTATCGGCGGGCTTCTGGAAGTGAATCTGGACTCGAGTGATGCCATGGGAGGCGACGTCTCCCTTCCAGATTCTGGCCAGCTGAACCACACAACCGGGATTAGGTAACATAACCAGAACCAGAGATTAGTCTACGGATATCTAGACACTAGACGAAGCCAGGACTATGACATTGTTTGCAGATCTGGCTGCCAAATGTGGAAGAGACGGCTCTCTCAATGTCATAGCAGGGGTTTTGGATCCAGAAACCGGATCCGGGATTCAGAGCACACTCACATCCGTCGACTTCTTGTCACTTTCCGTGACTGAATGATGGAGAACCATCATGATGTGCTTGTTCTCCTGGGGTCGAGTCTTCGATATGCCGTAGATCTTGATGATCTGTAAAAGATAACTTGAGAATCGGAGATTAGCGCACCTGGGTGGAGCTCGGATCGATGAATCCCATATGCGGATTCACACGGAGGATTGTGTTGTCGGTGATCTTCAGCTTGTACATCTGTAGATGAGAGCCGGTTAATGGGGGGATTAACAGAACCGGCAAATGTACGACACCGGGTGGATGTAGGATACGGTAGGTACCTGGATTTGGCCGGTCGGATTCGTGAGTGTGAGAGTGGAGGAGGAGGTAGATAGTGTCCTGATAAGTACAGGGTAGCGGTAATGCCAAGCAATGGTTACTGTAGCTGATTATCATAGACATATTACGGTACCTTGTTCCATGGTACATGTAGTCTATTGTCGGATGGGTCGAGCTGCAGCTGACAGGGGCGCTCACCACGACGTGTGCCGATGATCAGTTGTGAAGATTATCGTAAGGAGTACTGTAGGTATGTCGCTAGAGTACGGTAGATTAGATTGGCATCTCACCGAAGAGGAGAGGGTCCCCATGGTGAATGGACCGCCTAGTGCGAGGAGTAAGAAAGAGAATGAGTGGAGAAGGAGAGAGAGATAGACAGATAATAGATACAAACTACTATTCATGTCATTATTGACTTTCGAATGACAGTGAGAGTAACGGGCAAGGGATACGATCTGAAAGGGGAATTGAGGAAGGATACTGTAGAGTGCAATGTGACAGGGAGAAAGGAATGTACGTTAGGAGGAAGGACAAAAAAATTCTCCTAATCGAATGCTTAGCACCCCCTAATTTCAGTGAAAAGGGAACAAATTTTCATTGTTCAAATAAATCATTTTATAATAGCACAGAATACAAACTACAATTGGGTTCTTACAGTAAACTCTCAAGTTTTTTTGCGACCATTCTGCATGTTACGAATATTTCAAACGCGTTTTCGAAACACGCTTGGTTTTCTTTGTATTGCTATTCTTCTTGTAATTATTGTTCGTTATAGTAACGATATTCACTTCTAGATGTCTGACGACGAGGAGGTCGACACCAGGAAGGCTCTTCGCCTTCCCAAGAAGGCCGCCAAAGTCAAGAATAAGGTGAGTTTGCACATGCTTCTCGTGATTGTGATCAAACTTTGATTGATATGTAACATTCAATTATGTTTTGCAGGCACCGGCACCCGTGCAAATCACAGCCGAGCAGCTTCTTCGTGAAGCAAAGGAGCGGGAGCTCGAGTTGGTTGCTCCACCACCTAAGGTAACGGTATTTCTTATTGCGTTCTTTATTCTAGTTATGTTTTTAAGTTCAATCATCATTATTAACATAATATTTTAAACCAGGCTAAAATCACTGATCCCGATGAGTTGGCCGAGATCCAGCGCAAGAAGAGAAAGGAGTTCGAGGACGGAATCAGGAAGAACAGGTTTGTTACTTTAATCATAGTTTCTTGATTTTCAGGAACGATTGTAACGAAAGGATTTTTCAAAGTAAAAGTAACGATGGTATTTACTTTACAGAAATCAAATCGCTAACTGGATCAAGTACGGAAAATGGGAGGAATCCATCGGAGAGATTCAGGTATAGTTTGATTGTTCTGTCAGCTTAGTTTTAACAACACTGCTCTACAGAGATCCCGTTCGGTATTCGAGCGAGCACTCGATGTCGATCATCGATCGATCACCATTTGGCTACAGTATTCTGAGATGGAGATGAGGTATGATCACACTAGTGTATGCTTTACATGGTGGGAAGTCGATTGATGTGAGGGTTGATCGCAATCGGGGACTAAATGGCGCTAATGGTCTTCTCAAGGTTGTCTCTTGCAGATGCAAGCAGATCAATCACGCCCGGAATATCTTCGATCGAGCAGTGACTATTCTGCCGAGGGCGACACAATTCTGGCTCAAGTATTCTTACATGGAGGAACTGGTGGAGAATGTGCCTGGAGCAAGACAGGTAAGGATATATCCCCATATTTGATATTTTAATGAACTTCCTTCTGATCTCAGTATTTTCATTGCATATTTATCTTTTTATAAAGTATTTCTCCTTGTATGCCATCATTTTAATCCTTTTTGTTTCACTTCCTCCTCTCTAGGTGTACGAGCGATGGATGGAGTGGGATCCTCCCGAGCAGGCCTGGCTCACATACATCAAGTTCGAGATCAGATACAAGGAGGTGAGGAGTGTCTCTTCACTATTCATTGATCTTGTTCTCACTAAAAAGGGGAATTATCCAATCGATAATGTGGTCAGATCGATCGTGCTCGCTCGGTCTGGCAGCGATTCCTTCACGTGCATGGAACAGATGTCAAGAATTGGATACGGTACGCCAAGTTTGAGGAACACAATGGATACATCGGCAATGCCAGAGCCGTGAGTTGGAGTTGATTAATAATAATATATTATTAATAAGGTGGGAAATAGATGGTTTCATGTGTCAAGATAACATCATCAAATCTCCATTATTTTATTATCAGGCGTACGAGAAGGGAATGGAATTCTTCGGAGAGGAGAATATCCAGGAGCAGCTACTGGTCGCATTCGCTCTTTTCGAAGAGAGACAGGTAGGTGGGATGGATACTAGAGGAATGTACTTAATTGTTTTGTTGTTGTTTTGTTTCAGTGAGTATCTTAACCCTATGTATTGCCACTGTCGATGTTACCGAATTCAAGGAGATAATGAATTTTCTATGAAACACAACTTAACTTTGCAAATCAGGGTTTCTTTCTTCAGAAAGAACACGACCGTGCACGAGTGATCTATCGCTACGGACTTGACCATCTACCGTCGGATAAGGTGGACAGTCTGAATCGATTTGTTATTGTAGAATTCTGTATTTTCGAAATTGCAATGATCAATAATAATATAAATATTTTTGTGCAGGCGACAGATATCTTCAAGTACTACACAGTCCATGAGAAGAAATTCGGAGAACGAGCGGGTATCGAAGATGTCATTGTGAGCAAGAGAAAGGCACAGTACGAACAACAGGTAAATACCCTCAATAAATGATAGTAATTACTTATTCGTCAACTATAGTTCGAAGACTTGTCCACTGTTATCGTTGTTCTGGCTAGTTCACCGAAATTAAAGCCTTTTAAAAATTATTCTTTATAAAGATATTGTGGTATCGGTATAAGAAGTATGAATGATACACGGGTTCAGGTTCAAGAGAACGGATACAACTACGATGCTTGGTTCGACTACCTGCGATTGCTCGAGAATGAACAGTGTCCGGTTAGTTGGAGGAGAATTGCGAACTGAAGGAATACGGTAGCCATCGGATCGCAATAAATCGATTATTGCAGCAAGAGCAAGTGGAGGACACGTACGAGCGAGCCATCTCGAATGTTCCTCCCCAGCCAGAGAAGAGACTCTGGAGGAGGTACGGTAGGAGGAAATGGGAGGGAGATCGAGGACTGAAATAATTGATCCAGATGATATCTTGTAGATACATCTACCTCTGGATCAACTATGCAGTCTACGAGGAATTGGTGGCGAAGGATATTGAAAAGACGAGGATGGTATACAAGGCTTGTCTGGATATCATGCCCAACAAGATATTCACTTTCGCCAAGGTTCGTTGTGCTTATTATTCCACCCTTTATCATACAAAGATTATTTGAATGATTGTGAATTCCCTTGCAGGTATGGGTGATGTTCGCTCACTTTGAGATACGTCAACACGATCTGGCTGCGGCGAGGAAAGTACTCGTGAGTTTTATTTTATTTATTTAAATTAATGATATTCTAATCCTGACATTTCTCCCTCATTGTGCATTACAGGGAGTGGCCATTGGCAAGTGTCCCAAGGAGAAACTATTCCGATCCTATATCGATCTGGAACTGCAATTGAGGGAATTCGATAGATGCAGGTTTGTACCTTTTTTCCAGTGTGATATGCTCATGGGAAAAGGATATATTCTAACCCGTCTGTTCCTCGCTACACATCGCCGACAGTTTTGAACTGAAAATACGCTTGTTCATCGATATATTTCCGTCGTTAAGTGAACATGATGCATTATTTTCAGGAAACTGTACGAGAAATTCCTCGAATTCGCTCCGACGAATAGTATGACGTGGATCAAGGTGAGAGGGAGAGAAGAAGGGATTTGTTGGATGTACCGATGGAATGGTTTATGCTCTCACGGGATGAAATAGTCCCATCCAGATAATTCCCTATCACTATCATCATTCTCATTCTCTCTCTCTTCAGTTCTCCGAGTTGGAGACTCTTCTTGGTGACGCGGATCGTGCCCGAGCCATATTCGATATCGCTGTCACTCAACCAGCACTCGATATGCCAGAGGTGAATAGATGAGAGGAGTATGAGTGGGGCTTGGAGTAATCCAGGGTAAACAGCGAATATGATCTTAACTGTTTCCTTTGACTACTGTCATTCAATTGACTAATATTATCCTCTCAGCTTCTATGGAAGTCGTTCATCGATTTCGAGATTGCGCAAGATGAACACGAGAAGGCGAGAGATCTGTATGAGAATCTACTATCGAAGACTAACCATCTCAAGGTATGATGGAAGGGGGAAGGAGGATGAGAGGGGAAGGAATACTGTAGACTGGATTGATCAATACTAACTATAGGTGTGGATCAGTTTGGCCGAGTTCGAGCAATCAATTGGAAACATGGAGAGATCGAGGAAGGTGAGTCAGGGGATATCCAGAAAGAATGGGAATATTGACAATACTGAAACTTTATTATGGAAATGCACTAATGAGACTTGAACTACCTTCAAAATTATATTTATTTGGAATATTTTAAATGCAATATTTCATATTATGGATTGAAATTACGGAACTTCCTATAGTCCTTGTGATACATACTTCTATATTGTGCATGAACTCAAAAATGTGTGCTCAAAAGTTCTACTGATTGGTGTTAAGCATTTACTTATTTGTAAATGTCAGTAGTATGCATTGTAGGTATTCGAACGTGCGAATGCCGCCCTTGAGACGAGTGAGAAGGAAGAGAGAGTGATGTTATTAGAGGCATGGAAGGAAGCGGAAAAGAGCCATGGAGATGCCAAGGTATGGGGGAGGGAGGGAGGGGGATGGATAGGATTGGATTTTATAAAGAAAAACTAATTAAATACATAAGGAAAATATATTTATATACTAATATATCAGTTTTTGTCTTGATCGAGTGAATCTTTATCTGTAATGAGCTTGACATTAACATGCAGAATAGAGTGTTTATTATAGAGTCTAGAGCGAGTGGAACGAATGATGCCAAAGCGAGTGAAGAAGAGGAGGCAGATTCAGGTTCCCACTCTTTTTATTTCCAAGATGAAAGTGATTTTAGAATTTTGCTCAAATGCATTTGAATGCTATTGATACATTATTGTTATTTGATTGGAATATTTTTAGTTTTATTTTATTATAGAAAAGTGAATGTATTGCAGGCAGAAGACGGAGTGGATGCCGGATGGGAGGAGTATTTCGACTACATCTTCCCCTCGGTTAGACTAATCGATTAACTACCGTTATCTGAACAATGAATGAATATTCCGATTACTGTATCGAACATCGATTGATCATGGCTACCGTAATCCCCGTTTTTCGTTGCAGGATCAGGCTACGGCAGGAGGGTTCAAACTGGCGGAGGCTGCAGCCAGATGGAAGGCAGCTCAGGCCGAGAGAGCCAAGGCTGCTGCAGAGGCTGCAGGAGCCGGAGATGAGGTGGGGGGGGGGGAAGGAGGGAGGAGGGAGGGATGGAATTGGAGGTGAGAGAGAGAGAGAGAGAGAGAGTGGTAGTCTGCATCTGAAGATACATATGCTAGTTTATATTCCATGAAGGGGGCCTTTTGTGAGAAGATAAGTTGATCAATGGATAATGATGTATTTTCTTTTCAGGAGCGACCACAGGGAGAAGAAGGAGATGAAGCGGATAAGGTGAGAGAATCGTTGAATGGATTTTTTCTTTTTGAATTGGGTCACATTTGATGAAATTTGGTTTATAGTTGCACTGTTCAGGCCAAACCTTGCATAAACCACTTGATGCGGAATCCGATCTCTTCTCTTATTTGATTGATTTAAGGTGCGTGAGGGTGACTCGGACACTGACCTCGACTCCTCCTCCTCCTCTTCCACATCTGATTCCGATTCGTCGGATTCAGATTCTGATGATGAAGGACCATCGAACAAGAAGAAATAGATTGGTTATCGATTGACTCCACCATTCAATCGATTGTGATTACAGTAAACCCCATCGTTGTCTATTCCATAACAACCAGTATGGTAGTCATTTCCAAGTTTGTGTTGTTTCTCCTTTTTCCTCCTTCCTATAAAATATCGATCGCGATAACTTATTGGTCTCACTTATATTTTATTTGTTTTCGTTTCCAGTTTTTCATCGATTGTTCAGAAATTCATTGTTTCCACTAATGTAGTAAATGTTTCCGTGCTAAGCATGAGTTTGCAGATACACTTGAAATGGTTAAACACCACTTAATATCTTTCGGATTGTTTTGCACAATTTCACTGGCAATGGGAGTGGGTGTGAGAGAGATCGAATTTTCAAAAATCTAGAGTTATTTGGCATCACTTTCCATTTCCAAAATCTCTCGATATTATCCGATTATCTCGGGTTTGCTGTTGTTCTACAGGATTTGTCTCGATTTATCTCTCACTCTGCATTCCCCGTTTTCTCTCGGCTTCTTTGATTGTGAGAGAGCATCGGAGTGAGAGCAGAAA
The DNA here is from genome assembly GCA_036245825.1 of Pristionchus entomophagus. Lineage (NCBI taxonomy): Eukaryota > Metazoa > Nematoda > Chromadorea > Rhabditida > Neodiplogasteridae > Pristionchus > Pristionchus entomophagus. Next base: position 20,417,821 of record BTSX01000001.1, on the reverse strand, counting down.
GAGGGGGGGGGGGGGGGCGGGATAGGGATAGTTCAGTATCTCCCGTCTATCCCCTTTGTCTCGTCTCAACGATGACGAAGATTCTTGCAGCCACAGAAGTCACCCCGACCACCGTCCTCTTTGATGCGGAGAGTGAAAGAGGTGAGGGGAAATGGGACCTGCTGTCCGTGATGATACCGTTAACTGCTACTGTTGCTCCAATTGATGGATAATTGATTAAGGAACTTCTTTGAAACACAAATGATATTTATAGAATCGGTGAGAGTATCTTCCCTCATCCGCCCCCTTCTACAATCAGAGGATCAATCGAGTGGATCGTCCATCCTCGGGGGATTCTACGGGACCATCATGGGATTCAAGAGACATGGAGTGAGTCAAATCATTAAAATTTCATTTTGATTTGAAGAATATTCCCCCTCCCTCATAGTAGTACCTTTATCATGCGATTGAGCACCTCTGTTCAATGATATAAAATTCGATTCTTATATGATTAATTCGTGAAAGAAAAAAAGCTGTGATTTGAAGCGTGTGAAATTGGTGTTCTTTCCTTCTCATTTGCTTTGCGAAATGGGGATTTTCTCTTCTTTCTTTCTTCCCGTTCTCCTTCTTTCTTGGAAAATTTCTTTCTTTTGCCAAACACTCCATTCTTGTTGATATTTGACACGCGAGAATCGAGATGAGAAGAGAGGGAAGATTCTTTTGTGACAGATATCTGTCCTTTTTAAAATAACTTGAAGCGGGCATTTTTTTCATGCATTGAATATAAATGTTAACGAATTGCGTCGGGGTGTCTTATCACTTGAACTTTACTGAGTTCATAAAACTTTCTCCTTCCCGTGATCTTCTCTTGCTCAAGATACTAGTTTGATCCTTTCCTTCTACTTTCTCTCCTTATCTTCTCTTCTCTCTATCTGCTCCATTGCTGACCACAAATGGAGAGATAATCTGATGGAGGCTTCGTATAGGTGCACATGACTCCTAGATTAGATCCACTTTAATTTTGAATACATCAAATATAATAATATTTGCAGATGCACGGGGATGACGATCTTCCCTGGCCACTCCACCTCCTTCACATTCTATTCGGGTACGCGAGGAAGGAAACAGTTAGGATACCATCAAGGAGAGATTTTGGAAGAAAAAGCATATTGTTCAATATGTTTTGCGCTTACGCAGACTCGTTGAGGTGTGATGGATTTTAGAGATGACGTTTACTCTGATAATCGACTAAATCTTTTCCTCTCCAGATACTCGTTGGTGGTCATCCCCGTCGCTCTTTTCATTCGATACGTGAGACAGAAAGCGAGAGGTGAGCATCTGTCTATGATATTAGCTTGTTCTCACTTCGGCATATTTTTTCAATGTGCTGATCATTCTGTGTTTTTTTCTGTTCTCATACCGTTAGAGATACTCCTCGTTGCTGTTATCCTGATCCCTTTTATATTCAGTGAATGAAACATAACCACTCCTGGTCGGGTCTTTCCATTACATCCTTTTCAGTCTGCCCCCCTCCCCCATTCTCTCCCTTATTCCAGATTCTCTCTCGACTCACGAGTCATCCTCTCTCTTGGCTCGGGCAGTGAGGGCTTTCGCACTCGGAAGACCAGAGTATCAATTATTGGGAGGAGAAGAGACAAAGAAGGATGGTCAGTCGATAGGATCGAGATGATGTTGTTACCATTATTTGTTTCCCTACAATACTGATAGTGAATAAAACTAGAACCATTCGTTAGTAGAAATGGAAACTGTGATATAATTAAAGTGTTGTTGTAGAGAGTTGGAGTCCACATCGTGTCTTCCTTCTGCTTACGATGTTCATGGGGATACAAGTAACATTTATTATATTATTTTTGAAAGTGTCATAACGAGCATGTATCGTTCTGGAATTATTGAGCCGCATTGGCACGGAATATGAAACTATGATCTCTCTCATTCCAGTTATCTCTGGTGACGATGGGATATCTGCAAGAGGAAGTGATGACTACTGCATATCAGAGGACAGACGATACTGAGCAAGTGAGAAAACAATCCGGCTCTTGATTTGACTCTAGTCTCATCTCCATTCCTCCTCAGTTCGATCGATTCGGGGACGGTCAATTCCTCATCTTCTGCAATCGAATCGTCGCCCTCGCTGTGTGTGCTGTAGTGATGGCAGCTACCTGGAGGAGGTACGGTAGAAGGAGAAGGGATTACTGTAGGCAATTGGAGGTACGGTAGAAGGAGAAGGGATTACTGTAGGCAGTGATTTTCTCGTTTTATTGTATTCGATAACGAGGAGGTTTATGTTTCGCATGGTCGTAAACAGTATTCGGGAGTGAACGGGCAGTAGAAACTCACCATGTTCTAATTTTTCGATCTTTTCACAACTGTTGTTTGGCAAGAGCTCTGGTGGTTCTGTAGCAATTTAGTTTCATGACATCATAATTGAGTTTCATTAAATTCATTACCATCCTTCCACCACACCCTTCTTCCAAATGATTGTCCCTTCTTGAGACAGCCCCCTCACGTTCCTCCCTTCTACCACCATTCCTTCTCTTCATTCTCCAATACAATGAGTTCATGGTGTCAATACGAGGCCCTCAAGTATGTCTCCTTCCCCACTCAGGTCAGGACCCATCTCGTTAACTTCGATGCGGAAGCTAGAAAAGGATTGTTTTGATGGATATTATCTGCCGAAACAGATTTGTGTAAAATGGTTTTTGAAGAATCAATCAGTTACACAAAATAATCGGATTCAGACAATCTGCAAAGCCTCCAAAGTGCCCGCGACGATGATAATGGGAAGAATCGTGAGGAAAGAGAGGTGCGAGGATTATTACTCACTTACCATTAAACCGTAAGGGATTTTGACGTGCACATGCGCTCGGTAAGGTGTATCTGCCAAAAGATGCGCAAAATTTTTCTGATCACGATTCTTAAAAGAAATCCCAAAAAAGTTGAAAACTGACTCCGTGACGACCAAAAACAACATGTTTGTTGGTTGCTCTGTTTGTCCGTCCGTCACAAAAGTACGGTAGGTTTGGGCAATCCATCCCAAATCTATTCCAAGCGCGAATCGTGAACTGACTTTATTCTCAAAAAATCTCGCATCAATTATCGATCGATAATCTTGACCTACCGTATACCTACCGTAATCGAAACCTACAGCAGTAACCCGTTCAACTGGGTCAGACGCTTGGTCAGATTCATGATTTCAACAGCCAATCGATAAATTCACTCACTACCGTATGCCTACCGTAATCGAAACCTACAGTAACCAGTTCACATGGGTCAGACGCTGGGTCAGACTCGTGATTACATCAACCAATCACCTTTTAGACTATGATACGGGGGTCATGGTCAGTGGTCGATCATCTCGCATCACCTTTTGGACCATGATACGGGGGTCATGGCCAATGGTCGACGTCACACATCACCTTTTGGACCATGATACGGGGGTCATGGTCAGTGATCGATCATCTCGCATCACCTTTTCGACCATGATACGGGGGTCATGGTCATTGGTTGATCATCTCGCATCACCTTTTGGACCATGATACGGGGGTCATGGTCATTGGTCGACGTCACTCATCACTTTTTGGACCATGATACGGGGGTCATGGGCAATGGTGGACCTCACATATCACCTTTTGGACCATGATACGGAGGTCATGGTCAGTGATCGATCATCTCGCATCACCTTTTGGACCATGATACGGGGGTCATGGCCAATGGTCGACGTCACACATCACCTTTTGGACCATGATACGGGGGTCATGGTCAGTGATCGATCATCTCGCATCACCTTTTCGACCATGATACGGGGGTCATGGTCATTGGTTGATCATCTCGCATCACCTTTTGGACCATGATACGGGGGTCATGGTCATTGGTCGACGTCACTCATCACTTTTTGGACCATGATACGGGGGTCATGGGCAATGGTGGACCTCACATATCACCTTTTGGACCATGATACGGAGGTCATGGTCAGTGATCGATCATCTCGCATCACCTTTTGGACCATGATACGGGGTCATGGTCGTTGGTCGACGTCACATATCACCTTTTGGACCATGATACGGAGGTCATGGTCAGTGGTCGTAGCCCACTGATGGTATCACAGTCGTGGGCACGCTTGTAGCTCGCTTCAAATTCGTCAGAAAAAATAATACCTATGCTCCAGTCATGATGTTGTTATAAGCAAGCGGGAACGTGTCCGGACGTGTTCTAACGTGTCAGAACATGTCAGAACGTGTCTGAACGTGTTCTAACGTGTCAGAACCTGTTCTTACCTATCAGAACATGACGGAATGTGTCCGGGCGTGTGCTAACGTTTACGTACGTGTTTTGATACGTTGAACCATAGTCGTAAGCATGCATGGAGATCGCTTCAAATTCATCAGAAAACCTATGCTTTGGCCATGCTATTGTGAAAAGCTCGTGAGGCTGAGAGCGTGGAGGAAAAGTTGCAGATATAGCCACGGAGCGAAGCGGAGTGGCTACATCGCAACTTTTCAGGAGTGCTCGAAGCCTCACGAGCTTTTTGCAATGGCATACGCCCCGCTCGCAAACATGCGATCCTTGCTTAACAATAGAATTTGAGCAATATAACTTGCGCCCGTCCTAACGTGACACGAGCGGGACGTAGTCCCGCTAGTTAACTATGTACCATCAAACCGTAAGGGATTTTGACGGGCACACGGTCTCGCAAAGGTGTAGGCTCCAAAAGATGCGCAAAATTTTTCTGATCAAGATTCTAAAAAGAAATCCCAAAAAAGTTGAAAACTAAGCTCGTGACGACCAAAAACAACATGTTTGTTGGTTGGTTGGTTGCTTTGTCTGTCCGTCTGTCTGTTACCAAAGTACGGTAGATTTGAGCAATCCATCCCAAATCCATTCCAAGCGCGAATCGTGAACTGACTTTATTATCAAAAAATCTCGCATCAATTATCGATTGATAATCTTGACCTACCGTATACCTACCGTAATCGAAACCTGCAGTAACCCGTTCAAGTGGGTCAGACGCTTGGTCAGATTCATGATTTGAACAGCCAATCAATTCCAAATGTCAATACCGTACACGTACAGTAACCCAAACGTTACCGTAATCCGGCTACCGTATCCCACAGCTACCGTAACCCACCTACAGCATCCCGATCGTTACCGTAACCCGCCTACAGTAACCCAAACGTTACCGTAGCCCATCTACAGTATCCGATCGCTACCGTAACCCGGCTACAGTACCCGATCGCTACCGTAACCCGGCTACAGCACCCAATCGCTACCGTAACCCGGCTACAGCACCCAATCGCTACCGTAACCCGGCTTCTTTCACCGGCATGGGATCCACATGGATCCTGGACCAGCACATGCCAAATGAAAAGTCATTCTAAAATTTTAACTGAACCTCACATTTGATCCATGCCAAACCTATTTGCTTTCCTACGCATGGGATCCACATGTGTCCTGGACAAGTACATGCCAAATGAAAAGTCATTCCAAAATTTGGACTTAGCCTCACATTTGATCCATGCCAAACCTATTTTCTTTCCCCGGCATGGGATCCACATGGGTCCTGGGCCAGTACATGCCAAATGAAAAGTCATTCCATAATTTGGACTGCACCTCACATTTGATCCATGCCAAACCTATTTGCTTTCCTACGCATGGGATCCACATGGAACCTGGACCAGTACATGCCAAATGAAAAGTCATTTCAAAATTTGGACTGAACCTCACATTTGATCCATGCCAAACCTATTTTCTTTCCCCACCATGGGATCCACATGGGTCCTGGACCAGTACATGCCAAATGAAAAGTCATTCCAAAATTTGGACTGAACCTCACATTTGATCCATGCCAAGTCGTAGCCCACATATGGTATCACAGTCGTGAGCACGCTTTGAGATCGCTTCAAATCATCAGAAAACCTATGCTCTGGTCATGCTATTGTGAAAAGCTCGTGAGGCTGAGAGCGTGGAGGAGAAGTTGCAGATGTAGCCACGGAGCGAAGCGGAGTGGCTACATCGCAACTTTTCCGGAGCGCTCGAAGCTTCACGAGCTTTTTGCAATGGCATACGCCCCACTTGCAAACCAACGGTGTTTGGCTAAACCTGTGCCCGACCTAACCCGAGCAGGACGTAGTCCTGCTATTTTATCTCTTTCCACAAATATCTTTTGGTAGAGCTATTTGGCTTTGTTGCTGATAATGCGCAAATTATATCGTACGAGTCAAACTATTATGATGCATAGTAAAAATTCCTTTCCAGATATACTCGGACAGAGTATCTGTGTGGACTGGGAATCACTCTGGGTGCTTCCATCTTCCTTCTCTCCGCTCCTTCTGAAGGAGGAACCAAGGAGGAAGGATCAACTGCCACCACGGTTAGAGAAGAGAAGAAGGGATTGGAATGGGAGGGAGGAGGGGGAGGGGGGAGGGAGTAGTGATCATTTGTGGTTGAAGGATGTCTCAATTGAAGCGGAGATGAACGTGAAGAGGGATCACTATCATTCAGATCTCTGGGATAATCCTAATGGTGGGATATCTGTCCTTTGATGCTTTCACTCCCAATTGGCAGAAGGTTCTATTGGATGCCAAGCCAAGGGTCTCCAAGATTCAGGTTAGACTTGTTCTATCTATTGATGAGAGTGGTTAATGAACTGGACAAACAAGGGAATGTGGTTGGTTCTCTATTGGGTAATTCAAGAAGAAGTTCGGGCTCTCTGAGTGCAATTAAGGAGAACAGGAATGGAGACGCAATATAAGTTACAAAAAATAGTTTGAACACCTTTCCAGATGATGCTGGGCACTAATCTCTTCTCGGCAGTTCTCTGTGCAGTCTCGCTGTGGGAACAGGTCAGTTTACTTTATAATTGGACAGAAAGAGAAGACGATTGATCTTTGATCTCTGCAGGGATCCCTCTCCTCTTCTTTCTCCTTCGTCATCACTCACAATGGATTCGCCAAGGACGCATTCCTTCTGTCGCTATCGGGTTAGATTTTTCTAAATATCTGAGTATGTCGAATAAAAGTTATTACTTTAACTTAGACAACTTTATTGAATCTATGTCAGGCGGAAAGGGAATATTCGTAATAAATAGCTCATAAAAAGACAGTTAGTGAAGGGAGTATCTTCTGTTTCTGATGAGTAGTGAATATATCAATAATGCGATTGTCTCACTGGTCTCTCACTCTCATTCAGGTGCCGTGGGTCAAGTCTTCATTTACTCGACCATCGCTGAGTTTGGAACAATCACATTGGCTGTCATTATGACTGTGAGACAGGTTGGTGAGGGACGGGGGACTTGTTGATTGATGGTAGGAAAACTAGAGTTTGCACGATTCTGAAGAAAAAAATTTGTGTAGATGGAAATTCTATCTACAAATTTCAGATGTAGACGTTTTTGCATCTACAAAAACTTTTTTCTTCAGAATCGGGCAAACTCTAGTTTCCTTACCATCAATAAATTCGTTAAATTTTCACAAGTTTTATGAACATTTTTAGTTGCATGGAGAACCCCTTGAAAGCGGAGAAATTCAAATACTAGGGTAGCACGGCAGTACCAAAAACAGTTTTTCTCAAAATTCGCCCCTCTGGTACGCAATTTTCTCAATTTTTTTTCTCGTTATCTATTCATATTTACAATATCTAACATATTATTAAATAAAATCTCTAACGCCGGGTATGCGTCAATATTTGCGAGTGAAATCCATTTTTGATCTTGCAATTTCGCAATGAAGCGCAAACTTTCCTGGATTATACTCAACACATGAACTGATGTCCATGCACTTAGGAATGTATTAGTACCAAGTTTGAATCGATACAGGAAGAACTGAGTGAAAAATTAATTTTTCAAATTTCGAATTTCGCGCGCTCTAACGCGCTGCGGACGCGTCGCGGTCAGCCCCAAGGTGGTCAACCTGCCTACCTCACCGAGCACTACTTCCTGTGCAAATATGGAGCTAATCCCTCGAATCGACTTTTGCCCCTAGTTCCAGGCATATGTTCAAAATCTCAGAGTGTCTCTCATATCCCTCTATTTCTCCTCTTTCAGATGATATCGATCATTCTGTCCACTCTCTCCTATGGCCATCCAATGACTCCATGGGGAGCCATCGGTTTCTGCATCGCCTTCATCTCAATATTCGGCGACAGCTACAGAAAATACTATATGAAAAAGTGAGGATACGGTACCCGATCGATGACTGATATCGAATATCTAGTAAACCGATAGCTCATTTTTCAGTCTCTGCTCTTATTTCGATTATATTTGCTGAACCTAATTGTCCCATATCGTCCACATGAGATTTAATTCTTGCCGAAAACTTGTATGATAGCTAAATGTAAGCATCGATCCCTCAATACATTCCACTTTTCTTCATCTCTTTCATTTGATAGTCACGTGTGATAGTCACGTGTGCTCATTGAAACCCGTATAGCTCTCCGCTTTGCATAATTAACTAATTATTCATGATAATGTTGTAATGTTGTATAATGCAATGATAAGTACGGGTTCCACTCGTTGTTGTGATAACTCTGCAATCAGGATAAATGTGAGATTACTTTTTTGATCTTATTGATGAGCAGTAGATGAATTGTGTAATGAGAACTGGACATCACAAATCAATCAGTTTATTTTATCCGTTCATAATATCTTGACAAAAAATGAATGAAGAAATACAAGGATGGTGGATCATAATGCATCTGCTAGAATCAATGAATGCTCTAGAATATACTCCTTGTTGATGAGAAAGAGAAGGAAATAGTGACGAGAATGATTGGAGATTCACGTGAAGGAGATAGAGTGTGACCGAGGTGAGTCGTTAAGAGGTTTGATCTCATTGAGCACAATTACGGAGACAAACAACCAATGTGGATGGAAGTACCACGAATGAAGTCTTTCCCGGAAGTGATCTTCGATGTGGGAATACACGCTTTCCCCTTTGCAGATAATTTGAAATCTACGTGTTTTGTTTTTTCTTTCCAATTAGAATAAGTGAGATTCCTTTATTGATCCGTGCATTTGATGCATTTCGTAATGAGAACTGGACAAGCATCACAAATGTTGTGAATTGGTGGAAATGAGAGGGAGAGAAGTGATAACCGTAGTAAAGTCAGCGTGACTATCGTTCTGTCGGTGAGGGAGATCGATCGATATTGAGGCATTGGGGATACTGTAGGATTCGTAACGAGACCAGCTAATCAGGCGATGCTCACAGAGGATCCCGCGGAGTTGAGGGAATTCGAGGATGAGAGTACTGTAAAGAGAATCGTCAATTGATGAAAGGGGAACGAGATCACGAAATCAAGGTTCAATTGTGTTTCACGTGCATCTTTCTCCCAATCTTCTCCTTATTCCCTAATTGGCTTCCTTCTTAGCTGCACATTTGAGTTGTGGGTGCAGCACAGATGAGAGAGTGTGTAAATCGAGGAGAGTGAGCAAGAACGAGTTGTGAGAGAGTATGGAGAGAGAAGAGAGGGGAGAGAAAAGAGAGGAAGGACGAGAGAACACAGTAATTGGAGAAAGACAGGAGTATCACTATGTTTTGATGCCGGATCCGGTACTTGAAATTTTGCGATAAACAAGGGGAAATCGTCCTCAAAGGGCTGATCCTGTACAAATACGATGCACTCTCTCCAGTTACTGGACGATGTTCACGTATTTTACACTAATTTGTGACAAAAATGGTTGAATCTCTCACGTTTCTTGTCTTTTCTGTAGCAGGTTTTGATCCAAAGTTCGAATACGCAGAAGGCAGCCAGAAGGACAAAGACGATGAAGAGAAGAGAGACAAGAACCAGAAGTTGAGCCTCGCCCTGAGTCAGACCTGCAATTGGAATCATTATCGATCCAGTCCCAATGATCTACTCATTCACTCTGAGTATCTGGTACGGAGAAGCTATCTCCAACATGATGCCCAGTGCATGTGATGGAGAATAGTGTGATAGTGCGTAATGAGAACTATTGAGTTCATATTTACTTGCCATGAGTGACCCACTCTTGATTGAGCACTTCTCAATTCACAAGATATCCCTCTCACCCATAGGGAAGAAGTGACAACTTACTATCGAGAGGTCGATCAAAGAAGAGCATTACGTGAGAGTGGAAGAGTGAGGATGGAAGAAGAGTGGAAAGGGGAATGGAGGGGGGGGAGGGGGTGGGTGGAGTGATGATAGGAGGGAAGAGAGAACCCGGTTAGAGACTACGGAAGAAGGGGAAGAGAGAGACTCTCTTATGATTGAATTATCTCTCTCTTCCCACTATTCATTGGCTTCTTCTCCATCTACGATGCGAGACTAGAAGAGATCAGTTGAGTATTGAGAGTAATGGAGAGAATGAGAGAGTGACACATGAAGTGCAAGCATGGCAAGTGTAAGATGCTCTTCCCCTCAGGCTACATTGTTCATTCTTCCTTTAGAAGGGAGAATGAGAGTGAGAGGAATGATTGATTGATCGGTTGACTCGTTCCTTGCAGAGAGAGGGACTATCACTCGGCAACACATAGAAGAAAGAATTAAGTTGCAGCTTTTGAAAATAAGACATAAGGGAGTGCACGTGATTCGTTCATCTCTATTGTTGCCTGCTTGAATAGTTGCTCTCTTCATTATGCATAATCTCTCGTGTTGACATAGGCGAAATAGTGCGCAGACAGAAGAGAGCATTGCTTTGCAGGTAATGTCGTCAAATTCTCATATGGGGAGCAACTTCCGGTATTTTTTTTTAGTATCGTTTGCATGCATTTGGCACCTCACAGTCACCGATTACCAAATTTTAAAAATGGGGTCCGTTTTTGACCGGAGGGGAACTTTAACACGACCTTACACAATGCATGCAACATTACACTTCTACACATCAATAGTTTGTAATCAAACCAGCTTCATCCGCCAATTAACGCACAGAAAAAGAATAACTCACAGGGAAGAGGATGTTGATCTTCTAGAGTGGAAGTGGAGGGAGAAGAGGAGAGAATGGACTGAGTGTGACACTCCACCAATGAGGGCATTCAATGAGGATTGAGATGAAGATGGAAGATGGACTGGAATGAGAGCATTAGAGGTCTAATCCATCATGTTATGCAGTGGCAACGAAAACAAAAGAAAGTAGATAATAAATTACATATTTGACAGCTGAATATTACTAGAGACGCTATAAATATTGCGCTTTTCTTAGTTCTCAGAACACGTTTGATTAAAACTACTGAACCATGCTCAGAATGGTATCAAATCGCTCAATAGCCGCATAGAAAACGATTTATCTAGTAGATCTTTTGCTAAATACCATCGAAACAAGCAGTTTATGGCACGATCCCACTTCATCTCTTCTATTTTTGTAAGGTCTTGATGATAGACAATTGATGATGAAGAGAAGGTAGAGAAAGAGAGAGACACTTCCTAGAAGTGATGTCACTCCCGGTGTACCCAAATAGGTATCTGAGATGGGAGAGGGGGATGGCCAGGCTTACGAACGAGTGCTGGCAAGACTTGGATGCAGGAGTGATCAGTTGAGACCTTCGCGTCCCTTTATACCGTACCCCTTCCCTCCCATCTTCCATGGGTGAAGACAAGAGTGGACTCTGTCTGGGATGGGATCGAGTGCAAGATGGATGAGGAAAGGGAATGAGCGATGGTCAAAAATATCGGAGATGGAGTAAATATGTCTGCGGTGGGGACAGATGTCTCATTGGATAGTGAATACAGCAGTCCCTAGTGACCAGAATGGCCTCATATTGCACGGAAACTCGAATGAGCAGAAAAACTGCGCTGCGCTTTTTGCGACGTTTGATCTCGGTTGATGAAGAATTGAGAAATTAAGGAGGCTGGAATTTGGAATGCTGAATGATTATCTCAGTGATTATTGAAAGGAGAGAGGAAGCAGAATGATGAGGACACTATTCTTTCTCCTGCTCAAATCGAGTTCGAATGATGGGTTCTAGAACAATTTGAGAAGAAGCGATTGACTCACCCTTCCAGAGGAATGAAAAGACAAGAAATGAGCTCACTTCTAAGTGTATCCTCATTGCATTCATTCTTCTTCCCATCAATCACACTCTACATGTCTACTCCTCTCGATTCTCCTCACTCTCTCCATCTTCTCTGCCCGCTTGTACCAACTCCTGCAGTGCACCCTAGTTGGGTACTTTCCCTCCTTGGAAGTTCTCCGCACCCGATTTCTCTCTTGTAAAGTACCAGAGATTGTGGTGAATTGGTAGTCGATTCTAGTCCGGGCACACTGTCAAACCACCCAAACAATGCGACCAATATGGAAAGTTCTGAGCAGATGAGTAATATCTATTTGTACAGATCCCCGAGTCTACCTCCTTCATGAAATGGATGAATCTCATTCCATGCGTCACGAGATCAAATGATAGTGGTTCCTCAGGTTCCTTCCATCGTTGACGTCTTCTTCTTCGTAGTCGACTTCATTCAGATTAATCCCCATGTTTATTCTTGTCTCTCTTCTCTTCTTCTTCATAGCAACCACAATACATTTATCTCGTTTCGGCTACAATCGAATAAAGAAAAGACTCGCTATGATTTCATATTGAACAAAATTTATATGATTCCATGCTCTCAATCGAGGCGAAAGAACAAATTGAAAGGGCACTCGATAAGTAGATGAAATTGATAGGGAGATTTACGGCTAGACATCAACTCTGTCAAAGATAGTTCATAAATCTGATAGCTTTTGCTCTGATATTCAGTGACTCATTGGTATGGTCAGTAACAACTTCTTGGCCAATCAGCAACTTGTTTGTGATCTTTGTCTCCCTTGTCTAATAGAATTGCCATTTATGAATTACGTCAGGAGCACGGGATTGGAGAGAAAGGAAGGAGGGATGGGGGAGAGGGGAAGGGGGAGGGGGGGAGGGGGGGGGGTAGGGGAATGAGGAGGGGACGGGGATCAGTCCAATTATCCATCCAGTCAATCGGATGTTAGCCACGAACAAGACTTCATTCAGTGTTCAATCCTCCTCATGTTTTCATCCTTTATCAATTGGGGCACATGACTAACTCCTCTGAGTCCCTTTGACTTCTTCTCACAAGTGCACTATAGATCAAAGTCTGAAGCATCTCGACTGTAGTGAGATAAGAAATTGAGAGAAGCAGGATTTTGATTAGTCCGATACAATTCTGTTTTCTCGCTCACCAGAAGCAGTTTTTATTCGTAGGAGCACTCTCTTAAACAGAGTCTCTCTCTCATTTCCTTCATCTCCTGATCCTCATGGTGACAGAAGGAGCGAGTGGGTGAGTACAACACGCACCATTTATCATCACTGCACTACAATCGAAGTGGGAAGTCCATCTTTCTCTCCCATTGATTCCCTCCAGATCCACTCATGATAACCGAAGGATTCTCTGTTACCCATGTTCCATTCCTCCTCCTCCTCCTCATCCCGTTCATTCCATCCCATCCATCTTCCCATCCCACAATCTCGAGATAGGAGTCCGTCCCATATTCTGGTTACCCAGGTTACTCCCTCCCTCTCCCTTCCCCCTCCCTCGTCTCTCTTCTCTATCACTCCTATCAAGTCTCCATTCCTTCTTATCCTGGGAAATCTCTCTCTTCTCCCTCTTCTTAGTCGTCGTCCCTCTCCTTTTCTCCTCTCTCACCTTCTCTCCTCCTACCGTATACCCCTTCTCTCCTCCCTCCTCCCGACATTCACTTTTTCGCGTGAATCATTCAAGCTGCGATCTTATTGCGTAAATGTTGGCTGCCATGAAATTGCTTGTTTTATTGTTCATCATGAAGTTAGATACTAGTCATTGTGACGTCTCCAAATTACTCAAGAATTAACCAACAAAAGACCGGGAGATTCGGATATGTTTCACACCTTCTTCATCATCGAAAGTTATCTCAGTTTTTTTATATTTCATATATATTTCACAAGAATTTTGTGGACATCATGGTTTAAAAAATATATATATATTTTCTCCTTGACATTTTGAACTGTATTGGACCATGGACATTCAGTGAACTACATCTCTCTGTTCCTCTCTTCTTTCCTATAATCATAATGTTCCCCCTATGGAAGGGAGTTAATTGAGGGTTGATGCTAGACTGGTGTCAATTCCATTCGGATGCTCTTTCCCACAAGGTGTTCGCTTATTTTCTCTTCTCAATCCAATCTGGATTCTGGCTCTTCTCCATTCATTGGCGAGTTCACTTCCATTCTCTCCTTTCTCCATACTCTTCCCTGCACCTTTCCTCCTTCTCACAATCGTACCGCCGAGTCAGAATCGTCTCCACTTCCTCCTTCTTCCTTACAATCCCAGTCCATTCCTCGTCCATCCTCTACACCTCCCACCTTCTTTCCTTCTCTTCGTCATTCCTTCTTTTCACCTGTCTAAGATTCGGAAGTTCGACGCGTGTCTCTCCCTCTCTCCCTCTCTCCCTCTCTCCCTCTCTCCCTCTCTCCCTCTCTCCCTCTCTCCCTCTCTCCCTCTCTCCCTCTCTCCCTCCCTCCACATTCTCATCGTCATTCTGAACAACAGCCTGATTCACATCAATTCCCTTAGCTATTTGTCGCTTATCCACAATAAGCGATTAGTATCAATATCCCCATTTCGATGCCAGCCCTAAATCAAGTAGATTCTGTTTCGACGGGGTACGTTGGCAGCATTTCCCTCATTATCTCAAGTGGATCCCCCCCCCCTCCTCCCCCTCCTCCTCCATCTCCCCTCCTCCTCTTTCCTCTGTTCTACCCTTTAAACCACTGTTTACGATATCGTCGTCTTCCTACGTTGTATCCGCTCATTTTCCTATCGTTCGTTGGGTGGGAAAAAGTCATGGACTCGACGAGGAGGAGGGATGATTGCGTCATTCTAATGGAAATTTATGACGCTTGAGCGAGAAAGGTTTTGTGCCCTGTGTGAGAGATATTGTGAGAAGGAGGAGGAGGGGGGACTCGGGCTTGTGACTATATCTGCGGCTCCCACCAGTCGTGGTACTGCACCATCCATCCTGATATCCTCATGCAGTGTTTTTGATGGAAGACTATTCGGCCATCCCTCTCATTTCTCATCAATCCCGTCTTCTTATACTAAATCCCACCAATGGACACCTATGATTTAGTGTCGTCACCGACTCTTCTTCTTCCTCAGCGCAGTTGACAATCTGTCTCGATTCCCTTCTCGAATTACTCTCACTTCTCATCTCTTTCGAACAGTCAAGTAATTGCAATCCATAGGAGTATTCATCTGTCTCCTCCTCCCTTCTCTTCCCTTCCCGATTCATTCCATCCATCGAATGAATCTCCTCTGGGAACTTATCTTTCCCTTGGTTGCCATGATTCCGAGTCGCTTGTTTTCCCCTCCACTCGCGATAGAAACTAACGGGACACGACTGAGGCACACATTCATGACTCAGTAAGTATATCTAATCACAACTCAACTTCCTTCTCCCCCCCCCCTCCCCCCCCCTTCTCTTCCTCCTTCTCGTCCGATCTCCATCCTCCTCTTTCATCAAGTCAACCACTATCACGAGTTGTATCATATCTCCCCTCTCCCTTCGCACTTTCATAATCCTCAAGACTCGTTATTCGCCCTTTCCATGGATCGATATAAATCCCCTCTCCCCCCCCCCCTCAACCTTCCTCGAGACCCACTCCATCTCTCATGCAGACTTGGACTCTTCTCTCTCATTTCCGCCTATCCTTCACCTCGTTCATTATATATTGCGTGATATTCCCTCAGCTCTTCCTTTCCATTCTCTTCTCTTTCAGTTTTCGCATCCAATCCGACTCCTACGTGGGCCTTCCAATAGGGGAAAAAGAGAGAGAAGAAGAGACTCATGGGATTGTGTCAGAGCAGCTCAGAAGTTGACAAGGAGCAACAGGTACCATTTCAGCCATTTATTTAGTTGGCTATCGTATCCCAAACGAACGAAGCGACACCTGAAATATTCGTGAAACATGACTAAACATCAACCAATTTCAGCAACGAAACAAGGAAATCGAGAAGCAGATCAATTCGGATAAACGACAATCATCGAGTATCGTCAAACTACTCTTGTTAGGTGAGATAAAGACGAAAAAGATCAAAGATCAATTCCTTTCTTTCTCAGGAGCGGGAGAATGTGGCAAATCGACGGTTTGAAGCAGATGCAGTCAGTTTTTGGAACATTTCAAACTTTGAGCTAGTGGAGTCGAATGGGGGGAAGGACAGGTGTATCGGCATAGCAGACCCTCCGCAGAGATCGGTTCCGAACATTGTGGAGGTAACAAGTTGATTCAGAATCCTGCATTCGAATGGATTCACAGAGGAGGAAGTGAATGAGAAAACGAGGAATTGTATTCAATAATACGGTAATATTATTGAACTTTAACGTGATATAATGGTGTGATTGAGGTGACGTCAATGTGTTCCATTCTGCGTGCAATGGATTCTGTACTTCATATCCAC
>BTSX01000001.1:20278553-20400435 GCA_036245825.1 Pristionchus entomophagus | reverse complement strand
GTTTGACAAGGAGCAACAGGTACCATTTCAGCCATTTATTTAGTTGGCTATCGTATCCCAAACGAACGAAGCGACACCTGAAATATTCGTGAAACATGACTAAACATCAACCAATTTCAGCAACGAAACAAGGAAATCGAGAAGCAGATCAATTCGGATAAACGACAATCATCGAGTATCGTCAAACTACTCTTGTTAGGTGAGATAAAGACGAAAAAGATCAAAGATCAATTCCTTTCTTTCTCAGGAGCGGGAGAATGTGGCAAATCGACGGTTTTGAAGCAGATGCAGTCAGTTTTTGGAACATTTCAAACTTTGAGCTAGTGGAGTCGAATGGGGGGAAGGACAGGTGTATCGGCATAGCAGACCCTCCGCAGAGATCGGTTCCGAACATTGTGGAGTAACAAGTTGATTCAGAATCCTGCATTCGAATGGATTCACAGAGGAGGAAGTGAATGAGAAACGAGGAATTGTATTCAATAATACGGTAATATTATTGAACTTTAACGTGATATAAATGGTGTGATTGAGGTGACGTCAATGTGTTCCATTCTGCGTGCAATGGATTCTGTACTTCATATCCAATTGGAAAATCCAGAACTAGAGGTGAGATTCGTATCACGGGGATTAGTCGGAACACAGAACTTTGATCTGTTCCGTATGAATGAAATGTGTATTCGACGGAGATATCTCATTCTGTAGTTTCCGTTGTATCTTTCTTTTGTATCTATTAAATCGATCTGTAGACGTCCCTTTCTCACTGGGAATCGATGGAGTCTCGTTGATATCCCCATCGTAGTCAGGGTAACTGGGAAGGAAAAGAAACGGCATTCATGAGATCCTGAGAGAGAGGAGGGAGAGGGGAGGAGGGAGAGGGACGGGGGGGGGGGGGGAGGGGGGTTGTGGAGGTGTGGGAGAGAAGTTAGCTGAGAGGACAGGGAACGTCCGTGTGACGCCATTGATCAATGAGAGGGCAAGAGACAATCCACTCAATTTCAGCCTGAGAAAGCGATGATTCTCAAGATCCAAGAGAAGGGAGAAGAATCAGAGGCCATGACACCCGATAAGAGGTTAGTGCAGTGGGGATTCCATGAACTTGTGAGTGGGTGTGTAGTCGAAGAATAAGGATCAGTCAGTAAATGGAATGACGTCATCTAATTCAAAATGAAAAAGGACATTTTCTTCACCGTGCTATTATGTTACAATAGATCATGAACATTATTCTTCGCATCTCGCACGTTTCTTCGTGATGCGAGCGTATCCATGCAATACAGTGATATTCATATTTATTACTGAATGGATAATAATTAGTGTGATTGCAGAGATGCGTTGATCGCTATATGGCAAGACAAAGGAGTGAAGAAAGCGTATGAGATGAGGAGTGAATATCAACTGATTGACTCGGCTGCATTGTATGCCCATTACTCATTCTACTATCTCGCACTCTCTCACCATTCTAATCATTGACTCCTTCAGTTTCCTTGATAATGTCCAACGCATCGCCGAGCCAGGATTCCGACCGACTGAGCAGGATATTCTCTTCTCTCGAGTGGCAACCACTGGAGTTGTGGAAGTGAAGTTCAAGATCAAGGAACTTGACTTCAGGTTAGAGACTGACATTAAACTCTCTATTGTTTCTAACAGTCTCCTTCTCCCTCCATCCCTTCTCTCTCTCTCTCTCTCTCTCTCTCTCTCTCTCTCTCTCTCTCTCTCTCTCTCTCTCTCTCTCTCTCTCTCTCTCTCTCTCTCTCTTATCTCTTGTTATCCTCTATCTCTGCTTTTCTCATTTATCGCCGTGAGAAACGGACGACGTCGCCATAATGGATTAGAATTGATTGAGGGAAGGAGGAAGAAGAGGGGGGGAGGGGGAGAGACTCAAAAGAAGCTAATGAAGTCCCAAACGGACGGAGAGGTTTAGACTACAAGTGGAGACTAGAGACTAGAAGAAAGACACGTGAGATAATACAATACTAACAATGGGAATACAATTATTCGTTCCACCTGACGATACGTATTATATCCATGGGACTTCGAGATGATTCCATTCATCTCTCTTCCCTTCAGAGTTTTCGACGTGGGAGGGCAAAGATCAGAGAGGAGGAAGTGGATTCATTGCTTTGATAATGTCGAGTCTATCATATTCATCACTGCTATCTCAGAATACGATCAAGTTCTGTTCGAAGACGAGAGCACGGTAACATTCATCTCTGATCTTTGATCTCTATGGTCTTCGAACATTGAGACAAACAAAGATGGCATTTAGCGTGTGACAGACACTTGAGAAAGCTGATAATCAGCAGAGAAAAATGTTATTCTCAATATCTCAATTAGCGTCAATTGAGTGGTTATTGATCATCGTAGTGTGTTATTCTTCTTCCTTGACCTTTGGATTCTTCAGAATCGAATGATTGAATCAATGCAACTCTTCAATTCAATCTGCAATTCCTCATGGTTTCTTTCCACTGCAATGATTCTCTTCATGAATAAGAAGGTAATTAATCCCCCCTAGAGACGAGATCATTAATCCATCCATTTCTCCATTCATTCATGTATCAAATTATCACAATTTTCCCCATCTCTACCTTGTAGTCGGCTCATTATTAATCTCTTCTCTGTAATCTCTCTTCATTCTTTCCACTCTCTCATCGTCTGTCTGACTTCTCTTCCTTTCTTCAAATCCCCTGATCTCTCATCTAATCCTCGCTTCATTTGAGGATCTCTTCATGGAGAAGATCAAGCGCGTAAACATCACCACTGCCTTCCCTGATTATGAAGGTGAGAAGATTGATGGAGGAGAGGAGAAGAGAGGGGTGGGGGGGGGGGGGGTGGGAGAGGGGACCGAGACTGAGATTCAATAGATACAATATGGAATTTATGAACAAAAATCGCAGAAAGCTAAACATAGGAGAATGTTATCTTGAAATAGAGACCATTTGATGTCTGATCTCTCTTCCCATGCCCTATCTCAGTCTGGTTCTCATTCCCTTCCTTCCCATCCCACGCCCTCCAAGTTCATTCTCAAGTCCATTCCAATCTCAGCTCAAGTTCATTCCAATCTCAGGTGGTCAGACATATGAAGAAGCAGTCAACTTCATCAAGCAGAAGTTCGCTGAGCTCAATATGAACCCAGACAAGAAGACGATTTATATGCACGAGACTTGTGCCACAGACACTAATCAGGTGAGGGAGATTGGACTAGAGAAGGCTGGAACTATATCCCTCATACAGACTGCAGAGACAACATTGACAGATTCGACGGGCTATGAACAGAGTATTAGTAAACTCCATCCTACATAATGATCAATCAACTAGGAATATGTTTGTCCATCTAGACTCACTGTACCCGAATATATCACAATGACGTAGGATGGATTGAAAAAGGAATAAGAACTATTTCCCCTTCTATCCACCCTATTCACATGAAAACCAATGTGTTGAACTATTTTTATTTCAAAAGCCTAGGTGATATCATTATTCTATCCAATTTGTCTGCGCTTTCTCATAGCAATATCGATATTTCTCTCAGAATCGCAATCGAAAATTTCTTAATTCCAGCTAGATTCTATTCCGTTAAAATGCAACTAGAGAAAGAAATTTCGATCATCATTGTGTCCGGAATGTAGTATAATCGACAGTAAATATTGATGGAAACAATCAAATTGCAGGTGCAATTGGTCATTTCCTCTGTGATCGACACGATCATTCAGAAGAATCTCCAGAAGGCCGGAATGATGTAGACTTATCCCCCCATCCCTCCATTCCCCTTTTTCCTTCGAGCTTTGCATCTCACAATATTGATCGATATTTGCTCATCTACGTGTGTTTCTCCTTCTCATTCAAGTCATCCCACTATATTTTCATCCCGTTATTCGATAGTGGAGCCACGACTTACCGTACTACTCCTAGATCGAATTGAATTGTGATTTACTCTAAATCGTGTACCACTTCGATCTCGAATACCACAAACAATGAACTGGCAATTCCCATTCCCTTCTCCACAACCCCCCGAGAAATGCTTTAACAGGATGCATTTCTGTTCATATCTCAAACTTGATTTGTTGAAATCTGTGAATTCCCATCTAAATCAATCGTAGGATTTGATACTCTACGTCACACACATTGCTGCGTATTGAGAGAATTGATAAACAACTTTTACGAGACTTAGAAAGTGCGGAGAGAGTAACAATGAAATCAACAACGAGAACAATCAATGCAGTTAGAGGTATACTGTTGGACTTACTAACTGATAACGATGAGTGAGAATAGGTCAGACCCGAGAAAAAGAGAAATACGGAATGATTACGGTAGATTAGGCAGTCTCCATCGTCTCAATAACCTGAAAAATATTCTTTATTCCAATTTCATTGGTAAGTGTGCTATAAGTGTTACTGAATTTCAACAGAAAACAATTTTTGATAAATAGACACGTAATAGGGAGAAAAATGGTAGTACCTTATAGTAGGGACTGTTCTTGTATATTCTGATCTTCTTCTCGAGTTGCTTGGGAGTTTCTTGCCACAGATTGCGAGGATCGCGAGACATTGCCTGTATTCAATAAGTCGAAGTTTTTTAAAAAAGTTTAATGCCACCATTCACTCTTACGAACTTTAATCCACTACGATAAAGTATAGTCTAGATCTCACCTTGTAATCGTCCTTGTGCTTCTCATACATGTACACGCAGAACTCGATGTCTTTCTCCTGGAGACGGAATTCACGGCCGACCTGAAATTCATTAGAAATATATGACGAAAGGGCCAAAATCGAAGAACATGTAATAAGTGTACTTTATTAATTATGTTAAATTCAAAATTATGTTACCTTCTGGTCCTTGGCCTCCTGTTCTGCGGCCTTCTCGAGCTCACCAACGACCTTCGATGCCTAAGAAAAACAATTATAGAATAAGTGAAAAAGGATAATTTTCAAGATCGAAATAACCTTGACATCCAGCTCCGAAGGCTCAGACTTCTTTCCCTTCTTCTTGAACTTCTTCTTTTGCTCGGCATTGATCATGGAGATCTGAGAAGAAAACGTACAATTATGAATGACTGGACCCGCTGATAACGATACACTAGCGAACAAAATAAAGATATATTTATTAACATTATAATTTAGATTTACCTCCGAGACGTCGACCATTTCCACCTCAGCGACAACCTTCTTGGCCTGAAAATAAATTTATTTGATAAAAGTATATTGAATTGTTAATATTTGAAGCAGCGCGTTTTATTCTCAATATAATTAGAATATACATAATAGTCAAATATTTTGAATCAATGGTTCACCTTAGTGGCGACCATGGGTGCGACTGTGTTGGGGTCATAAGCCAGTCCCATCGCAGTCATGTTCTCCTTCACTGTCTTGTTGTGGTTCCAGGCACCAGCGAGCTGCTCGCTAAATAGGATCCGTATTAAAATGGAGACAACACAATAGTGTTTTGTCAGGAACTTTCTTTAAAATAAAATGTGAATATTCTATAAAAACCTTACCATTCTGTCTGTACTTTTGCCTTCTTCTTCTTGGCGATGTTCTTCTTTTTCGCGATATTCTTAAGGGCGCGGAACTGAGTTCTCTTCTTTCCTCCATGCTTGACTGAACGAGGCATCTCTGTAATAAAGAACGAATGATGTATTGAACAAAAAGCATAAAATGAAAAATATACAATGAAGAAGTCGTGATAACAAAAAAAAGAATAATTGAAGCTGCGTATGCAGACATCAAGCAATTGAGCTTCGCGTCAGCTTCTATCAAGCTATTTACAATTGTACAAACGCCGATATAGGCATACGTATTGATCTATGCTATATGAATACGCTCATAATTAACACTTGACATTTCACATAAATAGAGACAGGGATCCATCAAAATTAATAAAGAAAATGTATACAAAATTTAGGATGTTGGACAGTTGGTCTCGACTACTAAGTTATCGTACTTTATGACACACAATAGTCAATCGTTAATTGAAACTGTGAATCGGTCGATATTGACTCCTAAATTTAGTTTCTATTATGCGAGATGGCGTGCTTAGAGTGAAATTGTCAAAGAAAAAGAATAAGCCCAGTAAAAAATACTCAAAATTATCCAAATGCAAATAAGTCGTTTGCGACCACCGTAGTCTCGACCAGTACACCGACCTTCTGAATTGCAACGTGGAATCCGTGGCAATTTCGCATCGTTGAAGCTGTTCATCGCTTTTCTATTTGATTTCAAGTGCCCGTGATTCCCCGATGTCGCT
Source organism: Pristionchus entomophagus (assembly GCA_036245825.1). Taxonomy (NCBI): domain Eukaryota; kingdom Metazoa; phylum Nematoda; class Chromadorea; order Rhabditida; family Neodiplogasteridae; genus Pristionchus; species Pristionchus entomophagus. The sequence continues at coordinate 20,394,198 of BTSX01000001.1, read as the reverse complement.
TATATAGCTCAATCTCAGTATTGAACGAGTAGCTCTCATTAGACCGAGCATTGAGCACGAAATAGGAAATGAATAGGGACAGTAGTGCAAATACACGTCTTCTCGAGACTATATTCTCCGTTTCCCCTCTTCTCACCTGTATGTACCTGGCTCCTTTCTTGCATCGATTTGCTCTTTAGCGTGTTATCCTCTCCTAGTTCACTATACTCCCTTTGAATATGCTCCATATCGTTGTCTCATTTGTGATCTATACGTACGTTCTGTCGATTGTCTTCTGATCACAACTGGGAGAATGGATTGAGCTTTAGGGAATGTTGCGATATCTCAGGAGTTGTGCCATTCACATCTCAGTCTCACTCTTCCCTGGCAATATCTAGTATTCCATGCATGCACAATATCCTCTTGACTACCTCAGAATGGGCTAGTACTCATCCTCCATTCTGTTCCATTCTTTGTCCATCTCCGTTTCGACACTTTCGAGAGGGATTGTTATAGCTAGAGGCGATCTCAAGGTCACCTCGTTCGAATTTCGGGTCACTCTTGCTGGTAGAAAGTGGATCTTTCTTGATTGGCTGTGGGCGCAATTCCCTCACTGTTCACATATTGATCCTCTCTCTGTAGTCTTGTATGCTTATCATCCCTTTATTGCACGTGTATTTTTGGAAAATAGAAACTTTATTCGCATTCTTTTCTGTATGAATAATTCTATCATAGAATGTCGCACTTTTAGCGGAGATTCGATTGACGTAAGGTAATCCAGTGATTAGGTGCCATAATCCTCTTTGATGATTCTTTAATCTGTCCTCGAATTGACACTCCATAACGCGACCAAAAATCCACCAAGAGATATCAATACTATCCTACGCTTTTGTGATCGCTTTATTTGCACTACTGTCTCGAGATTTTGTTGGAAACAAATAGTTTCGAGTGCATTGTATTGGATTGTGTTGGATTCGTGCAGTTGTCTTGCACTCATCCATTGTTCCCACGAAATCAATTCATTCATTCCAGGGTACGACCAGCCTCTCTTCCGGGGTTCACTCAGCGAAAATGAGTTCACGAAGGAGGTAGTCAATACTTTGTCCCTCTTGATCTACCGATTACCGTATTCTCAGATGGTTCGAGCTGCGTCTAATGATTCGACAGCGACCGTTCCTCTGTGTCGGACTGGTCGCCGGCATTATCTTCCTCTTCTACATCTTGAGTGGAATGGGCGGGGATACGGTAAGCAGAGGTCATCGACCCTCATCAGTTATTCTCCTTGCAGAGCAGTACGTATGTTGCCCCGCACAGAGATCGTGCAGCTGAAGAGTTGAGGTGAGTTGTAATGGTATCCAATACTTTACAAATACTCCATAATTTGTCTTTGCTGGGAAAGTGATATGTATGAAAAGTTGTTGTTTCCATGTATATACATTATCCATGGCCTCTTCAGTAGTGACGAGGGAGAGATTCCTGGAGGGACGGACCCTAGTGCAGTTTACACCTCGGGCCAACTGGGAAACTACGAGCCAAAAGTGCCCGAGACACCCAGCAACCAACCCGGTGAGCATGAGTTTCAATTTCTTTATTTTACAAACAGTCTATTTCCCCCCATTATACGAACGAGAGAGTAATTGTAGGTGAGAGGGGCGAGCCAGTCTACCCAACGGATCCTCAGGCACAGGAGTTGAGCAGAGCTGCCAATAATGAATTCGGATTCAACACGTGAGATTTATTTAATTAATCACAATATGCTGTCCCTTTTATTGCGTTTATTTGTATGCCTTTATTTCTTATCATTTTCTTGGATGAGGCATTTGTTTTCAGTTACGTATCCGACATGATCTCGATGAATCGAACGATTCCAGACAGCAGAATGGACGAGTGCGTTAATTAGTGATCTTTGATCTTTGAATTCAATCATCTAGCATATTGATTTCTTTCTTAAATTTATTGTTCCAGATGCAAGTACTGGTCTTATCCAGAGAAGCTGCCCACAGTATCCGTCGTTATTGTGTTCCATAATGAAGGTAAGGAGGACTGAATCGCAACCTATTTTCAATTTGATCTGCGATCATAATTCATTGATTATCTCGTCAGGCTGGACTCCTCTCCTTCGCACAGTCCACTCAGTCTTCCTTCGATCTCCTTCCCATCTACTACATGAAGTTGTCATGGTCGATGACTATTCCGATAAGGGTACAGTGCTTTTATTGATTCTCCAAAAAATACGGTTCCACTATACATTGGACCCCGCTCCTCGTGTTTAAAATAACTGGAACCTTTGAGTCGCTTGAAATATTAGGGTGTCCCAAAAGTCTTGTCGCTGTTTTTATTTTTATTATTTCAAGAGAACCGCAAGTCATAATATCACTCACTCATTCTTAATAGATGCGAGTACTCCCGCACTAATTTATTCGACTTTGATTAGATCATGAGCTTACCTAGTGGTGACAAAATAAAAGAAAATGTATGTTTTTCGGCCAAGTTTTTGAATTTTTATAAATCATACGCGGTTGAGATTCCGAAGCCCAAACAAATACTGTAGTGGTAATATGTATCATACATTAAAATAAAATTTTTAAACCGGAAATATATTTTGCGATCTCAGAAATAAGCCAGAAAATTTGAAAATCAGGGCCAATTTGGAGGTCGATTTTTAAATTTTCTATTTGTTTTATTTGAAAATATTTTGATCAATTTCCGGCATCAACATCGGAAAAAAATTGAAAAATGTGTGGGAAATGGCAAGTTTCGTCGTGATGATGCAATTCGAGATGGAAAGCCGGAATTGCGCGCATATTATTTGTTGACCACTCCCTATTTACTTGAGACAATAAAATGATTTTTTAAAATCTATTCACAAAAAGGAGAACGGAATTTTTGTGTTTTGTGTGCTCTGTTCTACACGTTCTTCGGAATTGCTATGATTTCACTGGTTAAAGTATCACAACAGAAGGTCCATAGTTACTTCATAGATCGCAGCTTAGCATGATTCGATAAGGTGCTTGACAGTTGAAAAAATATATTTTTTAAAAAAACGACAAGACTTTTGGGACACCCCAATAGGAGTAATTGCAGAACACCTCGGTCAGAAGTTGGATAAGTACATTGAGAAGACGTTCCATGGGAAAGTGAAGTTGGTGAGGACAGCGGAGAGAGAAGGACTTATCAGGTGAGCAGAAGACCCACTCAAATCGAGTCTTTCATCCTCAATTTAATATATCCATTAACAGAATAGATGATTTTTTTTGGAAAAATACGTTTTTTTGCGTGGTGTCAATTACTTATTCAGAGCTCGTTCGATCGGGGCGAAGAATGCAGTGGCAGACGTGGTCATCTTCCTGGATGCCCATTGTGAGGTGAGAGGAGGAGAGGAGGGGGGGGGGGAGGAGGAGGAGGAGGAGTGGGTAGACAGGTAAAGATTCATAGACACAATTCCACGATGATTTCTTCAGGTGAACACCAACTGGCTGCCTCCTCTCCTCTCTCCCATCCGAAATAATAGGTCAGTTGTGTTCTATTTATGTTTAAAAAAAAATCATTTACATTGTTTCTATGCTCCATAACAAATTCTACAAGTTGGAACTTAGATCGTCCATTCTTTTTATTTCATTTGTAAACCAAACATAAAATAAACCGTGATTGTCTAATTCGTTCCTCACAGGAAGGTGATGACAGTGCCTGTGATCGATGGGATCGACATGAATACGTGGGAGTACAGGAGTGTCTATGGGAGGGCAGACAAGCACTTCCGGTAGGTCTTTGATCTTTTGATAAAATATTTTGTCCTCAATCACTGTTATGCATGATTATTCCATTAAATTAATGGATGCTGTAAAGAAGGAAGAATGCTCTCAATATTCGACTCAACTAGCCGATGATTCATCTCTGCAGGGGTATCTTCGAATGGGGTCTTCTCTACAAGGAGACGGAGATTTCACAGAGGGAGAAGGACGCACGACAGTACAACTCCATGCCATTCAGGTATTAAAAAAAGAATGTTTCTTTAAAAAAATTGAAAACGTGGTTTACATTCTATTACGTGAACCACTGTTCATTTACTATTCCAATGAAACATGAATTTCACTTGTGCCTCATCTCATTATCTCATCCTTCCTCAGATCTCCCACTCATGCTGGTGGTCTCTTCGCCATCGATCGACTATGGTTCGAAGAGTTGGGATTCTATGATGAAGGACTCCAGATTTGGGGAGGAGAACAGTACGAATTGAGTTTCAAGGTGAGTATAACCAGTTGTAAAATACTCTCGGTTGACAATTTTATGTTCCCATCATTGTTTCCCTCTTCAGATCTGGCAGTGTGGAGGTGGAATTCTCTTCGTTCCGTGCTCTCACGTCGGACACGTCTACAGAAGTCACATGCCCTACGGATTCGGAAAACTCACTGGCAAACCCGTCATCTCAACTGTGAGTTTATGAAGTTTATGAAGAAAAAAAAATGGTCGGTTGTTTATTGTGTCGTTGTGAAAGAATTAATACAATTTTATTTTTTAAACGATTAAACTTCCAATTTATGATAATTGCAGAACATGGTGCGTGTGATCAAGACGTGGATGGATGAGTACGATAAGTACTACTATATCAGGTGAGGGCGATTGAGATGCAAATTGGGACTGTCGTGAATTACTCTGAATTTATTTCATTGCACCGAACATCCTTGTATTACGTGCATTTCTTTTACAGAAAAAAAGTGAAGTTTCAAACGATGAAAATATGCTATTATTTACACCTACCATAAACTACTCTTCAGAGAGCCGTCTGCTCAGCATCGCAAGCCGGGAGACATATCTGCCCAGATCGCATTGAAGGAGAGACTACAGTGCAAACCATTCAAATGGTACGGTAGACCATCGAGAACTGAGTGTATCTAAAGATTCTATATTTAGATTTTAACCTACAATTGACTATTGGTCTATTAACCTTATCTGAGCTGTATGATAGATGGGAGTTGCAGGTACATGGAGAAGGTGGCGTATGATGTGGTGGAGGGATACCCTCTCCTACCTGAGAATCACGTGTGGGGAGAAGCCAAGAATATCGCCACTGGTGAGTGGATACGGTAGATCGATGAAGGAAGGAGTACGGTTTCGGATGGGTTACGGTAAGAGTAAGGGGAAGCTATTCAGGCAAGTGCATCGACACGATGGGACGATCCATCCCGAATGCAGTGGGAGCGACGCCGTGCCATGGATATGGAGGGAATCAGGTGAGATGGAGGGGGAAGAGGGATGGAGGAGGGGGGAGGGGGAGGGAGGAGGGTGAGGTGGATCTGTATGGAGTTGGAAGGAAGCCGAAGATTGCCATTTTCTCAGGGAATCCTTTGATAGTTATAAATATAGTCTCCAGTACAATATTGTATATTACTATTTTGTTGAACGTTTTAAATAATAATAAACAATAGTGAATTATTGAGTTGATGCGTCTGAACCGTGCTGGTCAACTGGCTTCGGGTGAATGGTGCATCACTCCTGCGAGAGATCAAGTAAAAACTGGCCATTGCAAGAAGGGAACTGTCGATGGAGTGTTCTCCTATGATGAGGTACGGTAGGGGAAGAGTACTAGGATCGAGGTTACGGTAGTTGATGCTCACTGGTTACTGTATAATTCTGTTGAGGAGACGCAACAGATCGCGTACAAGAAGATTGGCCTCTGTCTCACTGCTGCTCAGAGTGCGAATTCACACGATTTGACACTGAAGAGATGCGATCCTCAGAATGATCTCCAGAAGTGGACATGGAGGGAGATATTCACTGATTGATCTACCCCCCCCTCTTCCCCTTCAATCGATTGACCATTCGCAGAGTGTCTCCCCGGGTGTGAGCATAATAGCGTATAGAATACCCCTTTTGTATTTATCTCTCCCTCTCTCCCTCCTCGAATTGTGATGACTCGAATACGCTTCCTTCTTCTATTCACTTGTGTTATGAATAACCACGGTTGGATTGTCCCATGCAGCATGCCTTAATGGGGTGGAATCCCCAACTATTTAGTTCCAGTTTACGATTTCACTTCACATAGTCACAGCTCTCAAGAAATCAAGCAATAATACAGTAAATAACTTATTCTGTCTTTGTTGTCTCATATTTATCGATTTTTGTGTTGTTAGTGCCTTTATAATGCAACGATTCCCAAGATTGTAGATAAGCAGTTTGTGAAAAGTAAATATTACAGAGTAAGAATTTGTATTGTAATACATTGCGAGTTGGACGAAATGCTCTGTCCAAATAAATCTTGAGATATTGATTATGTGTTGACGATACATGCTATGAGACACAGACATCAAGCGTGTCATGCATTCATTGTGAACAAGGATGAATGTCCTCTGGGAAGATTGTAGTTCGATCAGCTAATCAATCAGAGTGAATCACTAATCAATAGACCTCTATCATGTTTCCGAATCTCTTCCTCACTATTTGTCCACCTGCAGCCCCTTCGGACAATGGATGCTGTCCACATGAAATGGCCGAATCTCTCTCATTTCCTCACACTTCCTCGTTTCTCTCCCGTCTGAACTCTCTCCACCTCCCATTGTCTCTCACCTGATGACCATCAACCCCGAATGAAACAATGGAATGACAGGACTGGGATGGGCGGAATATAAAAGCGAACGAGCGATCACAGAATATCAGTGGTTTTCTCTGCTATTTCCACCTTTTCCCAACTTGCGAAATATATTATTCAGATGATTCGCCAGTCGTTGTTTCTGGCTCTTTCCTTCGCGGTTTACTCTCCACTCGAGTGTTCTCCGAATTTCGGTTAGTTAGTATTAGTATTTTGTTAATTATCTGCCGCGATGTAAAATCACTGGTTTTTAGCATGCGAAAATGAGATTGCCAAGTGTGGTGATGTAGAAGAAAGTACGAATCCATCTGGGAGTCCATTGGGAGGATGTTGTGTACCAGAGAGAAGCAAGTGAGGGCCTTTTCTTCAGTCTGAAATCTGATCTTTGATCTCTCAGAATGGACGAGGCTGAAGTGCCAGTAGTCGCTGATTATGTCAAAGAAAATTGCGGGCATGCATTCGGTGAGTCTTTTCTGCACTCATATTGACAGAAGATTCCGTTACCATAAATAATTCTCATCTGAAGTCTTCTCTTCAGCGTGCGATGATGAAGTGGCCAAGTGCTGGTCTCACTCTCAGTGTATCAATCCATCGGGAGAACCCCTCAGTGGATGTTGTATCCCCAATTCGATGGAGTACGGTCTTCAGCTATTCTCTAATATTCAGATTGTTGATTTCAGCCCTAATGGGATGGAGAAGGGCCTCCCATCTTCCGAGGAGAGTGGAAAGACAGAGAAGAAGAGAACAAGGTGCAATTGGCAATTGGTCTAAGCATAACTTCTATTTGTTCAGTGAATGGGATCATCTCCGCGGAGTTGTGGCTGACTATGTCATCGATAAGTGCGGCCCGGCTTTCGGTGAGAATAGAAGAGTTCTTCATCCAATTTCAATCCTCTATACAGCTTGTGACAACACTGACTATGGATGTGCTGATGACTCCCAATGTATTAATCCATCGGGAGAAATGCTGAGTGGATGCTGTATCCCGAAGGGAATGGAGTGAGTCTCGCTTCTGACGCTTACATTCCCGAGACGGAATCAATCGTTGAGAAGCAGTTATCCATGAAAACATGGAGCATGATTTCAATTGCAGTCCGAACAAGATGGCTAAAGGACTTACCATCGAATCATCGAATGACGATGCTCTCAAGGAGAAGACTAGGCGAGTCACTGCACTAGAGAAGCGGGCTAAATATATCTCGAAAATTCAACGAAATATCATTCCATTTCCAGTGAATGGGAGCATCTTCGTGGAGTTATCGCCGATTATGTCATTGATAATTGCGGACCCGTATTCGGTAACAAACGGTAGAGAACACGTCAGTATCATCCCGATATTTTAGCATGCGACAACACTGATTATGGCTGCGGAGATCATTCCAAGTGTATTAATCCATCGGGAGGAATGCTCAGTGGTTGCTGTATCCCGAAGGAAATGGAGTGAGCTGCTGAAGAATTACATCGTCATTTTCAGTTCTGATTCAAATCTCGCCTTTTTTCAGTCCCAACGAGATCGAGAAAGGACTTCTCATGGGATCATCGGATGAAGATAGCACCGCTGCGAATAATAAGATCAGGTTCATTGAATTCGTACTTAAGACTCAGTGGAAAGCTAAAACTGTGACGTTCGAACAATGAATTTTCTGTGAATGGGAACATCTCCGTGGAGTTATCGCGGATTATGTGATCGATAATTGTGGACCCGCATTCGGTAAGGATATCCTTCAATCCTAGGTGAATATCCTCCATTTTCAGCCTGTGATAACACTGATTACGGGTGTGGTGATGATTCAAAATGCATTAATCCATCGGGAGAAATGCTGAGTGGATGCTGCATTCCGAAAGAAATGGAGTGAGTTTCACTATTGAAACTCGATTCAGAAACTCATCAAAACCTAATTAATTTGGTATAACATCCCCATTTCAGCACAAATAACATCGAGAGTGGTCTTCTGGAGGAATCAGCTGAGATTCCAGTGGATATTCATTCTAATCTTCGTGGAGTCGTGGCCGATTACGTCATCGACAACTGTGAGCTCGCTTTTGGTAAGGCTGTTGCTCAGTTTGCGATTGATTTCCCAGATTTCCCAATGTGTGTGTGTGTGTTTTCCTTCAACCGAATCTCCTCATTATTGTATGTGCAGCATGCGACAGTATCTACAGCTGCTCCGACGATTCCAAATGCGTGAATCCATCGGGAGAAACTCTGAGTGGTTGTTGCATTCCCAATACAATGGAGTAAGTAGAGAGAGAAGAGAAAAGAGATTGAGGGTTGATTCAGTCCAAATGAGATGGAGAAGGGATTGCCACTATCTACTGCTGAAGAGATCAGTGAGACACAAGCAACCGGGTCAGTATAAAGTCTATTAATTAATTTCAAAAATAATTCATTTTTAGACCGAGTGGCCCTAATAATCTGCGTGGTCTCGTTTCTGACTACGTAATGGACCATTGTGGAGTCGCTTTCGGTGAGAGAAATTGATTGAAGTTGAACGAGGGCGCTTCTATCCAGTGCTGAAAAGAAATTTGTCTAGACGTATCACCGTGATCCACGACCCTTGCAGCATGCGACAACACGGCTGCAGACTGTGGGGATGGGGCGGAGTGTATCAATCCATCGGGAGAAATACTGAGTGGATGCTGTGTACCCAAGGGAATGAGGTCTGTTTCCTTTTATTTGGGCGTTTCGCTATTTTAAAGCTCATTTTCAAAGAAATACAATTTTCAGTAGAGAAGATCTCGAGGGAGTCTCGTCATCGTCCGAGGCCACTGACTTAGGGTAAATTAGCCCTAAATCATTCTCTAAAAAAGATCATCTCTCGTACAGCACTCTCAATGAAATAGATCTCAAATCTCTCATTGCACCCTACGTGATGGAGTACTGTGGACCTGCCATCGGTGAGAGTTTTTTTTGTTGTTGCTAATATCTGTATTTGCAAAAGCCGGATTCTTCCACTTTTGTTAATTTATTTTCTTTCACTATTTAAACTACTTATCATACTCAATCTAGCTTGCGATGACATCATTGCAAAGTGCGATGATGACTCCTCGTGCATCAATCCCTCAGAGGGACCACTCGCCGGGTGCTGCGTCCCGAAGGGAATGAAGTGAGTTTTGGCAGAAGGTTACTGTAGTCAGGGGATTAATTCCAGAAGAGGAGACTTGGAGGGATCGAAGCCTGAGAGATTCGAGCCAAATACTGGCGAGTTCGGGTTTGTGAAGGATTAAACTGAAGCTGGGAATAATCTGATTTCAGAACACTGAACGGAATTGATCTCAAGTCTCTCATCGCTCCCTATATCATGGAGAACTGCGGACCTTCCTTTGGTGAGATTGAGGGGAATTCCTCCTGACTCTTCTCCTTTCTCAGCCTGCGATTACATCGCCGCCCATTGCTCTCCTCATTCATCATGCATCAATCCCTCTGAGGGACCATTGTCTGGATGCTGCGTCCCCAAGGGAATGACGTGAGTGGGGTACTGTAGGGGGAGACTATGGATCGATTATCGAGAATATGCTGAGCATCCTACAGGAGAGAGGAGCTCGAGACTGGAATGCTCACTTCGAAGATTGATAAAGAGACCAAGGAAGGAGAAAGAGAATCTGATAGCATCTGTTCTGCCAGTGTTGTGAGTCTTTTCTCTTTCTCTGCAGAATCACTATTGATATTATCATGAAGCATATCCTTTCAGGGTCAATGCATTCCGAGAGTTTTCGCTGCGAATGCAACCAAGTACCATGAGGAATTGTGAAGTGACTTATGACATTTCCACCAGTTATTTGATATCTGTACAAATGCACACTAATAAGCTTTTTTCATTGTTTTTCTCGTTCAAAATACCACATTGCCGATTGTTCTCGTTATTTATTCATGTTTACACTGTAGACAATCGATGGATAAACGTGTATTCTATAAGGAAGAGTGTCTCAGATCACAATGGAGATGAACAGCAAAGGGAGAAGATGAGTGAGAGGGGGAATGACCATTGAATGCGATGAGAACAATGCCTTCCTCACTGTCTCCCCTCCATTGCCCCCATTGCAATTGTCTCTGTCACAACAACAAATGGATTGATTCATGGATTGGAAACAGAAGGAATAAGAAGTGAAGGAGAGATTGGAGAGAGGAGATTGAGCCACCACGTAACTACCCACGAACTGAAATGAGAAAAATTATAAGGAGGAATCTGAAATAGGGGCCATAATCTATTAATTCTTCATGTTATTTTATGAACTGACACATATTTCACAGTCTAATTAGAGACAAATTGAAAAGTGTCTGCCACACCCAACCAAAAATGACGAAGGATAATACAATTAATCCTAATGAGCTCTCGGTTCCTAAAAGTTAATTGCGAAAAAAGATTTCCACCTTGTACTATGGAAGAATGCACCTAATTAGTGATGACAAATCGGCATCGGCTCTCCTCATTTTGCATGCTATCTCGTCGGTTAGAGAGGCGAGAGAGCATGCGAATTGAGGAGAATATGATGCCGATTTGGCACCGCTACACCCAATCCCTAGTCGGAAATATGTCCCCACAACTTCTATCTAATTCCATGACTCGGAATCGGAAATGAATCGAGGTCACGCAATGACTTTCTAAAAGAAGGAAGGACTGACCTTCAATCTCTCACACAGTGATTTCTCATCGCATCCCCGACTGGGGAAGAAGAGAAGATGAGAGGGACCATTCTGAATGGAGGAGGGATCTCGAGAGGATAGATGGGAGACTCACTTGGATACTGTAACACCATCTCGTTTGTTTGACGGGGCAGGAGACTTTTGTAGTGTTGAGAGGAGTTGAACCATGGAGGCAATTGAGAGATTGAACAGGAAGAAGAGATATGAGAAGAAATAAGAAAGAGACTGGAAGCATGTCGAGACCCAGTTGGCAAAACTGAGGGGAATGCGAAGAACAAATTCCGAGGGGAGTAATTGATGGAATTAGACCCATGCATTTCACAGCAGTTCTACAATTCTTTGAGAATGGCCATCTTCTTTATCCAGGCAAATTTACAGCTAGAAAGAAACAATTGGGATGCTAGAGGTCCATAGTATGAGACCAGTCAGAAGAGATGCGATAGAAAGATAGTGATCAATAGTGATACCCATAATCGTAATGATTCACTGGAATTACAGTAATCTGACATACAAAAGTGATAGTCGAAATATTGGAATGAGACTAGAAATGAAGATGATTGGAAAGCTGATTGGAGATCCTCTGGTGCATTCACAAGTTGACCCATTTGATCGCCTCTCTGCAATTTTTAAATTTTGCGATCATTTTAGAAGGAGAAATCACATTATTCTAGAACGTGTGAGAAACTAAGATTCAAGTTAAGTGTAGCCTAATTTAGCATGATTATTCTGACCAGTAGTTTGCGTACACTCTTCTGCGACATACATCCATGAGTATATTCTGTCTCTGATGAACTATCGAAGACTGTCTCACTCTGCAATATTTACTTCAACTAATTGAACATCGCTTTCACTCCCTTCATATATACTTCTCGCTTTGCCAAAATGTATGGTTCACTGTTATTTAATGAAGAAAAAAATGAGCTGCCAACCTTGAAGCAAACGAAATCAGTGGGACACGAGACGTGTGGAGGAACTCGAGTTGGTTTAGGAGCGATTCGGTAGTTGTTGAGGCATTTGATGAGAGAGACAAGAGGGAAATGACAGATGAGAATAAGGAGGGAGAATTGCCGCATTGTCTGAAGGGAGATCTGAAGGAACTTATTAGGTCTGATCATGGATGGCTAGAGGCGATCATATGGAACAAAAGGAGGTGAATGGAAATAGGAAAGGGAGGGATTTGCAGGAATATACTAGCAGAAGAGGAAGAAGGGACGGATCGGAAGAGGGAAAGGAGCAAGTTGGCACGTATCAATGGTCTCCTGGAAGGGAATCGGAAGGGTTGCGTCATAAGTGGAGACTATGCATTGGAAGGAGGAGAGGAGAGGAAAGAGTACGTCAGAGAGATGGAGGAGATGAAGGAAGGAGGGAGGAAAGGACAGATAGAGAACAGAAGGGACATTTATTCATAGACTAGATCTCGTGGAAGGAGTTTCCATCGCTATTTATGGAGGTTTACTTGAAGATTGGAGGAGGTGGCAAAAGGAGAGAATGGCATGAATAAGATACTGATCAGAGATCAGAAAGAGACCAGGGTTGAGAGAGAGAACGATGGAGGGTCAAGAGATGAATGGAGTGGAGGCACTGTCTGGCATATGGGAAAGCACTCAAAAAACCTCGTGACTGGTTGTGATTCCAAGGTAAGACCAAAGATAATCTTTTATCTTTTGAAGATTCACATTGGAATCAAGAACAATGACGAAAAGGACGATCATCTAGATCGACTCACTGAGATGAAAAGGGAAGTGAAACTAGTCATGGAATAGAGAGAAATAATGATGATATGTCGAGAGTAGATACGGAAGGTGTTTGTATGGGATGGAACCATAGGGGGGGGGGGGAGGGGGGAGGGGGGGGGCAAGGAGGGGAATCACATCTTGGACGTGTCGATTGTCACCGCTGCCGTAGTGTCCAACTTCCCATTCTGCAATGGAAAACTCGTCATTATCTGATAAAAGCAAAGGATCAAAATAGAGAGAGAAGAGATGGGAAGGGAGGGGGGGGGAAGGGGGGAGGGAGGGGGGGGAAGGGGGATGGCGGGGGAGGGGTACTCACTCCATTCTGCATCTTCTGAAGCATCTCCACTGCCGCCAACTCCTTCTTCACTTTCTTTGCGTTGCGAGCTTCGTAGACCAATCTGAAAGGGGAAGGAGTTGATCTTTGATCTTCACATAGTTCACGAGAATGATATTTGTCTGCTCCCATCGTTCTCTCATTGTCGACCTATGGTCAACACATCAAATGATTGATGTTTGGAGGGTTAATAGGTTGTCTGATCTCCTGATCATTCCTTCTCCATCTCCCTTCGTACCTTCGATCAAAGATTCTCTGGATGACGGCGTCAGTGGTGACGTCACTTCCAGAATCGATCGTCGTGAAGATTCCCCGCTCCTTAGCCGCTGCATACGGATCATCTGACTGAAAGGAGATTGGTTAGTAAAATATTCATTGTTGATGATATTAGTCGGTTTAAAGGTAAATACGAGAAGAAGAAGCGAATCTGACATCATCGGGATTGTGGTGAGAGATGCGAGATCCCTGGACGACCACCTGAGGATATACATTTTATATTTGAGGGATAATTACTCGAATTGATTTATTATTTTTGAAATCAGCTCCAATGATCCAAGTCGACGAGTTGATGGGTGTTTTCCCCAGAGAAAGTGAGAATGAACATACGGCGATATTGAACTGATCGATGAGTTCTCCAGTGATGTGATACGGAGCCCCGATGATGACCTCGGAGACTGGCTGAAATGGAGATAGATTCATACTCGGATCACCTCTCAAATACTGTGGTCTTCGCCTATTTGCCACGATAAAAATTTGCAGTGCACACTTTGAAATGAATCTTGTATCAAGCAGTTTTGATCACAAAAAAAGAAAATCACATTTTGAATGAGCACGATAATCGTGAAAGGTGAAGGAGGTACCTTGTATGCGAGTACGGAGAGAACTCTCTCGTTGAGATTCATGATGGGATGGCAGCCACCACGATACGAATTCACTGTCTGCAATGATCAGATCCATTCAACTCATTCAGATTCAACTGAGAAGCATGCACTTATCCAATAAGATATGATCAATCTATTTCAAGATATTTGTGCTGCGTATAACCACGACTTTCTTCTAGGATAGAGACAGTATGACAGAAGGATACTGTAGATACCTGATCAGTGAGAATGCCGACGATGAGATAGTCTCCTAGTGCTCTGGCTGCCTCGAGGAAACAGAGATGACCGATGTGGAAGAGATCGAAGGCACCAGAGACATACACAATCTAAAGAGAAAATGGGATTGATATGAACTAGAAGAAGTGAGAGACCAAGTCTTTCGAACTAAGAAGGAAAAGGCATGAAATATAATGGCTTATTGGTAAATTATATCATAGCATGTCGGATCGACTAGCGGCACTCTTTCTTAGTTCTCTCTATCGTTCCTCTGAGCCTTGAGAAAGGAACATTCGATCCGACAGCATTAATGGATACGGTATCTACCTTATCTCCGGCCTTTGGCTTGTTGCCAGCAGAGAATTCCATGAGAGTGCGAGTGGAAGTGATGAAGCGAGAGACTCGAGTCCATGGAGACTCGGCACACTTACTCTGCAATTGGAATGAGTTTCAAGGAGATCGAAAGATCAAAGATCAATTGAACTTACGGTGGAAAGGGAGCGAGTCTTCTCGATCTCCTGATCCATGGAATCTTCTCTCGAGTGATGAATACGAGAGAGCATCAGCATACGACCCAACTGGAAATTATAGGGTTGATCAACCACGAGTTACTTTATAATTAGTAATTTCTCCTTAGGGGGAATCATTCTTGCTCCCACTACTCCATGACTAACTAACCAGATCAGTAGTGGATACTCCTGCAGTTCTCTTGCATTCCCTGTATCGATTGGCATTCTTCACTTCCTCGTATGTATCCCGTCCATCGGCAGTCATAGTGATGTCGTCTAGAAGAGAGAAGAGATTGATGGAGAGGAGAGGGAGAGGGAGAGGAACAAGCCAGACTGGAGGAATCATCACAAAGCACACGTAGAGAATGTCTACTAGATAATCTCTATAGAAGGTTCGAAGTGATTCGAAAGTCAATCAGCGGAAAGTCCACAACTGTACGGGTCTCG
The DNA here is from genome assembly GCA_036245825.1 of Pristionchus entomophagus. Classification (NCBI taxonomy): domain Eukaryota; kingdom Metazoa; phylum Nematoda; class Chromadorea; order Rhabditida; family Neodiplogasteridae; genus Pristionchus; species Pristionchus entomophagus. Next base: position 20,378,865 of record BTSX01000001.1, on the reverse strand, counting down.
TTCATCGGAAGTCATAATGATATGATTAGGGAAATGAGGATAACCGTACCTCCATGGATACAGAAGTCGCAATTGTATTTGTCGAGGGTCTCGATGGTCGTCGAGTACGGAGCATCCTCGATCACCTGAAGGATAACTTTTGTTTTGAGTCAATGATTGTGACATTTTCAGATAACGTCATTTTACACTTTCATCATGATACGATTCCATCTAGAAACATAACAAGTATGATGTCCAAATCACATTTTGTGTTTATTTTCCAGAAAGTGAATACGTGCCTTTTTTTGAATTTTCAAAAAAATCCCGATGACGAAACAAGAGAACAAATTACAAGCTGCAAAGTTGTGATAGGGATTATTTCCCTCGTTGATTGACTCGTTGTTTTTGCAGTTCGAAACGTTTCAGAAAGGTTCAAAGTGGAGCAGTTTTTGCGTTTATATTCAAGACATCTGCCCCTCAATGACTGTCCTTGTCACTGTTATCAGTAGAAGGTCGAGAGAATCTCTACGAATTCGGAATGGTCCGATGAGAGAAAAGAAGAAGGGAAGAAAGAGGAGGAAAGGGAGGGGGAGGAGGGGGGGGGAGGGGAGAGGATCACGCGTCAATTCCAGTGATAGAGAGGTACGAAGAATGATAAGAAACGTGCACGATGAATATCAAAGAGTATCCGGAAAGAAAGGAGAAGACGGAACTACTCGGAACTAAATTCAATGCATCCGGAACACATAAATTTCTCCCTTTCCATGATGCACTTCACTGTCTCTGGAAAACGAATAAATGTGCTTCTTCTCACCTCATCGACCCATTTGATTCCTCTGACCATTCTGTATCTCTCCTCTTCTGTGAACACTGGAGGTCCCTTGTGCAGAGTAACCTGCAATGTTGATACTTCCTTCGTATATATTCTTTCCACTTCGATCATGATCATATTCTGAGGTACGGTATGTCACATACCTCCTCATCATTGTGCACTCCCACTATGAGCTTCTTCCCGAATTTCTTGGCCTGTCTCAGTTGATTGGCGTGTCCGAAGTGAACCATATCGTAGCTGGAAGGAGAGGATTACGATTTGATACAGTATTCCCCGGACTGCAAACTGCTTTAGAGACGCATCATCTAGCGGAACAAAATATCATTCCCCTTCATTTCGCAAGGATCGGAGGACTCACCAGCCATCACACCACACTCGATCGGGCTTGTCGACGGCGGAGTCAGAGGTCATCTTAGGAGATTCCTGAATGGATGAAGAATGGAATTGGAAAGGGAACGGAAAGAGATAGAAAAAAGCAAGACAACGAAGGAATTTATGAGGAGAGCGAAGAAAGAAGAAGATTCAATACCATCTGGGGAGGAGAAGAGAAGGAAGAAGAGAGGAGAGGGAGGAGAGGGAGAGAAGCGAATGGTAAGACGATTGGAATGAGTGGAGGAATGAGAGGGAGAGAGGGGGAGAGATAACAATAGAGTATGATCTGAGGAGGGGTGAGGGATGAATGGATGGCGGGAGAGGGGGGGGGGGGGTGAAGGGTAAAGAGACAGTGCAGGGTACTCAGATAAGAACGGCAGTTTGGCACTGAATGGAGGGATTGATAAGACGTGGGAAAGACCTTATGGAGAGAGGAGGAATGGGGTGATATTCAAGGGAGTTTGTGAGAGTTGCGAGAGATGAGACACAAAAAACGAGGGAAGAGAGAGAATATCTGTTCCATCGAATGAGTAATCGCCATGGTTTAAATGATTCCGATGAGTGGGTGCTTCCGTTCCCACTCAGAGTTGCCAGGGGGGAGGGAGGGGGGAAGAGAAAGAGAGCGGACCCGTCGTCCATTCTCCCCCTCTCGCCTATCTGCCTCCCACAACATCCTCCTCCCCAGTGGCATGCCTTCCCCTCTCCCCTCCCCCTTCTCACTCTCCTTCCCCTACCTCTCCTTCTCTGCATTTCACCACGCATTTGGTGATAGGGGAGGAAGGAACATCTTTATTCGAAAAGGGGCATTCTCGCCCTCTCCTCAACTACAAACAAAATGGTTGTTGATCTCTAGGATGGTCGCATGATCACCAAGTGTACTGTTTGTATTGAGGATTGGCGACCTGAGTAGGGTGAAGATGAGATGGGAAAGATCAAACCTGGAGAAGGTACTTGGACGCACAGTCCCACACCTTCTTGTTAGTGATCTTATTCTTGGCGTTGATGGTCTGAAAATCATTCGTTTCAATTGAGCTGAGGGGTTCATGAATTATCCATGGTTCATCTAGAACCGCTTCAAAACTCTATAACAGGTGTCGTAGCCATTTCTACATTGTTAGATGAATCATGTGGGCGTAGAAAAGCAAGAGAATTTATATCTTCTTCGCTTTGATGACTATTGATAGAGGAACAGAGTTGATTGTTCCACAACCACGACAAAGTAGTGAGGGGTCGGAGAGGCGGGAAGGAAGGGGTGGATGGAGGGGGAATGAACTGGCCTTCTGGAGAATGGCCTTAGTGACAGCAGCAGTTCCCAGTGTGCATAGCTGAGAGATCAAAGATCAGAAGACGATCTATCGATGATCAAACCTGATTCTTGATCTCTGCGTCCTTCTTCTTGTTCTTTATCATAGTCGACGCCTTGGTACGAAGCTGGAACAAATGAGTGAAGGCAATAAAGGGAGTGAATGAGAGACTGAGAGATCAAACCTTTTGATAGATGGGAGTCCAGATGGCCATCATTGGCTTCAGAAGGTCTTTTGAACCCTGATCCATCGTGTATCCTGTCTGGAAATATAGACACAATAGTGTAAAATATTGGTGCATTCGCTCTCGGTTGCTGAACAAGAACACGGAAGCTCTTTCTGATCTCTTTTCCCATGGAAGATCTGAGTGACTGATAGACCAGATCTCTGATCGAGAAATGTCCTTACCCCCAGAACACAATTCATGGCTCCGGTTCAAGTAGCCAGCAGAGAGATGTACTGAGTGGGGGGAATTCCTCCCATGAGTTGGAAGACAAGACCTGGATAGACTGTAGCCCAAAGGAATCCAGAATGGGAGACTCACAGTCAGTTCGCTTCTCGACGAGAGTACAGTCCCATTCCTCTGAAAGATAATTCAATGATCGAATGATACAGATGAATCATAATGGAGTATTCAGCTCCAAAAAGGGAAAATTACTGACTGTCAAAAGCCTGTTGAAGGGAGAGATCGAGTTTGGCGTAGTTGACGAGAACATCGATCATCTGATGAGAACACCATAGTTTCATCCGAATAATAGGGATCTCATGGAGATCATGGATATGTTGGTGATGACCCATTAGAGGAATTGAAAGATGCGTACTACTCACTTTATCGAGACTTTTGTCGTTGAGAATACCAGTAATGAGGGTTTTAACCTGCATTGTCGCTTAGATTTCCATGATTGGAAAGTAAAGACGAACCTTGGTGATCAGTTTGGGGAATTGGGTAGATGTGAGTGGAAGGGAGAGACCGAGAAGGAGGAGAATCGACAGTTTCATCATAATTGAGAATGATCAGCACGAACAGATACTCCCACTAGATATGTGCAGCGAGTAAAGGGGATTTTCCCCAGTTTACTCCGATAGACCAATTAGAAGGGAAAATGGACAGATGATGGGAAGAGAACTGCTGAATTCCATCATAAAAGAGATGAAATGGTTATGAAACGTGCGAATAGAGATGGATTAACAGTTCGAAATACTTTCTCATAGAGGCTAAACACGGAGGAGAGTGTCCAAATGTGAACGAAACGAGCACAACGATATCAGATCGAGGGAGATCCATTCTGAGTGGTGAAAGATCACCTTGTACAATGGATACGAATTTTGAGAAGGTAAGCATTAACTGAAACAATGAATACTCTGGATAAATTCAACTAATCGGTGGCATTGACATCTTCATCTTTATCCTCATCTCTTTCCATATCTCCCATCTTAGTAACATATTTTTTCCTTTCATTGCCTTGATTCCACGCTTGTATTGTGACGAAACTGCGGACATTTCTTGCTCTGACTTTTCATGAGAGAGAAAAGAAAACGCTATCATGGCCGTTATAACGATTTTTTTTGCAAATTGTGTTCGATCGTCTTTTGCATCTGAACATTGAATTGAGAGATGTGATAATTTGATTAACTTCCTCTTCCTCTTCAATTCTCTTCTGAATCACTACAGCAGCTGAGAGGGCCGAGGAACAACGCCAATTAAAGGAGGACAGACAGCTAAATTTGGTCCGGGCAGCGGCCTGAATGAAGGTTTGATGAGGGATATTAAAGGAAGACTATGAATTTTGAAACACTAATCACATCTCTCTGGTTGGTCGATCTGTATTCTTTTCGCACTTTTGAGTCTCGCATCATCTGATTACGGAGATTTCTAATTTCACAATGAGCAACCGATCCCCCGTGACCCAATAGAGAAAATATCTACTTCAAACATGAGTAAGGGGTAATAACCATGAGAGGGGGTGAAGTCACGGTGGAACGAGGGCAAAAGGAATGGGAGGAATTAGCCAGAGTGCCTTTGTTAATGGGTGATCAACTGCTTATTATTTGTCTCATCTCCTACATTGGCTATCCTCCTTTTCTCAATCTCTCGTTTCTCCATTCTTCCCATTCTCACCCACTCTTTTCTCTCTCACCGCTGATCTTCGATTGATTGTAATCCATTCCTTCCTCGAATATCACACGCTCAACCTCGTTGTGTGTAACTATTCTGATGGTAGTCAAATAAGTAAATAGTGTAAGATGGGAATGAGAAAAGTAAGTGGGGCTGTATCCGATGACAACCAAGGGGGAAGATACACTGAATAGACAGTATCTTCTCAGTTGACACTCATCACTAAATAACATTCATGGGTCAATGGATGTATCTCACTACTCTCACTGCATCCAGAATGAGGAGGATCTGTATAAGACAGTGATGAGACAAGAGATCGCATTCTTCGATGAGCACAAAACTGGTTGAGGAAGACTGAATGGATACTGTTATCATTCTAATCATTCAGACCAGATAGTATCTCGTGTGACTTCAGATGTGAGCAACGTCGGATTGGGAATCTCCTACCATATCAACCATTCACTCTGAAATTGCCTCACTTTGGTGACTTGGTTTCCTTCTAATCAATATAACAATCAAATTCTCAGGGAGGAAAGTTGCTCTTTATGGCAACTCTCTCATGGAAATTGACTGTGATCAATTTCATCGTCTGCCCTTTCTCATTCTATGTTACTAAAGTTTACGGAGAATATGAAGAAGTGGGATAATATAAATATATTAATAATGAATAATTAACTTTCTTTTCAGAAGACTGGAGCAGAGTTGGGCGAGTCTTCCGCCAATTTCCACCAAGCAGCACAAGAGGCGAGACAATCAAATTCCGAATCATTGAAACTTTTGTTTTAAAGACAATTTCGACGATTCGAACAGTGAGAGCATTCGCAGCAGAGGATTTATCTGCCAAGCGATTCGAAGAAATCGTCGATAATGCAGATAAAATCAAGCTCAGAGAGTAAGCGATTAAGTGGTTTCTCTTATATCGATTGATATCAGATCGCGAGGACTTGTCTCCACTTCACGAATGATCTCTACTACAATGTATTCACTCTAATAGCGGGAGCCCATCTAGTTTCCATCGGTATCCCTCTCTCTAGATATTGATGAAGAACCCTTCTGCCATATCTGAGCGATGAGAGAACGAACAAAATGGATTCTTTTTTCCTCCTCAGGATGACCGGTTTTCCACCACTGAAAATGTTTCCTTTTTAGGTCAATTGGAGGCAGCGACTCTAGTCACTGTCATGATGTACCAAGTGGAGATTGGAGGGTATATTGTGGTTAGCGAAACTGTCCGTGAGAGGGAAAGAACATTGGTAAATTTAGGAGCTCAACTGGTCCATTCCTCAAATGATGGGCACACTCGGAAAATCGCGCAAGTTCTGTGAATTCCTTCTGCGAAAGGCGAAGATCCAGAACGAAGGAAGAGTTATTGTGCCTGTGAAAGTAGGGAGAAAGGTCTATGCGCTGATTAAAATGGATATTCAGGGTGATATCAAGATGGAGAATGTCCACTTCACTTATCCTTCCAGGCCCGAGAATCCAGTCTTGCAGGTTTCACAGGCAGTTATGCATGATAATGATTCATTGCTTCAGAATCTCTCCCTTCATGTTAGAGCGGGAGAAACATTGGCACTAGTCGGTCCATCCGGAGGGGGCAAATCAACCATTGTATCTCTCCTTGAGAGATTCTACCTACACTCGGGATTGATCACTCTAGATGATGTGGCCCTTGAGGATTTCGATCATCAATACTTCCACACGAAGGTCTAAGTTCGCAAATGAACACAGTAATCACTCATTCTACAGATGGGATTGGTCCCTCAAGAACCCGTTCTTTACGACTTTTCTATCAGAGAAAACATCGCATTCGGATATGAAGGGACAGAGGAAGAAATCATAGATGCCGCCAAGACTGCCAATGCTCATGACTTCATCTGTGGTCTCGATCATGCATATGAGACAAATTGTGGAGAAGGAGGAGTCAAGTTGAGTGGTCAGTTGGAATGAAATTGTAGAATTACATATATCTCAAAATGAAAGAATGGACGAAGAAATGAATAAGGCGTTAAACGATTTAACCAGTTTTGGGCCAATTGTCAGGTGGTCAGAAACAGCGAATCGCCATAGCCCGTTCCCTTGTGAGGAATCCTTCTGTTCTCATTCTGGATGAGGCCACTTCCGCCCTTGATAATCAGAGTGAGAGAGTAGTTCAGGAAGCAAAGGAAGCAACAGAGCTGAAAGATGGAATGAGTCATTGATAAGAAGGAATGATCAAAACTCATTCCAAATGTGGAGTGAATCGCACAGTGATTGTGATTGCCCATCGTCTGTCTACCATTGAGAAGGCAGATCGAATTGCAGTCATTGACAAGGGAAGAGTCGTTCAGGTAGGAGTTAGTAGTGATGATAGGCCGATTCTCATGATTTCAGCTGGGATCTCATCGGGAACTGATAATGGATGAAGAGAGACTATTATTCCCTTCTTCGAGAAAAGGATGAACAAGTCATTTGATCAGTTCAATGTAAAGTTGACCATGTAAAAATTGAATAACATAAATGATGAGGAATTCCGGGTAAGAAAAAACTTGGAAAATAGACAATGGAAAAGAAAAAAGTATTGGAGGCATGGGGAATTGAACCCCAGCCCTCTCGCATGCTAAGCGAGCGCTCTACCACTGAGCTATGCCCCCGAAAGAAATTTCAAATCTCATCATTGCTTGTTAACTGCCTAATCGTGATCTCTCTTTTCGTTGTAACAATTGCCTCTATGATATTTTTTCACGAATAGAGCCTCATTCTCTCAGGGATCAACTTTACGAAAATTGTGTCAAGACACTTTATCATTACTTAATTTGGGCAATTCATCACTTTGTGTCCCGTTCTTGCGCAGTTGAAGCAAGGCCCTGGATTAGAACGAGAACCTCTACGCACTCTGAAGAGATACATTAAAATTACGTATTGATTATTTAAAAAAATAATTATTTAAGAATATTGTGAATGAATATGAACCATGTTAAGACGCGTAACTCACTGTTTCTTGTTTTTCGGAGGTGTTTCTTCTTCCTTATTGAGGACCTCAGGAGGTTCCACTACTCCCCCCTTATTCCACTCCGTATTCAGTTCCCATTCCTCCACTCGCTCGCCCCAATCACCACCAAACTGAAGAAAGATCAAAGATCAACAGTTCCGAGCTCAGGGATATCACTCACACTGTATCCATTCGAAGATCCTCCGATGGCCGGAGAATCACACTGAAGAGAATGCATCTTACCGTAACCTCAGATACGGTAACTTTAAGTTTCTCTGACCTTTATCTCCTCTCTTTCCTCCTCCTCCTTGCTCTTCACTTCTCCTTCAGAATTCGACTGCTCCCGGATCCTTCAATTCCTTATTTGCCTTATATATTCAATTCCTTATCTAATGCCAAGTGTGATCTTCCTACTCGATTCTCTCCCTCAATCCCTCCACGGACAGAGTAGACAGATCCACCGACAATTCCATACACAACACCTGCATTTTACCCATTCATCGGACACCTTACTCTTATTCGGAAAATCGATAATGATCAGAACAAAAAGGATCGGTTCGGTGATGATATTTGTATCGAATGTTCCGAACCAAAGAGTTTACCGTTTGGTTATCCCGTTATATCTTTCTTCTCCTTACCTCGATCTCAAACTTGAGATTGAGACTGAGATTGGATTCTTTGTGGAGTACAGCGAGTAATTTGATGAGAGATCGAATCCATGCACACGAGAGAGAGAAAAGAGAGGATTTAGATGAGGACGGAAGGACCTGAGAAGTTGGAAGATATACCACTATTATCTCTTGCCCAGTCACCAGAATGAATGGATAAGCAATCAACGAACGTTTAAAAAATATAAACAAACTATGAATACATTTACCTTGGCGATGAAGGGAACGACATATTCCAGTTCTCGCGGTCCTTCTCAATATGCTTCCAGAAGGAGGGACTTCAGATCGAGATCATGTTCAGAAATTGATGATAATACTGTTGGAGAGAAGGACCGGAATCGATTTGTCTACGAGACATACTATCTTCACCAATGTTGACAAGGCATATGAGTGAATATGTAGATACTCATATCTCGAATACTAAAATCCTTCGAGAGCTGATGATTCTATATTTCCAATAATAGCTTACCTTGACGACGATGGGTTTGTTCTGGGCGATTGTGATAGATCCGAGCCATTCCCCTAGGTTCTTGAACAGTTGAGAGTCGTAGTAATTAGAGGCCGTTTCACGACAGCCTACCATGAGAAACATCTGATGGAGTGATGTTAGGAGTTATTTCAGAGTAAGAGAAGCCTACATTGATGGTGCGGAGAGTCTCCTCTTTGATGGTCCATTCCAGAAGGCAAATGTCGATCTGTTTCAAGAACTGGAGGTACAGGGGCTGCAATCGATAATCAGTCTCTAGATGCTATCTTACGGTAGTCTGGGGTACGGTACCTGGGAATGGTTCTCGATAGATACCCTCTGGACAATGTACTTGGATAACCATTCGATGATGGATTCTCCCTCCTTCTCTATGATTCTTCGTAGCTCGTCAATCGTCACTTCAATCGATGAGGGAAGATTGGACTGTGAGAGGGTGTTGAAGAGGAATGACACCTGAGACAACAACTTCATTAGGTTATCTGGTCCGTTAGAACCGACAATACGCCCATTCGACAGTCAAGATGGTTAATTGTTAACGTCCAAGTGTAGACACAAAATGAAATCACCGATCTTTTGACTAGAATAGTTGATCTTCTCTGTTATATCCTTCCCTCACTCACATAATGGACTACTTCATCCCTTGGTACTTGCATTCGATGGACCGACCGAGAGAATAGAGAGAAGAGGGATCGAATGATACCGAATCAATATTCGAAGTAGAAAATGTTAATCGAATTATGAATGTAAAAAAAAACAATTTATCACTTTTTTGCAGCACCCTTAATGACAGTCATAATTAATAAATCAACAACTAAGATATCGATTGACTCAAATCTTATCATAGCAGACACAGTAAGTTGCTAGAAAATAATTGGTGTCAATGATACAATGGGGATCATCCCCATATCGGGAGACATGAGAGACTGAAGAGAGATCGAGAGAGAGATGACGAGTGCGAAAATCGAAGAGAACTGTCACTTCATAGACTCCCCTGAATGGATTCCATTTCGCTTCCCGATCCAATCTACCGTAACCTATTGTGATTGAAAAACTATAATCACTCATAATTCGCATGTCTACTAACCTTCCCGGACTGGTGGATAGTTTGATCTGGTAATGGGCATGGGCGGCCTTGGTCTTCCCTGATAGATCAGCAACGAATCCATCTTTGTCCTTGACGTTCTTGTATTTGAGAAGATCCTCTTTCGGTAGAAGTCTCAAATTGAGAAATATCACTGATACGCATAGAAAAGGAATGAGAAATGGTTTGAAACGAATAAGTTTCACTCATACTTGAGCAAATGGAATTCTGATACAATGGAACAATTGAATTCTCTATCGACTGAATTAATCGATAAAATATTCCCTCACTTCTTCGCATATTCAATTCCTTTCAACTTGAGAGGAGAACAGATCTTGAGTTCATCTTTCAGTTGCTCATTGAAGGATTGGACGATTGCATCCGCGATTTCAGTTGAAAGCTGAGAGAGAAAATCAGTTCGCGATGGTCAATCAGCTACAGTAACCTGCTTGTCCTCTACAGTAGTCATGGCGTCTTTCCAGTCTAGACACGTGCACCAATGGGGAGCAATGCCCGCCTGATCACAATTGCGAGAAGATGGAATGAGACGGAGAAGGGAGAGGGAACGAGTACTCACTGACTTCAATTATTACAATTATTTCATCTCATCCATATAGAAAGTTTTAAAATTTAAATCTCGCCTGTTCAGTCGTCAAATCGTCGGGAAACTGGATAATATCATGAAGTGTCTGATGGATATCGAAGGGTGAACTGAGGCGATCTTTGTTCACTTTGAGGTTATTGTACATCTGAATATGCTTATTCTCTCATTATTTTACCTTTCTCTTCTTTACCTTTTCTCCTTCCTCAGTTGCTCTCAACTCCTTGGGTAGAGTGAATGAATAGAAAGGGAGTCTCTCCTCCATCTGACCCTGATGGGTCTCGCGCAGTTTAGCAAAGCGATGACCGTGATCTGATAGGGAATATTGATTGACTGGTAGAAGGAGACAGTGACCTACCAGCCATCACGATCAGAATCGTATCATCCAGTAGTCCATCCTCACTCATTGATCGAAGCCACGACGTCAAGTCCTCATCGATGAGGCCGATCTGATAGTGATTCAATTAATTCTTTCGACGATATCTTTCTGGGAACAGCCTTCTTTAATTCTTCAAATGATATACTAAAGGAGAGACTGTCGAGTAAAGTACACTGGCGCATCATTTTGCGTACTTGAAATAAGAGAGTAATCACCCACTAGATTGATATCATCATGTGAGTATACACAATGATGCATCAGTCCGAATCGAGGTCTATCTGAATAGGAATCCACGAATTCACGACCATATCGAAGCCAGTGCTGAGATGAAAAAGTGATTATTTGATGAAAGCAATCGGTGGAAAGGATAGAGATTTGAATCACACATTGTCAGCGTATTTCGAAGTGTTCAAATCCTATTTGGAAAAGTACCTTATGCTGAATATCCGAACCGATGCATTGAGCGTTTGTGTTGCCTATTTTTCCTTCCAGCTGAAATTAATCTCCGTCACTGACATTAGTTATTGACCTCACTTGTTTGAAGTAGGGTCTAGTGTAATGATCAGTTGGAGGCTTATTGAATCCCTTCAAGCGGTAGTTGAACATCCCTCAATATCCTCTTTGTTCACTCCTTCATCAGCAATATTCTCACCGAGATATGCTTGATCTTCAGCGAACATTGTGACGTAGCCTGCATCTGAGAAGTTCCTCCAGATGAATGGATAGGTGTCATCGACGAAGGAAGATTTAGAGAATCGCTTCCTGAATTAATCTTTGTTTCTAAAATCCTTCTCTTTTCCAACCTAGTGAGTGGTAGTTCTTCCTCAGTCGCTCCAGTCAGAATGGGGATGAAGGCCTGTGGAGTTCCATCTCCGACGATGTTATAACCTTTAATGAATGGCGTGTTTGTGTGAGTTTAGGGCAAATACCATTCAACACAATCGTTCCCAGTTCTTCCTCAAGATATTTAACCGTTTTAGGGAGCTTTCTTCTGAAATGGTACATTTACCGGATTTCAGAGAGAGAAAAAAGAACAACCTGAATGTCATTTGACTGACTGAATCGAATGATATCATGAGTACACTCCATCTCTTCTTATCCGATTCTTTAACTTCTTTCTCTACTTTTTTGAGAGACAGCAAGGGAAATTCCCTAAAAAGGTAACTAAATGGTCTTCTTCATAGATTTGACCTACCATGTCTTCTTCCCTTGAGTACATCTCACATTCACCATTTCACTAGGCAGTTCTTCTCCTACTTTCAATTCCTCCTCTCGACCAATATTATTCTTCGAATCTGTTTCGAATCCTATGTTATGCGTAGTGCATTGTGCTGCTTTCCTGAAAACGGAAGGTTTAAGCAATTCCATATCTGTTCATGTAAAAAAAATTAGAACTCATCTGACTCACCTCTCCTCTGTCAACTGAACTTTCTTATCAGCATCAATATAAACCCAATTTTGATCTCTTAGACAGTTTATTCGCTTTGGTTCGTGGAAAAATTTAATGACATCTGATCCATTCATCTCCAACTTGGGAATATTGCAAGTCTGGAACAAAAGTGTCAAAGAATAAAAAATATGCATGAACTTACCATTGAGTTTTTTTCGATCTTCTTATCGAATGTTTTATTTCTTCTCGACCCATTGTCCTCTCCCAAAATCGTAATCGTGATTTTCGCTTGGGTATTATTGATGCGAACAGTATCTCGTGCGATAATCACTTGATCTCGAGAGTAATTACTTCTAATCAGCAGCTGAAAATTATTTGTAGAAGAGTAAACATAAACGAAAACTCACATAAATTGCAATACAAATAATCGCAAGGAGAATGGTATTCCAAAATCTATGGGGAAGACGCATACTTGGAAGAGGAGAAGCACGATTTTTCCTTATCTGAAAGGGCGACGAGCAATGGAAACGCTTTCTTTCTCGGAGAATGACGCTTATCTGGCCAAATTCGAACACCATTGGCAAATCTAATTTCGATAGATCAAATGAGAAACAAGCGAATGTGACAGTCATAAAAAGAATTGGCATGCCACGTCTGCAGCTTGGGTGGGGCCATATCGGTCTGTGCCTTGGGAGGAGAGAGGGAAGATCTATTGATAAGTCGGCCATCAAAGAGCATCCAATGACGAATCATTTCCATATGTACCTGATGTTAGAGCAAACTGAAGGCAAACCATGGAAATTCATTGTTGATGTCCATGAGAAAGATGGTTATCGAAAGTTCGTGGGAATATCAAAGAGGATTTCGCGGATTGCATCACCTCTCTAGTCTTTTGATTCCTCTTATCAATTTGTATGAGGGACACAACTGGAAGTGACAGACATCACCCACCTCTGGTCTCTTCACAGGTAAGTCATTATGTATTAAATGGGAAAATGAAAGGAAAGGCGAGCGGTACATTCGAGATCTTCCTTGACTACGTGTTCCTTCCTCTTTTGCTGCTTGGGAACGCTTCCCTACGTGCCATTATCCATTTTTCTCTCTTCCAATTCCAAATAACAACAAAAAAGGTCGATGAATTCGAAACCTTCTCGGAAAAGTAATCGCACATCAATCCAAACCTCAAAAACAATAGAAGTGGGTGGAATAAACCATTCACGGTTCCCAATTTTTTGCTATGATTGTTCTCGTAGATAGCGTTTGTAGATTTTAGAAAAATGAAATTGAGTAAAAATAACATGACAAGATTGAATATGTTATGTTTCCCTGTAGCTTTGCTGTACTCTCGGGCAATGCAATTTGATACGGATATGTTTATTCCTAAGTACATTCCAACTCCTAAGAATGAGTCTCTCTCTCCTCTCTTCTTAGTGGACTCTAGCTCTTCTTCTGTATCCCTGAGATGCGGGTTCACTCTTGACTTCGAATGAACGAGAAGGGCACGGGCAATACGCAGCATCTGAACCTGGGAGTCCATCTCCTCCCGGTTGTCCCTCTTGTCCATCCTGACCAGGGGCTCCTGAAGGGAAACAATTATTACCGTACTCCCTTCCCCCCCCCCCTTCCCTCCTTCAACATACCATTGTGTCCAGCAGGTCCTTCAGGTCCCTGAGGTCCGGGTGCTCCCTTCTCTCCTCTTTCTCCTCTGGGTCCGGCCTTTCCAGTTCTTCCGATCTTTCCATCCTTTCCAGGTGCTCCAATAGCTCCTTGTCCTCTCTTTCCATTCTTTCCAGCAACTCCGGGTCTTCCATCACTTCCGGGTCTACCATCTTCTCCCTTGTCTCCGGCTTCTCCTTGAGCTCCATTCTCTCCATCTTTGCCTGCTTCTCCATCCTTTCCATCATCTCCGTCCTTTCCGGGTTCTCCAGCTTCTCCATCAACTCCGGGTGCACCAGGGGGTCCAGCAGGGCAAGAAGTGCAAGGGGCGGCAGTCTCGTATCCATTGCCCTGTCCAGAAGTGAGTGTCTCTGCCATCACTGCCAGTCCAGACTTTCCATCCTTTCCTGCCTCTCCCTCCTCTCCATCATCACCAGGAGCACCTGAAGGAGATCAGATTAGGATAGATCAAAGATCAACTGAGCGATGGATAGATCAAAGATCAACTGAGGGATGAAGAAATCAAAGATCAAGTAGGGTCGTACCGGGGAGTCCAGGAGTGCCGGGAGGTCCGGGAGGGCAAGTGTTGGGTCCAGCGGCACATCCACACGATCCAGCCGATCTCTTACCACGGAAGAGAGACTTGACGTCGACTGAGGGACGATTCACTGCTACCATATCAGTCCAGGCCGAGTTGGACATCAGCTGAGAAGGAGTCATTAGGGGAACGAGGAGAGGATTATTCGAACTAACACGGCAATCGGAAAAAGCACAATGAGGCATATGGAAGGAATAGCGTACCTTGAACTCATTGAGATCCATCATGGCATCATCGTGGAAGGTGGAGATGTCATTGACCATCAGACCAAGGAATCCAACGATTCCAATGAGAGCCGCGCCCGAGAGCTGAAAGGAGAATCATTGGAGAAGGAACAACGCCCAAACACGATGGACGAACAGAAAAACACTAATTGTTTTGTAGACACTTCATCAAAATACGCCAAAAGTTCTCTATGAAACTATGAGAACAAGTTCATTGGTACGATAACCGAAGATAACTCACGACGGTGGCGATTTGAACGATTCCCTTGTAGGAAGAGATGGAACTCATGGCTGAACTGCCTGTCTTCCCTTCCCCTCTCATCCCTTATAAAGGCATCCATCATTACACCAAAGGGTCTCTTTTTGTCTCGAGGAGGGTCAATCACTTCTCTTCCCTCTCTCATTACCACTCTTTCTCTCCTCATTATCTCACTTGCCCATCTCTGCCATTCTTTCTCTCGAGGGCCAGAATAGCGGCAAAGTGTGATGATACCTGCACAATAGAACCCAATCTTTTGTTCTATTAACTAGAAGGATGAGAACCCTGATTCGGCTCGAAAATATAAAGATTGGACTTGATATATTTTGATGTTCTAATATCCAGGAGTTCTTCATTGTTTTATAATTCGCATATGCAAGCAATTCCAGTGATGTAACCGAAGTTCGCCATAGACAATATTGAAAATGAATGCTACTCGCTACCAAGCTGTTTTGTTTCGATATTCCTTCGTTGTTCATCGGCCCTTCAGGCCCTCCACTTCTCCTTAGAAAGACGAATGATTACCAATGAGTGACATCACTCGTTGATCATCATGGTGACTCTCGTGCTCATCCTATGTCCTTGATCGAGTCACAACATTCCTCCCTCGTACCTCTCCTCTCCCTTCCCCCCTCCCCCTCCCACCTCCTCCTTTGTCTCTCTCGATTACACTCTCCAAACAATGAGCAACAGCTTCCACGAAGGCGAGAGAAAAACCGAAATGGTTAGATACCACTGATTATATGACAGTTAGCAGCCTTCATTTTTTCGTAGTATCGCTCGATAGTTTATCCATTTTCACAGTTTATATATATTTCAGAAGAATATTTTCTCATCATTGGCGGCGTTGAAATCGATGGGAACTCGAATTCCATGCCTGCATTCAAATATTTTCATAATAATTTGAAAATAAGGTTACTTCTCCATTTTCCTCTTGTCATGTTTATCGTAAGGACCGTGTCTCGACTTCACCAGCCATAGTTCGTCCTCGATCGATTCCTGCATCATTTAAGAAGTACGGTATCTATAGATCGTGGTGGGACTCCTGCCACCTACAGTAACCCACCGTAGCTGCCACTATCTGTTTGTATCTGAGATGGGTGGCATTGTAGACTCTCAACAGGCCGATTCCGTAGTTGGAGGAGCGGAAGGCAGACCATGGCTCGGGTTTCTCGATGAATGGATCCACATTCTCACGACAACCCTGAGAGGAGAGGGAAGATACGGTAGGATACGGTAGTGGGAAGGACTCACGGCCGATCCACTGACGATGTGAACTGGGGCTGGAGGATCGACGTAGGGAGAGTTAGGACCAGTGTACACCTGAGGATGAAGAGGCTACTTCTGATTCAGTCATTGTGGTTAGTATTCGAGCACAGATAGTTCCATTGCAATCAAAGACAATGATGCGTGGGATCAGCTTTCTCTGACATCCCTCGTCTCAAAAGCCACTAATGGATTGATTGACTGACCCTTCTATCGAATACAGGATAGAGTCTCTCATATGAGTGTTCATGAGCGAAGAAGAGCAGATCGACTCCCTCATCATAGAAGAGTCTCTCCAGAGCATACGCATGAGTACCCGGCATTCCCGTTCGAACCTCATATTTGATATTATTATTTTTTATTATTTATTACAACTAGATATTATTATTTAGCGCATGAAACCAAATCATTCGAATGATAGTGTCACTTGAAACCTATTAGATGAGTCGGTAAATTCTCACGATGGATTCGTATTTGGTGCAATCATCTCCATCGAAATCAGAGCAGTACATGGGACGATGACCCATTGCGATGATCCATGGAACCGAGTCACGATTCGCATTCGCTTTCTGTATTGGGAATCATTGGAGGAAGGTTCATTCAAGATGGAAAGTGACCTTGAGTTCCTTCTGCAGCCACTCGAATTGTCTTCTGATGAGATCGAAGCCATAATCGGTGTAGAAATAGACTTCAGTCGAGAAGGAAATGAAGTGGATTTGATCGAGATCATAGCTGAAATGAGAGAAGAAGAGTGTATTACTCAAACTTTAATGATCTCATCTTATTTAACAGCTCATGGAAAAATGAGGATATTAAACAAGACATATACCTATAGAAGATGGGATCTCCTCCATTGGGTGGAGTGAATCGATGGAAGTAATGGGTGAAATTATCGGCTGCTTCGTGATTCCCGGGGGTTGGCTGATAGGCAACGTACGCTGCTGCTGACTGAAACACATTTCTCTTTTTACTTACTGCAATATCATTCTCCGAACAAACTGCAACTATTAATATTGTCACTTGGTCATTATCGCAGAAACGATTGAAAACTTGAACAAAGAGGAAATGGCGAACCTCAATTTGTCTGAAGAATTCATCGCCAACGCGTCCATTGTCAGTGTTGAGATCATACCCATAATCACCTGTCAATCGAGTCATATTCCATTGATCACTCTTATGGTGTACCCAACAAACTATAGACACATCAACCAAAAATTGTGTCTGAATATTCCTGTAGAATGACCTACCAACATGATGGATTAGATCGATATCTCCATCCTGTACCATCCTCTGAATCATTCCCATCGATCGGGCATTCTCATTGCCCATATCACCATAGAAGGCTATCTCGTATCTGAGAGAAGGAAGGGCACAATTACTCCCAATCAAGGAGGAATCGACGTAGAAATTAGGGTTGTTAGCTCACCCTCCATCCTCTCTAGGATTCAAGTACCGGAACTCGAAGATGGAAGACCAGCCTCGATTCGAACCCACGCGATATCCTGGAAAAAAAGAAAGAAGAGATCAAAGATCAGAGAAGGATAGATGGTTGTTGGAGGGAGGTAAAGGCCAAAGATCAGTTTCCTACTGTAGATATCTCCCGGTTTGTCTTCATCATCATCGAGTACAATCTTGACTCTGCTCACGTATCGAGACGTCTTCCCATCCTGCATTTCAGTCATTTTGTCAACGTTTTACAAAAACTTGTCTATTCGAAATTTCAAAATTTCACAATTCAACTGCATGACAACGAGCATATGGCCATTCAAAATTCAATTACCGACCTTGAAGTAGCTGATCTTTCCATTCTCGATTTTTCCCAGATTCCTTCCCTTCTTCGTGTTTCCATACTGCACAGTGGCTTCGAGAACGTCATCGAATGTCATCCAAGTAACCCAGTATGCATTCGCACCTGCGATTAGAGGTCAAAGAGGGCAAAGATCAAAGATCATGACTCACCAGCCCAACTGAGATGGACTTGCTCTGGTTGGACATGTACTGGACCCCAGTTGGGATTAGCACGAATTGCCCATGAGGGGGACCTGCAGTTTATTGGATGCTTCATTTGCAATTTTCACCAAACCCAATCGATTTTTTCCGTATCTCTACCTTAAACCGACCTCTCTTCATGGAGGAACCTTCTGATTCCATCGTTGAGTGATGTCCCGATTGAAAATATAAGGAAGAGAGTGAAAAGGGACCTCATCGATACTCGATCACTCCCGAGTAATCGAGAGAGAGAGAGAGAGAGAGGGGGACTGTTATCGGTAGAGAAATGGACTGATAAGGGGGTGACCCCATAGAGTGACCGTATCAGTGCATCAGCTGACCACTTTAGAATGAATTTTTCCGGAATTTCAATCGACATCGATTAATTGCAAGATTCTCAATATTTTGATTGAACTCTTCAACGTATCACATTCTCACTGCAATTTCCATTTCTATTTATCGAATTATCTTCCACTTGTTTAATTTATGAACTTCTCCTTCCCTTTGTTTCACATAATGGCAATCTCTGAATAGTCTAGACTCCTTTTCTCTCCTTCCTCAGTCTACTCACTTCTGCCCCCCTCCCCCTTGCACTATTTCCCCCACATGGCGGAGAGTGCATCGTCCCTTCTCCTGCAACCCCCCCCCCCCCTTCCCTCTCCACACTCCCCTCAGGGCTCTCCTTCATCCAAAGTGCATGCGCCCTTTACCCTGTTTCAGGCAACATTGAGAGGGGGAAAGAGGCCATCTTGAAGGGAAGAAGACGACATCGAAACAGGGAGGAGAGAAGAGATGAAGAGAGAGAGAGAGTGGTAATGAGAGACTCGCGAATGGAGAAGAGAGAGAGAGTGTGGCGACTGAAGAGATACCAGAGATGGAGAGAAGAAGGAGAGAGAAGGATGGATGGAGAGAGTCTAGAGAGTGAAAGGAGAAGGGAGAGAGTGGGGGCGAATGAGAGATCTGTCTCGGTACAGACTGGTGCGAACGATGGAAGGGAAGAGAGAGGGGAGAGAAAAGTGGTCCATTCCCCCCTCAGGGTTCATTCCACCACTCTAATGCACCGCCTTTCTTTCTCTACAACATTAGCATATCTTAATCCCGTCCATTCATTTTCTTGATGGACTATGAGCCTCTTCTCCTCTTCTTCTCTTCTTCTCTTCTCATTCCATCTTCATTAAATCCATACCCGGATCCTTTCTCCTTCTTTCAAAATGAGAGATTACACTCTTGTACTTCCCTCATTCCATCATTTCCTCTTTCCAATATCAAACAAATCCTCTTCCACCTCTTCACATATTCCTTACTAACTCAACTAATCATCAAGTCGTCTACTATTTCCCGCCCGAATTCTCTCCTTTCCTTTCTTCTTCTTCTTTCTTCCAACTTTTTGCTACCTTTCCTACCTGTTATCTCTCCTTCTCCCTCTCTTGCCATTCCATTCCTTCGCCTTAGTCCCATCTCTACCGTTACTTCTCTTCTCTTGATCTCTTCATTGATCATTCCTCAATCTTCTTCAATCCTCTATTTTATGACCCTAATTTCCGGCATTTCTTCTCCATTTCTCTTCCAACGAGATCATAACTTGAGCTAAGGATTAAATAGTAAATTACATGATCCTTCCATCCCTCCCTCCCATACCATCCCCTCCCTCTTCTAACCTGTTTCCCTCTTTCCTTCCAGCTGACTCTCTTCCATCTCCCTCTCTGTCCTCTTTTTTGTCTGCACTTCTCTGTTTCCATCACTGGAACCTCTCCTCGAACCGGTTCCCTGCCCTTCAGGGTATATCCCCTCCACCCCCCCCCATCCCCCTCGAATGGTAGTTGAAACAGTTTTACACCCTTCTTCTCCCAATACCGGGTCACCGTCCACTTTCACTCTTCGTCCTCCTTTCGTCCTTCTCCTCTCCCCTCCCCTCCCCCTCCCTCTCTGATCTCTCCCCCATCGCCTGAGGGGACAAACAGTACCCCCTTGTCAGTCAACAGTTCCGTCCCTTTATCTCCCCTCTAATCACCAATCGATGTATCCCCTCTTCTCCCCCCGCTCATCTCATTCCAGTTTTGAGCACAAGTCCTTTTTGCAAGTCAATCTCGCTGTGAGAGGGAAGTCTCTCTCATCATTGCACTTCTTCTTCCATAACCCCCCTCCCCTCCCTCCTCCCATCCATCGTCATCATCCTCTCCGTCTCTGTCCCTCCTTCAGTCGCAATCGTCATCTATATTTATCCACTCCCTTCTCGCTCTTCTCTCGCTTCGCTACTCTGTTTCTATGTCACTCTCGTCTCTCCCCTCTCTCTCCATAGCCTCAGGCTATCTCCTCCTTCTCTTCCCTCTCCGTCTCTGTCTTCTACCCGTTTCGAGAGACGAGAGAGTGTGTACGCTTACGTCGATATTCGTATAGCGAGTAGAGGGAGGGAGAGAAGGGGGAGAGCCTCCAGAAGCCTCCGCGAGACTCCGCCCTTTCCCCCTTCTCGCTTCTGACTCAGCCAATGACGTGAATGACTCCGCCCCCTTCGCGCCTAGCCCCGCCCCCTCATTCGCGAAGTCTTCGATCGTCGCTTCGCCTACAGATTCTGTCTCTCTCCCATTCCCCCACTCTCCCACTTTCTCTGTCTTCTCTCCACTCTCTCTGATCTGCTCACTCTCTCCCTCCACTCTCCGTGATTACACCCTCAAACTGCTTGCATACCCATAGCCCCTCAGGCGATTCCCACTCCCCCTCCTTCCTCCTCCCCCCTCTCCTCCCTCTTCTCTCCCCGTTAACTCTCCCCTTTCTCCCTCCTCCTCCTTTCCTCGAAACGAGTGAGAGGGAGTCGCAAAAACCCCCTCTCTGCCTCTCTCCCGACTGCACTTTTTCAGTCGCTAAAGCTCTCCCCTCCCCCTTCCTCTTCATTCCCTCCCTCCTTCCCCTATCATCAACTGTTATCATGACCATCATGCCTCTCCCCCCTCTCCCCCCTCTCCCCCCTCTCCCCCTCTCCCCCTCTCCTCCTCTCCTCCTCTCCCCCTCTCCCCCTCTCCCCCTCTCCCCCTCTCCCCCTCTCCCCCTCTCCCCCTCTCCCCCTCTCCCCCTCTCCTCCCTCTCCCCCTCTCCTCCCTCTCCCCCTCTCCTCCCTCTCCCCCTCTCCTCCCTCTCCCCCTCTCCTCCCTCCCCCCTCTCCTCCCTCTCCCCCTCTCCTCCCTCTCCCCCTCTCCTCCCTCTCCCCCTCTCCTCCCTCTCCCCCTCTCCTCCCTCTCCTCCCTCTCCCCCTCTCCTCCCTCTCCCCCTCTCCTCCCTCTCCCCCTCTCCTCCCTCTCCCCCTCTCCTCCCTCTAAATCCTCTCCTCCCTCTCCCCCTCTCCTCCCTCTAAATCCTCTCCTCCCTCTCCCCCTCTCCTCCCTCTAAATCCTCTCCTCATTCCAGGTAATTCATCCGTCGGTGAGGGTTGTCTTCTCTTCTCTCGAAGGGACGATGAACGACACCCCATCAGTAGTCTCCCATTAGGACTCGTCGGAGGATCTCGCTCACCATGATCATCATCATCATCGGCGACTCCTCCCTCACCGACAGCGACGTGTGACTGAGCAAGAGAGGTCAGAGATGATCCCTTGACCTCTCCTCTGACCTCTCCCCCTTCCAGATTCCTCCCATCTCGTCCACTCGCCCCTTGTCTACAGGCGCTTTCAGACGTGTAGCTGGACTGGATTCGCGACTGCAGTCGCAGACCGCGACGCGACACGTGACGCACGCGACTCGTGCGCGACTTCCGCGGCGACCGTTGGCCTATTGTACATACTTCCCTTCCCCACAGAGCTATCAGATATCCTATTTATTCTCTCCTTCGATGAATGTCAGACCAGTGAGCGTAGCAGTTTCTAGCTAGGATTCTCCATTTGATCCACGACCCTTTTCCCCTCTCTGTCCCCTGTCTTCCCCCCTCCCCCTCTCCCTCCGTCTTTCATCTCATCCTCCCAGTGTCTCGATCAGAATGGCTTCTGTCTGTCTTCGACCGGTCAAAACGGGTTAGGCAATCGACGCGGACACTCAAGCGTGAGGGGTGGACGAGACGCGGTCACGCGGACGCGCGCCACTTGGTCGTCAGAGGGCGCACATGGCAATTGTCACCGTATGTATCTCATAGCCGGTGACGACCAAGTCACGCGTCGCGTGCGGATCATCCGCTTCCCTTACGCGTCCAAAGCGTCACGGACGAGGACAGACAGAGCCCTCCTTCGATGATGACTCAGAGTTGTAATTGATCTGTCCCCACTCCAATCTACCGTAATCACGCGGTCCCTCTCTCTAATATGGCTCTCACTCGCAGCATCGTCTGTCTTCTGGTACTACATCCTCACTCGGTCCCATTCTACTTCCCCTTCCATTCTTTCAATCGTGACCCGTCCCCGTCTTTCTAACCAGCCCCTACACTGCCGAGATAGTCACTGATTTCCCCTCAGTAGACCTCCCTCTTTCCCCTCCACTTTCACCGACTCTTTCGACGTACAACCACTGTGTTGTAATGAAGTCCTTCCCTGACTCCCCTCTCTGTCCCCATAACCGAATACAATAAAGAGCAATCCATCCAGAGTTTCAATCACTTTTGTGAGAAGAGAGAGAGATACTCAAAGAGAGATCGTTTGAGGATAAATGGGAGGTTGAGCTGGAGAGGAGAAGCAACAAGTTTGTGACTGTAGTTCTTGGCTTGTTTCCCATTCGTCATTCCCTCATTTATTCCCCTCTTCGTATTCTTCGTCATCTTCGAAAAAGTCCACATCAACCCCGGTTTCAACCCTTTATCCTTCTTTTTCCTTCCCATAATTCCCATCCTTCTCAGATTAGTTTCTTCTTCTTTTTTAGATTCGCAACTCAAAAATCTCCATTTATCAACACCACAATAGTATCCTCATACTTCTCATAGATGTCTTTCTTGTATGGAAACGCAAAAAAATTATTACGATTTTTTTATCGCTTTTGTTTGATCCTAATGATCCTACTGTAGTTTAGGTCAGGAGATAGGTTCTTGTTGCACAAAATCCTTCCTCTTGACTGATTATCCTCTTATTGATCCTGTCTCCACATATATCACGCGTGTCGCCTAATTTTCGAAAAAAATCGGGGGATGGTTGGCACATTTTTTGACCCATAGGCTTCTTCACATTTTTCGATAGCTCATAGGGTCCCTCACAAGATAGCATCGAGTTTTGTTCCAAATTCTTGATCTCAACGATGAGAGACGACGTCAACTTTTTCAGAGTCCGAAAATTGCCATTTTCCTAGAACCACCGTTCCTTGCAGAGTGGATTTCGTGAGAACTTGTAAACATGAAAGATGCGTCAAATTTCACGGAGAATACGCTTGAACAATTGGGTCATCGATTTCTGCTTTACTATTTTTGTTAATCGATTAAAACGATTAATTTTCACCACAAATCATAACCCATGAATATTATCAGCGCATTCAATAAAGATCACTGAGACGATTCGAATGATATGCTGAAGGTATACTTTATTTGGTTGGGGAACAAAGATAATAGGTTGTTTAGGTTTCTCCGGAAATCAAGCTGATCTTGTTTCCCAGCAGTCACTCGCCGCACCAGAGTATTGGGTGAACTGCGGAGGATTGCTAACATGTCTCTTGTGGCGCAGTCGGTAGCGCTCTTGCATTTGTTTTTGAACGGCCCGGGTTCGACTTCAATTTTTTACCGATAAGATCTAGATCAAGTTAACAAAAGCTGTACTGGTCGGTTCAACTGAGAAGTCAACCAATGAAGAAACCGCAAAGTGCGATGAGGAGACCCTCAAAGTGATCATCGCAAAGACGAATGGCAAGCAGCTGAAAGACGCGTACGAGGCTGGTGAGATCACTCACAAGCGCTTCCCCGAGAACAAGGCTCCTGGCAAGCGCATAATGAAGATTTCCCTCCCCTCTACCGTACTCCGTGACCGTCTTCTCGCTTCCATACGATCCACCGGACGCCCCTCTTCCTTTGATCCTTCCATGTTCCTGAGACGCGACTTGATGCCTAGTGAACTGGAGCAGGAGCGCATTGCTCGTGATGAAGCAAGAAGAAGAAATCTCGATTCGGACTGCCTCCGTTGGGGAGTTCGAGACTGTGAGCTGATCGAGTTCAAGGGCCCTACCTACCGTCCTCTCCCTCCCAACTTCCGTACTACCACCGACAAGAAACCCCGCCCTCTGAACAGTCAATCGAAATCTGGTATTCCTCCTTCAATTCCGAAACCCAACTCTTCTTCTGACGCCTCCTCTACTTCTCGTCACTCTACTGTCTCTTCTGTCGCTCCCTTCATTTCCGTCACAGTGGCTGCTCCTTCCACTGCCACTTCCTTCATCACCACTCGCGACAAATCAAAGAAAGAAGAGAAGAAACATCCCAACGCGTCCCCCTCTCTCTCTTCAGGTGATATTTTTGCGGAGGAGGAACGGGCACTTTTGACTCAACAATAGGACTTGTGTGGCAGTTCTACGAGTTTCCCCCCTCTCTCAAGCCCCTCTTCTAATTGTGTCCCTTCTTACGGTACTCCTATTAGGAAAAACCTTTCCCTTTTTTTTGCAAACTGCCGGAGTGTTAGGAACTCGATTGATACCGTAACCTTCCTATTGAATCATCGAAAGTTTGATATTTTCGCTCTTACTGAAACATGGCTGAGTGATACGGATAGTGATGCGTTTCTGTTGAGCGGCGCGAGAGACTACTTTGTATTCCGTACTGATCGTGTAGACTCTAGAGGTGGAGGAGTTCTGATCTATGCGCACTCCACTACGCTTCCTGTCCAAGTCTCTTATCTCGTTATTCCTGGCTTCGAATGTAGTACTATCGACATTTTCTCAAATGTCGCGACCAATGCCACAAACTGCATCCGAATCATTACTATCTATCGCGCGCCTAACTCTCCTCTCTCCTCTACCTCACCTTTCATTGATTATCTAAACCTTTCAACCAGTTCTCCACACCCATCTATTCTGATTGGTGATTTTAATTTCCCCTCAATCGATTGGTACACCTATTCTTCGCCAACCGTTTCCTTAACCCCTTTCTTGGATTTCATAACTACAAAAGCCTTTAACCAATACGTTGATTTTCCGACTATAGGGAAAAACATCCTTGACCTCCTTTTATGCAATTCCCCAATTATCACTCAAGTTATGCCTGACATTCCCTTTTCCGACCATGTAGGAATTTCTTTCAAAGTTTCTTTTGAAACTTCTTCAAACGCATCTGTGAAACCTACTAGGAACTACAACTTCGCAAATTGGGATTTAATAAATAGGGGAATCGCGATTCATGATTGGACTATAGCGCAATCTAATAAAACAGCTACAGAAGCCTATTCCTATTTCAGTAATTTTATCAACTCACTATTAGATACGTTCGTTCCTCTCAAGACCCCTTAAACAAACTCTGGCTATCCCAAGTATTTAGGCCTATTGCATGATAGATTACAAAGATTCCATAACATTGCACCAAATTGCGATTCAACTCATTCCCTGAGAGAAAGATTTAACAGGGCTCTTTTAAAGAAGGGGAGGCACGAACGCGTATGCTAATCGCAGAACCGAGAGGCGCGCGCCGATTTGCATGCGCGGTCTCTTCATTGTCCCCTTAACCCTCTCTCGTTGCCTGAGCGATCAGGCCCGCTTGGCACACAGCCAAACGCTCATAGCTAGGTTTAAACGAAAATTGGTTACATGGGAGTTTCGCAAGTGTGATTGGGTAACGAATCCCCACAATCTCCCCTATAGAAGTCAGTAAGCCAGATATTCGTGCCACCCCTCCTTTAAGAGTGACTTTCTGAGTCAGTGAACATATTTGTGCAGATGCTTGGCAAAGTGAAAAAAATGGATTTCTCCCAAAATGTGTGTGGTGGTAGTACTCGACGAGTGTAGCTCAGGCGCCACGGGTTTAGTGTTCTAAATCATTCTCCGCTAAAGGACGGAAGTTTCAAAAAAATACCTTAACCCAACCGACTTTGCTCTTTCGCTATCGTTTCAATCGAGTGATATCTCAAAAATTACACAATATTCATGACATCACACATGTCAAGTTTCATCCCGTTCGCATTGAAACTGTTTGAGAAATTTCGATTTTTCGAAAATAAGTTTGAATTTTTCAACTTTTCATCTTGAGGGTGGTATACAATATACCTTTTTTATTTGATGAATTAGGAGAGCAAGCATCCTACTTCATATCGTTTAAATATGAAAAGAAATAAAAAATACCGGTTTGACGAAAATCATTTAAAACGAAGGTCAACTCTTTGAAAGTCAGTTCATTATTGGCATAACTACCAGGTATTCGTGCAAATTGGAATATCAAGCACATATGTCAATGTTTCAACATTTACTGATTCAGTTTATGGTGGAATAATAAGACTTTGCGCGATTTTGAGAAAAATGGTTTTTTGACCGTTACGATTTATGAATTTCGAGACACTTATTTTTACAAGCGCAGTAATAACGCAGGCTCTGACTAGTATAAATTTGTTGTCCCGTGACAAATGCATCGAATCCATGTGATATGGGGCTCTGCCAATCCCGTGGTCACTCTAATTTATTCACTCAAAAGTGCGATTTACAAAATTTGCAGATTTAAAAAATGTGCAAACTCCCTCTTGTTAGTACTCATTATGTTTTTAATTTATTGTGAGAAACATGGGATGATAGACGAACATAATGAGCACTAACAAGTGGGAGTTTGCACATTTTTTTAAAATTTGCACATTTTGTAAATCGCATTTTTGATTGAATAAATGAGAGTGACCACAGAATTTCCAGAGCCCCATATCACATGGATTCGATGCAGTAGCCACGGAACTACGTACTAATAGTAGTAAGAGCCTGCGTTAATGCTGCGTTTGTGAAAGTAAGTGTCGCGAAATTCATAACTCGTGATGGTCGAAGAAAACTTTTTCTCAAGATCGCGCAAAGTCTTATTATTCCACCATAAACTGAATCAGTAAATGTTGAAACATTGACATATGTAGTTACCAATGAAAACACGTTTGTGATCTACCTAGAAGGTAAGATTTAAACCATCTCACTAAATGGTTAGATACACCTAGTAACGACAGCTTATGCATGAGAAATCTTAAATCAATAGAGTCAAACGCCTTCTGGTTGTCAAAGAATATAGCATCAACCGATTTTTTAGAGCTCAGAGCTCTTGTGTAAAAGGAAAGAGTTTCGCAGAGAGAGGAAGTAGTGCTTCTACTCTTACGTCAAGAAGAGAGTGTTGGTCTAGGTAGGGAACCAGCTCATTGATAATAATTTTCTCGAAAAGTTTGGAAGCAGTTACAGTAAGAGAAATGGGACGATGATTCGTGATATCAGCATTACCGGCTTTTTTCGGGATAGGTTTAACATGAGCTGTTTTCCATTGGGAAGGGGCAACACAAGAGGAAAGAGAGATATTAAAAATGAGAGAAAGAGGTGAAACAATTGAAAATTTGCATTTGGTGTAAACCAAATTAGGAATGTTGTCAGGAGAGCCATTTATTTTAGATACTAGTTGAGAAATGGCTGAAAGGATTTGACCAATAGTGATAAAAGGAAGATCGAAAGATGAGGTAGAAGGGACTGAGAGAGGAAGAGGGGCGACCATGGGAGTTGTTTGAACTTTAGAAAAGAATCTAGAGAAGGCAGTTGCCTTGTCTTTGTTTGTTAACAAAATGGACCCATTACTATCAACTATCTCTGGGAGAGAAGTTGAAGCAGGTTTAAAACATTGGGATTCTGCTTCTTCCTTGCGTGTGCTAGTGCCTTACTCGTGATTGATATCTTCTCCTCCTCCATCGACTGAATTGTCTGCATACGCTGAAATGACAAGGAGGATTATCATACTGCGAATTGAAGTTCCATGAGATTTTCGAGCAGACGATTGTGCAATAGTCTGAGTAAAACCAGTTAAACATTCCACAATAACTCACAGCGATTTGTTTCTTGTACTCTGCTTGATTGGCGGGACTCCTTCCTCCCACTCCCGATCCTCTGCTCTCATTCGAGATCGTTGACAGGAAGGAATCGTCCTCCACTGCCTCTGCTGGCATCACCATTCCCTCTTCCTGATTAGAGGACACGGTAATATTAATCAATCAATACCCACCACTACAGTATCCCTTCCTTCTCCCCTCATACCGTCATGAGTGCAGCTCCTCTGGCCGATGAGTGGACTGTTCCCATGGGAGTTGAAGTGGCCAGAGCAAACGGACGAACTTGGCGACTCGGCACCTGACAGAGGCATACTTGATAGTATGTTACCCGTGAGAGTGTTATAGCTACAAGCAAAAGAATGCTGACAACAATGGTGTCAACCTACTCTGACTGGATTCCTTCCATCTCTACTCTCATATGTGGCCACTCTCTGTCCCGCTGTCTCGGGTCCACGAATATTGACGGGAGAGAAATGGGGAGATGAGGCAGTCAGGTTCTGGAAAGAGTAACCATTACCAACAATCCGATCTCTTAACCACTCACTCCATTCATCTCGTATCCTCCCATAGTGGCTGATCTTCCATCTCTTCCCTTCTCAACTGGCAATTGCATCATATTCATTCCATTGAGAGGGACACTCGTATCTCCACGAAGTACACGACCAGTCTCACGATACATCGATGGCTGAAATACCCAATGTATGATCCAGCTGAGTATACAGTAATCAGTATCTACACCCTACAGTACCCCTTCCCTCTCCCCCACTGACCGAATAGACTAATCCAGTGCTGTAAGGGAAGAGGAGGGGGAGATTTCTGCGGTATGTTGTGATCACATCATTAGAATTGTATATGTTGAATTGTGCCTTCTTATCCGAAAATCTATCGATCGAGATAAGCTAATAACCCCATTGTATTGAGTTGGCTGCTCAACGAACGATCCTTCTGGCTCGTCTCCGAGTGGCAGCCCTCAAGAGGGAATTGCAACGTCTGTCTGCATTGGCCATCGTGAGGAATCCCCTCCTCCAGTGAGCAAGAGTGTACTCGGAGCCATGGACATATCTGATATCACTCTCCATCTCAACAGGAATCTATGTGCCAGACCCACTGATGGAGGTACGGTACTTGACTGATGGATATCGATTGATTGGGGTAGATAGATACTGTATCACTGTCAGGTTCATGCTCATTCGGATTCATCGTGGTTCTCAAGTGTGGGACGGAGGTGGAGGCAACTGCCCCTGTCTGTCTCCTCGTGCCACAGAGACCAGCTGGAGTCAAGGTGAGCACAGATGATCTTTGATCTTTGGAACAGCGATCCATTCCAAGTATGACACTGCAGGTGGTTCATTTCCCCGAGCATCTCCGCTTCTCCAATCT
Organism: Pristionchus entomophagus; assembly: GCA_036245825.1. Taxonomy (NCBI): domain Eukaryota; kingdom Metazoa; phylum Nematoda; class Chromadorea; order Rhabditida; family Neodiplogasteridae; genus Pristionchus; species Pristionchus entomophagus. The sequence goes on along the minus strand of BTSX01000001.1, from coordinate 20,349,393 downwards.
CCCCGTTGATTTCACCAATCGTCTCGAGGTCTACGTCATGGTGGGTGGACTTGTATTATCATGAGCCACTATGAATACAGAATACGATTCATTAATAAATATGGCTGGTTTCAGAAACTACGTGAGCCGAAGGAGGAATCGTGCACTGCACTTCTGGCCATCAAGGCAAGGAATCTGCTCGGACCCAGTCGGTTTATCAAATAATTCTCTAATTAATTTTATTTTCTATTTTATTTAATAATTAATAATGTGAGGTACCCGTCGTGCTGCGATCACAGCAGGTCCAGGATTATCATCGGGATCGGGAGGATCGCCATCGGCTGTCAATGGAGAATTGCCTGTGGGAGAACTAGTGAGGTGAGGAGGGGGAGATGGGTACTGTAGGTCACAGTCTACAGTGTATATAATCGTGTATTGATTAGATGCGGCCACACTGCCCTCGATCGTGACTCAGTGGGATCGATCAGATTGTATCTGGATGCACCCGAGTATCCATTGGAAGGAACCATTGAATTGACTAGCAGGTGAGACAGACAATGGAGAGATGAAAGAGTGAATGACGGTTCGTGCTATACAATGGCATTCAGTTTCAGATGCTCCCGTCTTCCTTCCTCAGTGGAGGTGGATCTACGAGGATTCCTTACCATGTACAAGGTACGTCATCTTTATCTTTATCTATTATTCAATTATCGATTGATCTCCCTTGAGGTGGTTGGTGGATACGGATCATGGGTTCGATACTGGGCAGTACTGAGAAGAGGAGTCATCAACTTCTGGAAGTATCCTGATGATGAACAGTTGGATAGAGTGAGTAATGGGTCTTTCCTTCCATGATTATTGGATGAAGTGGGAACTATCCTTGGAAGTTTGGGAGGGGGGGTTGAAATGGACTCCAAGTTGATCTAGTGTGTAGTGGTCATAGAATAGAGGCATACCAGAAGCGCCAACGATAAAATCGCCAAATGCCATAACTCAGCCGGGAGCGATGTTAGATACTTGTCGATTTTTGGGAGATTTATCGAGTGATAGCCCCTATCATCAGCCAGATGAACCCAACCAGAAGTCTCTAGCATCATTCTGGGTTGCATTATGGCGTTTGGCGGTTTTATCGTTGGCGCTTCTGTCATGCCCCCATAGAATCTCATACACTTGAATATGAACAAACATTTCATGATAGTGCAGATGTTGCAGGGTGGCCCAGTGGCATCGGCAGATCTCTCTAAATGCACTGATGGGGAGATCATTCCTGCCTCGAGGGAAATCTGCACCAGACAATTCGCATTCTCCATCGATATGCTGGTGGCCACCACTCCATCCATTGTGGAGAAGAAGATGTGAGGCTCTAGTGGAAAAAAGGAAGGAAGGAAGGACAGTGAGAGGAGAGTTAAGGTTACTGGTGTTCATAAAAGAGCTAAAGTGTACATTCAGTTATCCATACAACACAATGACCTCTGATTGATTTCAGAGTGCTTCTGGCAGCTGATACTCGTGACCAACTGAAGGCATGGCTCGGATCACTCAATGAAACACTCGCTGCCATTAGAGCATAGAGAAGAAAGAAGAAATCAATCGATCCATGGATGTTACGGTAGACTCAATCCCTCCCCTGATCTACCTCTACTTTTCCCCTTGTCAATAGTTCCACTAGAATGTGTTTTCCTGCTTCTTCTCCCTTTTCCTACCCCATTTTCACCCTGCATCCTAGCAAGTTCCCCCTACCTTACTCCCCCCCCCTCCCTCCATTTCCTATCCATTTCATGCCTTTACTTCATTTCGCCTCTATCATCCCTCATCCATTCCGTTTGGCCAGAATTATTCCTCATTTCATGAGAATTCTTTACCAATACGATTTTTCCGGCATTTACCTATTTGTTTCGAGAGTAGAATTGTAGATTATCAAAGTAGATATAATGGTTTCGTTATTGTTTGTCTTTAAGGATAGGTTACTGTAGAAATGCTTATTATTTATTGATTGAATCATGGATTCTGTCAAAAGTTTTGACTCAAGATCTTCCATAGCATATCTATTAGACTTATTCGTTTTCTTAAAGTTCTTTTCCATTTCTTACTTGCTAAGTAATTATCTTTTACCAATCTGCCGTTCTTTTATGGAATGATCTACTTTTTCTTCTTTGCCCATTCCTCTACATTTCCCTTGAAATCATCAGTTAGGTCTAACCCTACTGTCCCCATCTGAAGATTTCAATTCGCGTTGTGACCTCAATGTTCTCTGGTATTTAGAAGACAAGTAGTTCGTTTTTTTGTTCCTTTGTGTTGTTCATCTGATGGAAGACGAAATAAAGTTTAGTGCAATAACTCAACTCTTTCCATACAACTCCCCATTGTTTCCATATTCTCCTATCTCTTTTCACTCTCACTCTTATCCTTCTTCCTAATGGATGATTTCTCTCTGGAACTGTGCTCTCCCTCTTGACTTCCTTTCACTCTCCATCCCATTTCCTCTCCATAACTGCAAAGTTCACACACCTCTACGGATCCGTTCTTATCACTTATCTTTCTACTCCTTCGAATATATTCCAATATATCCATGAATAATATACTCGTTGTGATTATAACTGCATCATCTTCCTTCATTCCATTCCATTCTCACTCGATTTCAATCTCCATAAATGCGTCTCAACTGCTCCTCCATATTGCTGCAAGTGTCGCATCAGTTGCAAAGGTTATTGAATATGACATCCCTGTCCACTTGGCGGAATCCCCATTCTGACCTACCTCCTATCGTAAGATTACCAAATTTAAGGCAATAAAATCACAAATCATTTATCTACACGAATACACGTTGGCAAACACGTCACAGAGTATCAACAATGACCAATGGAGATTACACTAATTGAGTGGAGAGCAGTGACTCAATCTTCATTGTTTTCTTTTTCCCTTCAAATATCACAGACAATTCCTTCTCATGTCTCATTCTCCAATCTTGTTCTGTCTTTGCCTTATCAATAACTGATTCGAAGGAAGAAATCTTCGATGCACTCTTCTTAGAGGCAAGGAATGATTCCAACTGGAAGATCTTTGATTGGAATTAGTCTGGGGGGGAATTGAGAGGAACCTTGTTGAGTCTTCTGTCAGTGTGTACTCCCAATCCCTTGACGAGACGATTAAGAGAGAATTGATGATCACCCAGACTCAAAATTAATCATTTTTCGCTAATTGCCCATCATGATATTCATGATAGAATCACCTTCTCATAATACGTGCCCATTCATTGGTGAGATAGTCCTGCATCACATAATCCACAACGGTATTATGCTCGAGAGTATTGATGAGATGAGAGAGATAAGATACGCCAGAGGAAGTTCCATTTAGAAGAGTCGATGAGAGAAGACTGGAAGGAATAGCGAGGATGAGAGAGAGTGAAGGATCAGAGACTACCGTTTGATGATTGCCGTGTCTCGAGAACAGCCAATTGATTGAACGAGTCGACTCTGGAAGAGAAATATATAAGGATGGAAGAGGGAGGTGGAGGAGTGAAGTCTCTTAATCCCCCTATCGAAATAGCAGGAATGGCTGAGAAGAATAGCGTACCTTTTCCCTACTGTTCTTCTCCCTCTTAATCAATTCCTCTACTTTCTCTACAGTACTCTCATGAGCTCGTGCCACTCCCTCGCAATAGACTGCTCCACGGAGGAGAGGAGTAACTCTGAGAATATAATATTTTATTATACTATCCATTCCAATATATTGGAATGAACTGTAATGTGTAAAATGCCACTAACTGAGTGCATTTACTCGCCATCGCTCCCTCTTTGTCGATGCACGAAGGGATAAATTGATCATTGAAGATCCGATTGAGTCTATTAGATGCATCTCCCACTCCATAATTGCGAGAGAAAGCAATGAGAAGAGAGATGAATTGACTGGAACGAAGTGGTTCACGAGCAGAACGGGGATTCAATAATACATTATATCATATTTCTGATCGATTTAAGAGTCTCACTAGACATGAAATAGGGAATACTATCATTCTTGTGAGATTATGAGAGGATGTCCACCTTTCAAATCGTTCTAACTATACACCATAGGCCTCTGTTTATCTCTCTCACCTATAATCAAAGTCTTCATTCTTGGTGCTTCCCACTCGACTCCAGTCGATTGTCGCGTAGATTTTGGAGACTCGACCTTTGATGAACTCCTGCAACGATAATACAAAAGTTTATTTTCTCTTTCCAATGTGTTTCATCGTCTCAATAAAGATAGTGTGCAGTGAAGGTAGTCAGTGATTGAATTCTGTTCCAACAAAGATGACTGACCCTTGCGCGTTCGCCCTCGGGTCTATCTCTGTACATTCCCAGTATCTGATCGAATCCACTGAGGGAGGCTCTCCATGCGAGGGAAGACTCTTCCTTGTCCAGATATTCACAGAGAGTGAAGAGAGTCTGCAAAGAATAAAGAGTGATCTAGTCCAAAAGGGGATGAGATTGGACTGACTTCATATTCGATATCACCGGCAGAAGCGAGGGCGAATGCATCAGAGAGAATACGAGCACGACCAATATCGGGGATTGACTGAAGTGAAAGGAATTCGATGGGAGAGATCCATCATTCTCACCTTGTGATTATAATTGAGTATCTCAATAACTTCCTTCCATTCCTCTCCATAATCAACTCGATAGAATCCATAAGCATCAGTGTTCACCAGAAGTGTCTGAGTGTTCTTGACGGGAAGTCGAGTGACCTCATGGAGCCAAGTCATCTCTTGTTTCTCTCCATCAATCGAATACCACACGGGAATATCCCACTTGAACCAATATCTGCAAAGCGACCCATTATTTCCTCCATCGATTCCCACCATCAAAGCCATTCCTCACCGTGCATTTCTGAATGCTGCTTTCTCCTCAGTGACATTAGATATTTTGAATCGATTCTGTCTCAATTCGACCTCATTCTCATTCACTCGAACCACGTGAATAGTGGGGAATCCCATCTGAAGAGTCATTATTAAAAGACTAATTCGTCCAGAATGGTTTCCCATCGATCAAAACAAAACAACGAGACTTGATCTTACCTGAGTGATCCAATTCTGAGCGAATTGATCGATGTCCAACTTCTCACCATCCCATGCAGTGACCTTAAATGAGCAAGTGAAAAGGAGGAGAGGACGGAGAGGGGGAGGGGGGAGGTGGGGGGGGGTGGACTGTACCTTCTCTGGGAGAACCTCATCGAGTCCTCTGAATAGATCCTTCGACGTCGCTGTCCCGTACATATTCTGCTTCAGATAGTTCTGAAACCAATTTTAATCGGTAACAGACTAAAGAACTGCAATGGAGAAAAGCGAAGCAAGAGAGTTCCCGATCAACTGAATGGGAACTCACAGTGATTCCCTCCTTGAAGTGATCATCTCCGACTATTGCTTCGATCATCCGAGCAACACACGAACCCTTCAATGAGATTGTCCATCATCATTCAGCAGACTCATTCAATCTGAATCTATTCTACCTTCGCATAAGTGATTCCATCGAAGAGAGATGCGATCTCACGAGGTTTCTCCACTCTGAAAGATGAATTATTTTGTGGAATGGATTAGAATGGCCAACTTGAATGAGATTGGATGGGAAGTGGCCGTTCCATCAATGGACATTGCTCGCTCCATTTGATAGAATACTGATGAATCCTTCTGAAATTATTAATTTTATTTCCGGAATTCATTTTATTCATAAGTTCTTGAGTCTCTTATAATCATATTGGCTTCTGATGCGAATATTCCCCTTACAGATTTCATTTCTCCCTCAGTGATCATCTCTGGCCCTTCGAACGCGTAGAAAACAGCCAATCCCTCATTGAGCCAGAGGTCGTTCCACCTCAAGAATAGTAGTGAATGGAGGGAGAGGGAGAGTCGGAATGATTAGTTGTATCTTCATTGTGCATGTATTCTCATTGATATACGGAAAGTTAAAGTTTTTCAATAAATCAATATATCTGACCATGCCATAGTGACGAGATCTCCAAACCATTGATGAGTCATCTCGTGAGTAACTGTCTCTAGTACCTCAAAGAGATTACCGATTGATCAACCAAGGAGGAACAATTCATACAATTTTCTTCTCGTATAGAGTGTTTACAGAAGGATCGAAGAGAACTTTCTCCTCTCTGAATGCGAGCAATCCCCAATTCTCCATTGCACCGGCCTCATAGCGAGGAAGAGCAAAGATATCTGGAAATTTTTTTAAAATCTAATCATCCTAAGATGATGTGCAATTCAAGCTTCTCACAAAATTTATCATTCTTGCTTTTTTACCTTTTCAATGATGGAAACAGAATGGGACAAACCTTGTTTCTCCAAAGGGAAGGGAATATCGTAGTACTTCTCAAAGTGATCAAGGACTTTCGTCGCTCCTTCAAGAGCAAGAGAAGTCTGATCAAGAGCCTCGGGACGAGCCCAGATTCGAACCTGGAAGAAGATAAGAGATACAAATGACTGAATAACGGATAAATAATGGAAGACCAATCTGGTAATATAAAGTGCAGTGCACGAAAGGAATGCGTACCTTCTTGCCACTAGTGGAAGTCTTCTCATTGTATCTGAACTCAGATATGACTATAGCCAGTAGATAGGAAGACATGGGAGGAGTCTCCTTGAAGGAAGTTGTTCTCCATCCACTACAATTCATTCTCTTCTCATTCAATCTCAATTCTCTCCTTCTCACCCCTTCTCATGTTCATTCTCGATGATTCCATTCGATGAAGCTGACGAGGAAGCGGGATGAGTGATCTAAAGGGACAATTTGCTAATTTAGATTAGACGTGGATGAAATTCAGAATAACTCTTTGTTCGATATTCCCACCTGAATCTTCCATGGTGCCTTGAACTTAGGCTCATCGAAGCAGGGAACGAAACGACGGGCATACTGAGGCTCGTGGTGAGTCATTGCTACGTATCTGATATCGTATCTGACTATTGTAAAGATCAAAGATCAAACCTGGACACTCCCTTCTCATCCTTGTATTCAGTTAGATAGAATCCATTCACAGAATCCTTTATGGAACCAGAGAAAGGAAGACGGAGAATAAATTCCTCCTTCTCTTTCAATTCCTCAACAATATTCACATTTATACATCAATTGGGAGAAACTGACTCTCGATAGCTGGAAAACGACTTTAAGTCTGTCTGTGTCAACTTTTACAGTCGCGATTTCAGCATCAAATTTGGTCATGCCATGAGTAGAATCGGTAGTAGTCGATTCGATATCGGATGAGTCAGTCTGAAACCAACCAATGATGATTATCAAGTGATTTTGATCACCTCATTCGTTCCTTCTCTTCTCATTCTTCCATTTCCTCCTTCTCTGAATAACTCATACTTGGATGGACTTTCATCGATGGTGAGTCCCTCTGAGTGTAACTCGATCTTGTTGGTGGCCTGAGATAGAAGGAATTGTTCTCCGTAGAATAGATGATTCCCACCTCCGTAGCTCTAATCTTCACCAGCAATACTGCTTCATACGTCTTGAGTTTAGATGAGTCAATGGAGGCATTGAAACCAGGGACGAAGGCGTGGAGGGAGAGGTTGTACCTGCCAATGGACCATTCACAAAACATCTAGAAATGGCTAGAGATGGGTGGTTTCGCTCATTACTCTTGCACTGAGTAACATACCACAATGGCAGGAATCCCTTGATATGTCTCTCTTCATCCTTCACTTCCTTCTCTGCTTCAGCCTCAACAGCAGCTGAGATTGCTTCTGATTCGTCATCGATCGTAGTGGAGAATGACCTGATGATTTCACGAATCATTGGATATCTTCATTGCTCCACTCACATGTTATACTTCATGGCGACCAGTTTCTGTCCTTGAGTCAGATTCATAGGCAGAGACTGGGAGAGGATCATCCGACGAGCGACCATCTCAACATGATCATATGTCTCACTGTTATCTGTTTAAGTCCCGCTGCTCCATATCAGGTTGCTCGTAAAAAAGTAAAGGTTCATCCCGACTTCGAGACTGTGCTCGTGGGAGATCACTGCTAAGCCAGTGATTCAAGCCTGTGGCCAGGTTGCTTGTTGATAACAAAAATGTCAACGCGAACGAACATTGGCAACAATAGCCGACGCAGCGATGGAAGCGATTGCTAATAGAAAGAGACAGCAGCAAACTCCCATTGAGCATCCAACTCCTGACTTCTTCTGGAAGGAATGGTGAAGAGATGGACCTCATTATCTCATGATCAATACCCACCTTCTCCCTCCTCAGATTGGTTCTATTCTGGTTCTGAGCTGCAGCCAATTGTTCTGCCTTTTTCTTCTTCTTCTGCATTTCGAGTGAAGATCGATTGGAAGATTGGACTGAGGCAGTTGTGGGAGGAGTCATGGGGGAGAATCGACTGAGGAAAGAATGGATTAGCTTTTGGGCACTTTGCCTGTCTGATCAACTCCAATTACTATGATATAGAATGAAGGTATTCTTACTTGAGTTCATCTCCAGTAGTGGATGGATTCTCTCCATAGACAAGATTGATGAGACCTCGGCGATCACCCAGATCGATGTCCTCCATCTGAAATAGTCATGTTTACTCATGAATTGGAAAGAAGGAATCAAGCAGATATCGAAGGGTAACGAACCCATCTCTTCACAACAGACAATCGATAATGTGGAATGGCTTTATCAAGCGAATAAATACCGGTATCGCACCACGTCAAGAGAATTCTGAATAATTGAAAAAAATTGAGAGAATGGACTGCTCCCTCAGACTCTATTGGTTCTCTTCTCAAACTCTTCCACTAGATGTTTTGCGTGTTTTCTCTGCCAATTCAGCTTTGCTCTTCCCGTCTCAACACTCTTAGCGAATCCTTCGAAGTCATCCAGAGAAGGATTGGAGAGAAGGAAAGATTCGATCTGAATGAGAGAAATTGCCCCTTTGTTGGTCAGAGTCAATAAGTAGATCACTGCTCACATCAGTCAATTCACTAGTGGAACTTGCAGTGAGAGCATCAGCCAGGAGAGAACCAATCGCGTGATTGGTCGAGTATCTGAGGTGGCAAATTGGATGGATCATGCCTCCCCCCCCCCCCCCCCCCATCCCCCCATCTCCCCTCCCCCTCCCTCCCCCATCCCCCTCTCCACCTCCTCATCCTTCCCATTCCTTCCACTCACTTCTTGAATAACTTCTCGTAATTCTCGAAGAAGAATTCATTGTACACCTTCTTTGACAATTCGTGATTGCCAAACTCGAGTAGAATTCGCTCGTCAACGGACTTTCCGGAGAAAATTCCTGAAAGAAGAAGATTATCGATCGGATATTACAGTTTTCTATTCTCACCGTTTCCTCTCTCATCCAGAAGTGATTGGTAGAGTTTCTTCAGACTTCCCGTGTCCCTCGAGCATTTGAGCGCATTCAGCAGACGGGATTTCTCTTTCTGCATGTATTATATATTTTTGAATTTTTTGAAATGTAACTCACGGCAGCGATTTCGTTCTCGTACAATCTGAGAAGTACATTAAATTCATCGTTTCTTCCTCTTTTCACTCCCTCACAATAGGCATACACACGAATAAGGGGAGAAATTCTGAAAGGGGGGAAAGAGATCACTGAGATTGAGATGATACCACTCACTTGGAGCACTGACTAGCGATGGATTTATCGTCTTTGCATGACTCGAGAAGACCCTGAGTAATAGAGTCAACGTCGAAACATGGAAAGACGATACCTCAAACAGTTTATGGAGTTTATGAGCGACCTCCTTGTGTCCACTCTTCCACAATTCCTCCACCAACGTCACTGTCATTTCACTTGAAAGAACAAGTTACAGTAATCTCGAGAAAGGAAGGAACGAACGCTCTTCGGATATCATCGTCAACGATATCGAGTTTATCCCAGTTGACGAATTTCTTGTAGAAAGGAGAGAGAACACGACGGATAAACGCCTGAAGGAAATGTACTTGGAAGTTCCGAATAAGATCAACGTTACCTTGACTTTGTCTACATTTTCTCCATCTCCGATCTGCTTGTGAATGAATTCAAGGGCCTTCGTTGCTGCGAGAATCGGAAGATCGTCGTCCTCCGATCGAATGTAGTGAATTGTGTCCAGAGCGACCTGAAGAAGGATAATTAAGTGTTTGGGATCGGGGAAATGGAAAGGGACAAACATCATAGGGGAGTCTGCCTGCTTCAGCCAGAGTGAAGGCGTCGTTTATGAGACGGAATCGAGTGAGATCAGAAAGATGCTGAAGGAGGAGAGAGAGATAGAGGGAGAGAGGGAGGGGAGAGGGGGAGGGGAGGAATGACTGACCGTGTGATTCTTATCCAGTTGTTCATGAATTCTCGTCCACGATCGGGGATCGTAATTGACCTGAAGAAGGGATTGCCATTCAGTCATCGATTATATCTTCTAACCCGATAGAATCCTTCTGAATCTCTATTGAGAATGAGCAGATCTGACTGATTCGAGGGAAGACGAATTCCTCAAAAATAATGAAATATAAATAAACATTATTAATTCTTTTCAAACCATTGGTCATCCACGTCACGGGCTTTGCGTCCTCGTTGATTTCATAGAAGAGAGGAACCTCCCAGACGTGATCGTATCTGGGTAGAGATATTAGTGAGATAATCGAGAATCTAAGCGATTTTAGATGATAAATATATTACAGATGACCAACCTCGCTCCATGCTTATTCAATGCATCCGAATTGGAGTCTCTCTCAAATGGATCGTTTCATTCCGACAAGAGAAATTCCTATACCTGGAACCATTCCTGCGTGATCTCAACATGAAGTGTGTCTGGTCTCTCAACGTTGAGGACGGGATATCCATTCTGTTTAGTGAATCGACGAATGAAGGGACGCAGCTCAGTACCGATGTAGGATAGCTGAATGGAGAATGTCAACTCCCATCTAGGAAGAAGATGCACAAGGTGACAAAGCTTTTGAAAATATAAGGCACCGACCTCCTTAGGGAGATTCTCCTTTATCGATTGGAGTAGATCATCTTGACCCGCGTTACCGTAAGCAAACTTCTTCAGGTATGCCTAGAATTATTCGATTGCATGATGAATGTGAATGTTTCTAGATGAGGAAACAATTCAAGGTAAACGTGCAACTCATTCCAACACTTACTCTGACTCCCTTGCGGAAGTGCTCAACGCCGACGACACTCTCCAGCATTCTGACGACTGAGGCGCCCTGAGAGATTCCCTTACTCTTCATTCCATCCTCTTCTGATCTACCTTATCATATGTGATAGAATCGAAGAGTTGTTCGATCTCCACTGGTTTGTGAATGGGAGTGGAGACAGGACGGGAAGAGGCGAAGGAATCCTCTGTTAGGGCATCTCTCTGAGTCACGGCGTAGAATAGATCATCCTGGAAGAAAGACCATTACCGTATCTGACTACATATTACGGTAATTGGGTAGATCACTCACCAATCCATGCATCACTCCAGCTCTAGCAGTTGCCGTGTGTTCACAATGGGAAGCGAATGCCTCATTGAGCCAGACTGCATCCCACCATTTCATCGTGACGAGATTGCCGAACCACTCAAGAGAAGTTTGTTACGATTCATATTTCTCCATGATACCACATTATTCGTACATTATTCGCTTATTGATTATTAGTGCCTTTTTAGCATTTTAAAACACTTATTGATATAAATTTCTCACTTGGTGTGCTACTTCATGGGCGACCATCTTAGCCACATCCTTCTTGGTCATCGGAGAACTGACGAGAGGATGGAAGAGAATCTGATGAGGGAGAAGTGGAAGAGAGAGAGAGGGGATGAATGATGGAGGAGGATTCTCAGTATGATCAATCATCTATCAGACAAACGAGCGTGTATGCAGAATGAAGAGAGCATAATTCATTCTCAATCAATCTAATCACTCCTTACATTACTCTCGTGGAATACCAACAGTCCCCAGTTCTCTTGAGCTCCGAATGTAAATTCACGAACAGAGACGATGTCTAAAATGGAAGGGTGATTGACAACTGCAAATTAGCCTTCATTCATCATAACAGACCCAGTTTATCAAGTGGATAGGGCATATCGAATTCCTTCTCGTAGTAGTCCAGCATCTTCACAGTCACATTGAGGGCATAGTCGATGTGATCGATGAGATCCGATTGAACGAAGGCACGAACCTATGAAGATCAAAGATCAACCTGAGAGATGATTCTCCTGGTAAGCTCCGTTTTCGAAAATTGCGGAGAATTATATAAATATTCGATTTTTCATCGTCTTCGATTTAAATGAAATTTATATCGAGAATGGTTTCGACGACAAATGATCAACAACAAAAAAAATCGGGAAAAATCGCTTACAGGAACTCCTCTTTTGCTTTTCTTCTCCTTCATCTTCAGATCTGAGATGATAAAAGCGAGAAGATAAGATGACATAACAGGAGTCTCATTGAAGGATGTACGCACGAAATCAGGAGAATCGTTCCTGGAATCGGCGTTCATCTCATCATCTATTGAGAAAGATCGAATGTAATCTGACAATTGAGCAATCACTCACACATTTTCAGTTCCCTTCTCAATTCCATTGAAGAGTGCTCGACTTCCCTTCGGATGCTCGATCGTCACGCTCAAATTATGAGTGATTAAATAAGTATTTTAATTATTAAAATGTTGTACCTGAATACAGCCTTCCTATCTGGTTCATCCATACAGGGAAGAATTCTACGGGCGTAGTGGGGTTCACTCTGAGTCACAGCGATCTCTCTGAAGGATCGAGAATCAAGTTAACTGTGTTCATCCATAAATATATTCACAACGATTTAGTAGCATTTACCAGTTGTGAAGACAAATTGAGAGAAAGAGGAATGGATAAATGTAACCTCTCCTTTCCTTCGCTGGTTCGATATGATGAGATGTAGAAACCATTCTTGGAAGAGGCGAGAGAACCAGAGTAAGATACTCGAAGGTAGAATTCACTGCCTGCTTTGAGTGCCTGAAGCAATTCTATGATCCTTCTGTTATCACCAATGTATATTACATCAGTGAGGGCGAGAGAGACAGTCTCAGCAGTGGAATTGATGGAGACATTAGAGACACGGATGGAAGAGCCCACCAGTGAACCCTGGAATGATCAATACAGATGGTTCACTTCGGATAGACCCGTGAGTGAGTGAGTGTAGCTGATTAAGGTATGATGTTGAAATTGATTGCCTGATTATCCTGAAGTATCTTCCATCCCTCAGGATTCTCGGGAATTCTAGTAAAGGCTGAATTGAGGACGATCTCCCGAGTGTCAGAGACGACGCGGAATTTGGAGAGAAGAGAATCTGGAAGAAGAGAAGGAATGAGGAAGGGAGGGAGGGACTGACTCTCGAAGATTCTCTGCTTGAGGGGAGGAAGATCAACGAAGCCAGGCAGATAGACACGAGTGGTTAGATTGTACCTGGAAGAGGGAGAGGTCAAGAGAGGCCATGAGACAGGGATGGTGATTCAAGAACGACTCTCCTCATTTCTATGCTCTATCAGATAAACCAGATATTGTGAAAATAAATATAAGATGGCAAGCATGGTTAGAATGGTCATTCCTCCTCACCAGATGGGTTCAATATTCCTCGGAAGTCTTCCTTCTGTCACTTCCTCATCCACATCATCGTCAGAGGAAGAGAATCTGAAGGAGAGAAGAGATAGACCATGAATTAGTCTCGTCTTCATTATTATTTGCACTTTGTTCACAATAGAGTTAAACAGACAATGCTCCGATCCTGACAATTCCATCTTCCACTGGGATTAGTTCTCGATGGGCGCCCAATGCCTCAATTCAAGTGTTGATCAAGGGATGGAAAGTGGTTGATCTACCTGCTCGGTAAGTTTGTATGAAGCGAGAAAGGCGATTCCGATGGAGAGAAGGAAGACGATTATCAGACAGAGAAGAGTTCCCGATCCACATCGGAAATCGGCCTGCATCCATCATCTTTAGAAACAACAGCAAGAACCAAAAGTAAACTTCAGTATATTTCAAGCATGTAACTTTTTCGTCTTAGCAAATAAAGTTTATGTATGCTAGCTCAAAGCTAGCTCAAAATACGGTCGTTGGCTTTTGAGTTCATTACGTACATAGGTTCCTCTTTCCCAGATGATTCAAGCCAATAAAATGGGAATTACCCACCCCTTCAAAGGCGGGAAAGGAAATTTAGATCTTGCGCTTTACAAGGGAGAGTTTTGTGCGCATCAGGAACTTGAAGCATGAACTATCGCAATGATGGATGGAAATAGAGAAGAGAAGCAAATGAAACGGAATGAGGTCATGGTGATGAAGAATGAAAGATCGAATATCGACTATGAGGAAGGAATCGATTGAATGGAAAGATGATTAAGACAGGCATTACCTTATCTCTTTCTCCCTCCTCATCCTCCCTCGATTCTTCTTCCCTTGGTTTCACTCCGACGGATTCATTAGGAGAAGTGTACTTGACATGTTCGATGGTTACCTCAATATCATCCATTATTCCATCCATCCCAATCCCCATTCCTTCCTTCTCACTCTCTTATTATGGGGGGAGCTCATCTTCTGCAGTTTCCTATCCTCTTTCTCCTTTTCTTTATCCCTTTGTCTCTTTATCTTCTCTTCTTCCTTCTTCATTTGTTTCTCCTTCTTCAATCTCTCCTGGAGCACACGAGCATCCACAGGAGGTTGCTGAAGGGAATTATCATTGAGATGATTGTAAACTCTGACGTTTGATAGGTGATTATGGAGAGAACAATTGTGATATTCATCCATCCGTGATCAATCTATATACTTCAGAAGTGTTGATGATTTCCTTGATCGTGGAAATCTACCTGTTCATTATAGACGAGTGCAACTAGATTGCTGGATCCACTCAAATCGAGATCCGCCATCTCTTCGTCTCTGAGTCCCGCACGGATTTCCCCGACGAGTACGGTAGACCACCCGAGTCTCCCTGATATCGATCAGATGTAAACACGGCGATGTGGTCATTGGTCAACAGCTGATATCATTCCAGTTTTAATTTGTCAAAAAGGGAGTGATTGATGAGAGAAAAGAGAAGGAACGGGAGAGATCAAAGAGGAAGGAGAGAGAGAGATCGCTCTCATTTCAAATTGGATAGAATGAGACATAACTATGCACAATCACAAGCACTAAACCGTGTAACCACGAAGGAAAGAAGTCCCAATAGGCTGAGTGTTCGCATTTCGCGCGAGAAAAGAGTAAAGGTCGAAGGCGAAACCAACTGGAGGGGAGAGGGGGTTACGGTAGAGTGACTGGGAGTGGGATAAGACGGTGTTCCCTCTTCCTTTCTATCTCATCTCGATTAGCTGTCTATTCTCTCATCTCTGCAACTCGTCTCTTTCACTCAATCGACAGTCTCTCCATCTATAGAGATCTCTAGTCGTTTTCAGCGAGAGTCGACAAAAGATGAGAAACCAGAGACGATTGACCTCCAAGGGAAAATGCGAGGGCGAAGAGGAGCAGGAGGTGGGAGGAAGAGGGAGGAGGAGGAGGAGGGGGGAGGGGGAAATGGGGGGAGGGGGAGAGGGAACGGGTTTCCAATTTTCATCCCCGCAAAATAATGTAATGAATCCATCGAATATCATATTTACAATGTTCCGAGCTCTACAAAAATGAAGGAATCTCATCGACGATCTTGCAATGTCCGTTGATAACAAATGTTGAAAAAAAAGTTGAAGGATCTTCAGAAAGAAGACAAAATTCAATCGGTACCAGTCAGTTGGATAGGGTAAAAGATTAGAAGGAAAGACGTGATAAATACGAGGGAATAGGGTCAATGGATAGCCAAGAGTGAAAGGGGAATGGGAAAAACTATGCGAAATAGAGACGATGAATAGTTCAAAGATTGAAAGTAACAATAAATTAGAGACAATCTCAAATGGGAGAAAACCATGGTGAATCTTATTGGATCGATGCAAATTACGACGACGATTTAGCCGAGAACGAAGAAAAAGTTGAAGTAGCGCGTAGGTATTTGCGCAATTTTCTCGATTAACCTTCAAGAGTTTGTTATCTCTTTCTCTCTTGCGGGACGAGTTGGAGGTTGAGGGAACTAGGTAAAGAGATGTTCCATTCAGAGTTATAAAACAACAATTACAAATATTTTTATGATAGTTTTGAAGAATGAAGAAGACTGTCAAAGATATTACGGCCCACAAAATATAGCAGTTTGATTCGCGAAAATAATGGAGCACCGTTATCGGTCGAGATGGGAGAAAACGTCTCAAGAGGGCGAAAAAGGAAAAACATGGCCATCAATACATCCATTCATCTCTCGATTTGCATGAGAAACAGCTTTGTTCAATACTTTATTATGTTCATGCAGCATACGGGATCAATAAACACGATTGGAATGGATTTGGCCTTCTCTTCATTTGGCCCCCATCACACCGGAAGCGAGAGTCTCTCTTGCAATCAATCCAGTCCATAATCCATGCCAATTCATTCATCATATCAGAATAAATGGAAACTTCTACATGTGAACACTTCGCCTTCTTCACTTCGTCAATCTATCTTCCATCTTCGGTTCTTAATCAGTGATGGAGGTGAGGGGGGGGGGGAGGGGGAGGGGGGAGGGTGAGGTGAGGGGGGAGGGGAAGGGAGATTCATGCATACCCGCAGAAAATCACGAGAGAGAGAAACAACTGGAAAGGGGAAGAATCATGGATATTATCCATCCCAAGCCGTTAGACTATGCCATCTCGAGTGTGCATTTTCCCTTCTCTTTTCTGGTGACCAAACTCTTCCAGTTTAGTAGATCAACCAAACAGTGAATGAAGGGGTCAATGAAACAAAGCTGACGAAGTATTTATTTTCACACAATCCCAGAATGAAGTGAAGCGTCGTTATTTACTGAAGGATGAAAAAGAGATAAGAGGAATGACTGATCAATTTCACAGTCTTTGTTGATGCAAGTGTAGTAGATGTTGTTTGTCTTTCTGTGAATCATTCCAATTGGAATGATCAATCTTCCTCCCTCGCTGATACTTCGCAGAGTCTCCGGTGATTCTCCCAACATCTCCTTCTTCTCATTCGCTCCTTCATAGAGTATTCACCTGAAGGGAAGTCCAAAATGATAGGAGATCATTCCAAACTCATCTTCTCTGCGATTCTTCATAATGTGAATCCATCATCCGACTGAATCAATTGCGTATCTGGAATGATCTCTGATCTCTTCCATTCATCGTCTGTTACTCGTCTGAGTCAATTTCACACAAGTTTGTGTTTCGACTGAGATCATAAATTCATTTCGAAATAAGAATCCATTGCTTTCTTTCATCTCCGTAGTGGTCTTGTCAAATGCGAGAGATGACAAGAGGAAGAAGGAGGAGGAGGAAAAGAATGAGAAATGACATTCAACCGACCGAATCCATCGAGAGAATGATGAGGAATGGCCAATATGAATATTTCGTCATTTCATTCAAATCCCCTAATCTCATCTCTTCTCACTCTCCCCTCTTTCCCCTCGGCAATGCGGTTGATTCTCTTCTTGCTCTCAGTGTTATGCGACATTGCGACTACCGTACCGTCTGACTCAGTGAGTACTGTAGCTTGAGATTCAGTGGAAGAGATTACGTTACTTGCAGACTATTGAACCTGAATCGTACACTAAATTGAAGAGAGGTGTTGGGAAGAGACGCAATAATGGTGAGGGGATACTGTATCAGATGGATACTGTAGATCGATCTACGAAATCTCATTCAGACATTGAATCAAAGAGCAACTCCACTATTGAGAATATCACGAATTGTAGTACAATTAGTGAGTGCTGAACTTGATTTGAAGATCCTGTAATAACCTAATGAATGCCTTTAGACCCGATGTTTATGCCATTGTACTACGCCGACTTAATGATTCCGATTGTGAATTCAACGACTGAGATTAACGTAGTGGATGAACCAATGTAAGTGATTGGAGTGCATACTGTAGATATCGATTGATGATAGTACAGTACCCATTCAGATACTGTAGATTTCGATTGATGAGACTAGATACAGTACTAATTCAGATCATCGAAAGCGAAGACTATCGGTCTCTTCTCTCTCATAGTAATCGGAGGAGTGGGAATAGGAATGGTCGCCATTCTTATGTGTTGTTGTTGGATTGAGAAGAGGAGATTGGTCAGTTGATGAAGAAGGAAGCACCCCTTCCCCTCCCCCCCCCTCCTTCCCCCCCCCTCTCCCCTCTCCCTCCGAACCATCCGCTCGCTTCTCCAATCTCACGAGAGAATCAAGAAATCGAGTAACTAAGCAACCAAAGTCATTCCTTTCACTCAACGACTATTTATTCCCTATGAGCTCCAGCTATATACACTCTTCTTTCGTATGAAAATGAATCCCTTTCAGCGTCGATTGGCGACAGAAATGAGTGATAGACCAGAAGAGATAGGAGTTCATCAAGTGAATAGACCACTCATTCTGGAGAATAATGGAAGTGCTGAGGTGAGAAAAGGAATGGAAAGGAAAGAGTAATCTGACTATACAGGTTCCCGTCGATCCTCCTTCATCTGGAATTCGTCCAGTTATTGAGAGAATCCTCCCTGATCCATTCTCTCCTATCAAGTAAGGGAGAGAATCACTCTATTCAGTGCATGACGGGAAGAAACGATCGAAGGAAGAATGAGAATGATGATCGTCTCTTCTCCTTCAGATACATTTCTACTCCGATCAATGCAGAGAGTGAAGCACACTTGACTCCTATGACTGAAATGCCCACTCCAATCGAGAAGAAGGTAAGCGATTCATTCCAAATCCATTCCAAATCCAATGATTCACAGGAACTTCCTATCGCAACGCCAGCCAAAGAAGAGAAAGTGCCCGAATTGCACCTCGACGAGTACAAGTGATCCCTCCTCCCCCCCCCCCTCCCTTCCCCCCTCCCTCTCCCCTCTCCCCCCCCCCCCCCCAACTGACTGACTAACTCGTATCACAACACTAATAAACTTTACTGACACTGCTATATGTTGTTCCTGGATTCGAGAGCATACACTTTTATGGACGATTCGTCGTCTCTTTGGAATGTGGAAACTAGTGGAAAGGAAGAGGGAGGGGAGGGGGAGGGGGGGGGGGGTGAAATGGGAATCTCCTCTTCCGGAGAGAAGGTCGCTTTGCCGCTCAACACGCGCTCTTATATGCAAATACACGGGCATCCTCGCTGTTTTGCAGTGCTGGAAATATAGTGAATACGGAAGCTCATTCTCACAATATTGGACTTGATTTAGAATGGATTCTTTTTCCCAAGTTCAGTGCTGGTAGATGCTAATTTTAATCGCATCTTGTCGTAGCGGCGTTATCTCCGTAGAATGGATGTAGGAAATAGAGAGAATAGAGAGTGTTCCTTGATTTCACCTGAGGAAAGGGGGCGGAGGAAGGGGATCCATATGAAGATCCTCCCGTTTCTTCTGTTGCTAACTCTCTTTTTCTCACTTCTAATACAGCTGAACTATCAAGGAACGAACCATCATACTGCACCACACCCCTCCTCCCCTCCCTTCCACGCCCCCCCCCCCTTCCCCCCTCCCCCTTCCCCCTCCCCTCCCCCTCCCCCCTCCCCTCTTCATTCCAGATTACCGATTTTCCAATCTCTAGGTACGATGAACATGCAGAATCCCATTAAACGATCACTGCT
The DNA here is from genome assembly GCA_036245825.1 of Pristionchus entomophagus. Lineage (NCBI taxonomy): Eukaryota > Metazoa > Nematoda > Chromadorea > Rhabditida > Neodiplogasteridae > Pristionchus > Pristionchus entomophagus. The sequence goes on along the minus strand of BTSX01000001.1, from coordinate 20,329,822 downwards.
TTTCCCTTATGATCACCATTCTTCGATTCCACCCAATCATATCGATCAAACTCTAAATAAACAAGCTCTGCTTTAAAAGGGTCATGTCGTTTATAGTTGATTCCCTTTCCATCCATAGGGCATCCCTTTCAATCCCTTCATTGTCCTTCTGGATCAACCATTCGAATCACTTCCCTCATCCGATTTTCATTCCATCCATTCACTCATTTATTCTACAGATGCGTTCTCTCTTCTGGCTATGTATTGGATTCTCGACTATCTTCATATTCTATGCTCTTCTTTCCACACAAATTTTCTCCTTCGACTTTGATTACTTCAGGGAACTAGTACCAGGTCAGACTACTTCCATTCTTAGTCCAGTAATTTTTTGTTCTTTTAATTTCCTGGGAAATGAGTCGAAATGCTCGACTGAATCGTGTCTTTATCGGTTCATTGGGATTATCCTCTCTCTTTCTCTTTTGGTGTATTTCCACCCTCTCTCTAGTTCATTTCAAATTCATGCGTGAACCTGTCAATCAGAGGGGAAACAGCGGTAGGTCGAGAGACCAAACAGACAATTCATCATTAATTCTCTATTTCCCCTCAGCCTCTTCTTCTGTTGATGAGATCGGTTTATTCTCCACTTGTGTGCTGGCAGAATTCGATAAGGATGGATGGACTAAGGAAATAATTGAGAAATCAGAGATAGATTGGGATCCAATCAAGTCAGTTGAGGATTGAATCAACCAATGAGGAATCATTCAGAAAGTGCGATGAAAAATTCATGCCGTACACTATTCTGGGCGAGAATGGAACAATCTGGTTGAATAAGAATAAGGAGGGAGTCGATGGAGTGAACTGCTGGGCGAGGTCAGCTAATGATGATGCAATTCTCAATATTTCTGCACTATTTCCGATGATTCAAGTAGGAAAAGATCCATCACATTGGCTTTGGTCTTTCCGTGTTTGGAAGTCGATAAAAGAGGATCATAAAATGCGCACTGCCGCAGTGCATTTCCAATTCCTCTTTTTCTGATGGAAACTGTATTGTCAACTTTCTTCATATCGGAAATTCACAATGTATTTCAGAGCAGTTTACTTCAAGAGTGACTGGTATTACAATGCCAGTGGATGGTTCGCATTGGAGAATAAAGCATCCAAGGGTGAGAGAGAGAATGTGAATTAGAGACGAAGATTATGATACTTCCAGTTGTATTCAACTCTGATTTCGTCCATACGAGTTGTCAAAAGGTGAAGAATACATCGGAAGTCGTGGAAGATTTCATCCATCTTCAAATGTGGGATGCAAAAGACGATGGAGGACCAAAACGGAAGGCAACAACAAAGTGAGAAGATATTAATCAGTTCATCATATCATCGTGTGATCATCACAGAAAACCCGCCAGTTCTCGTCGAAAATCCACAAAGTTCCCGAACCCTTCGAATTTGGAGAAAGAAGAGGAAATAGACGAGAAGCCAAGTCTATTCATCTTCGTATTCGATTCAGTCGCTAACAGTCAAGCATTACGGTAGAACACAGTGAGAATCAATCGATAACTGACTATTGGCAGGTCACTTCCGAAGACTATTTCTCTATTGGAGCACGAATTCGATGCAGTTAACCTGAGACACGTGAACAAGGTTGGAGAGAACAGCCATCCCAATGGAATCGCTTTCCTTATTGGTATGACGATTTATAGAAAAGAGATCAAAGATCAATTTAGGAAAACTCATCACTGAATTGGATAAAGGAATCTTCGGAATGGGGAAGGAGAAGGCTGATTGGGATGCTAACCATTCCTGCTATAGATATTTTGATGATGATCCCTTCATATTGAAGGAGTTCACCAAGGTTCGTCACTGTCGAAATGGCCTTTAGATGAGTTTGATATATCAATGGATTATTCGCTGGATCGAACCATTTTGCACCTTCTTTAGTGGTTCTGAACAGCGAAAAAAGTGAATATTCGATCTGGAAACGATAATGTGAATCATGTGAGATGGATGTACCAAATAGGGGAGGGTTCGTAGCCATGAAATAGATAGGGACAGCTGTTCCTCCTATCGTCATCTGCAAATAGTGATGCCTCCCACGTCTTTCCCAGAGATAATTTTATTTATTTTCTCTTTAACTTTTTTTGCTGAAAATTCAGTAGCGGAGATGAATAGTTTGTCATGTAAATGAGCGTAGACCGAATTTCTTTCAAAGTTCAGTCAAGTCGCTTGATGATTGGGAGAATAAAACAAAAGATTACAGAAGGGGTACAAGTCCCTGATGGCGGAAGACTGGGCGAATGGAGTCTTTAATTATCCAAACTGCTGGGGATTCAAGAATCCTCCCGTGACTCACTACATGAGGTAGATGATCTTCTTGTCAATCAGGAGAATATGGTTACGAGATTACCTAATCCCTCATCTTAGACCCTTTCAAATCTACTACGAATCCGATCTGGAGCAATCTCGTAAGTTGATGGGGGAAGATCAATGCTTCGAATATCATACCTTCCTATTTAATTATCTCGACAAGTTCATCAAAGCATACAAAGGTGAGTAAGGAGGGAGGAATTAGAGAGTGACTGGTCAGTTGAGAATCACCGAAGATATCGATGATATGGGCATCTGAAGTAGCTCACAACTACAACGATGGACTGTTCCATGTGGATGCCCAGCTATTCAATTACTTCAAGGAACATCGGGAGTTGGTGAGTAGATAGTCCTCACTTGGTCTTTCTTATCCTAATCTATTTCAGTTGGATAAATCGTACGTTTTCCTAATGGGAGATCATGGAATTCGATGGGGAAAGGTCATTAATATTTCTGGATTTAATGAAAACGAATGCAAAACAGATTCGAAACACGTGGATTGGCGATCGGGAGATTAATAATCCGATGATGTTTGTTTCCGTTCCCAAACATCTGAGGTTAGTCCCTTGTCCTATTCTGTCATCCTTCCTCTTCTGACGTCTGATAACCATTTTTCCAACCTAACCCGAATTTATATTCTCTTGCAGGGAAAGAGTCAATCCTATACTGAGGGAGAATAGCAACAAACTACTCACTTCATTCGATATCCATGCGTCACTCGTAGACATTCTCAATGTGAGAGTTTGTATTCTCTTCTTTATCCTTATAATCAATGGAAGGAGCCTCACTTGGAAGCTCTGGCGGGCCCTCGTGGACTAAGAGGAGTCTCATTCTTCCGCTCACTTCCTCCTGGTAGGCTTCAGCCAGTCCAAGCAAGTTCAAATAAGGAAATCTCTGCAGGTGAGAGATCGTGTCGCACCCTTCCCATTCCCATTCAATTCTGTCTCTGCGAATGGAATAAAACAAAATCAGAGTGAGCTGCATTTTCACTTAAAAACAGTGCACGTATGCTTTGTCCGATTTTCATTCGGAAAATCTTTAAAATAAAAGATAAATTGAAGGGAGAAAGAAGTGAACGAAGAGATCGGAAGAGGGGCAATCAATGTCCTCAATGAGAAGTTGAAGGAATATCAGATTGACAATTCGTGTGAGAAATATACATTCCATTCGGTTTGTTCTTCCCCTTAGGCTGAATGGGAAGATGGATTCAGACCACAGATGTCAAGATGATAGACAGGAGTGACGGACTCACGGAGATTCTATTCACTGCTAATGAGTGCCAAGCACAATTCAAGGTTAGTTTCATTCATTTGTTTACTAATGAACATGCAAATTGGTGCGTGAATTAAAATAAAGCGAAACTTAGGAGATTGCCACTTTCCTCATCTGATTCAGAGTATCGTTCGTGCTCGTCGGTTAGAATCTGGAAGACTCAATGTCACTCTGGCTGCGAGTGACTTCACTCGATGGAATTCGTGAGTCTCCCCCTCCTCCCCACTCCTCCTCTCCCCATCCAACTCCCCTCCATTCTCAGATACGGAAACATGGCTGCTTGCATGAACTCGCGTGCTCCTCTCCGTCCTCTCTGTTGCTGCAGGTGGGATATCCATCCATCAGACGGGGCATATAATCATCTACCCTTGATGGAGAATAATGGGAAGGGATGACTCTTCGTATTGCTCATCCTCTACGCAGGATTTACGAATCAAAGACTATCAACACATTCTCACTCATCACTAATTCAGAGATCGTCCTCGACCGAGTACAACAATAGAAGCAACGACGATCCTTCCAACGACGCCAATGGAGACGTCAACGATGAGAGCCGAGAGAGCATCCACCAAGCAGATAAAGAAGAAGACGTCTTCCCTCCCTTCCCCCAATACTCCAATATCTTCAACTCCGAAGAGTTCAACTGTCGCAGCAAAAACAAAGTCGAAAAAGAACTAGGCAATTAATGATAAGTTAGGTGCATTTATTGACGGGTTCAATGATCTCCAGTGACAATTCCCATCTTCTACAGGGGTAAACGAAGGCCATTCAGTTGGGATCATCCTTATTTTCTTTCCTTTCCTTTTTCGTACTGTCAATTCGTTCTCGATAAAGTTCGGCTAGATTGTTTGGAGAGGAAAGAGATAACCTTGCCCAGATACGACAATAATTCTTACTCTCGATGAGAACCGGTAAGAAAGGGGAGAAACTATCGGCGAATTCACGCTTTTCTCTCTCTTGTTGTTCATTTGATTGAAACAATCGATGAGCAGGAAAATATTTAGTATTACTCGCAAAGGCACAAACGTATGTACAACCAGTATGATCAGATTTTCTGAATGGACAAACAATCTAATTGTTGATGGAAATCTTAGGGCAAGCATCGGCCAATTGGGGAATTCCCGCATTGACGAGGCAACCACACATCGTTTGAACGGAGGAAGTTGTGAGGAGACCAGAGGAAGTCGCACATGTCTTGAAGGTTGAGACGATCTGATTGTCAGATGGAAGGGAGAGACCACATCTGGAATAGAAAGAGATCAAAGATCAATTGGGGAGAGATCAAAGATCAATTAGAATGTAGATCAAAGAATACTCACGACTTTGTTCCACTGCATCCTCTGGTGCGAACACACTTGGAAATGCATCCAACAGCCTTACGAACCACCTGGGATAGAGAAGGATGAATGAGGAGTGATAAGAAGATGATATTGAGGTCTTGAAAGTGACTGCACTCACTCTTCCCAATGCGGCTGCTTCTCCTCCGAGTACTGATTGATTGAGCATTCCCGATAATTCACGGAAGGCAGCCAATTGGAGAGTCTCCGCGTATCTCTTGGGGACCATCGGACCGGCCGAAGCAGCACATCTGAAGGAGAAAAAGATGAAGAGAGAAGGGGGAGGGGGAGGGGGAGGAGGGAGGGAATATAAATGAATTGAACGCACACATCTCCGAAGTTGCTCTTGGCGCACTGAAGAGTGCTGGCGAAGCCAGGGAGTTTATCTAGGATGCATTGGCGGGCAACGGGATAGGAGACACCAAGGGATGTGAAGTGATTCTGACAACTGGAAAGAGAGAGAGAATGGATGATGAGGGGGAGGGAGGGGGGGGGACTCGTACCGATCAGCACATTGAGTGAGAGTATCAGCAATGTTATCGTAGCAGGGACCGATCTCAGCACAAGTGCATTGAGGAATCATCTGAGATGAGACGGAGAGAAGAAGGGAGGAGAAGATGAGAAGAAGCATCTGGAACAGAAGAAGGAATGACGGAGGAATGAACAGGAATCTCGATGGATAAACGACACAGAGTAGATATGGCTGCTTCAATTGACACGAATTCTCCTTTTGTATGCCATTTCTCATCTCCGCCCCTATTGAGAATCGAGCTGAAACTGATGGAAAAAGCGTGAAAAAGTGCTTGTATTGGTTACTCGTTAGGCGAGTTTCCCTTGTGGTCAACTTGAATCGGATAAGATAGATCAGTTTTTCTCTAGTTGGTCGAGTACCAAATGTGTAGAAACATTGCACGTATTGGTATGAATCATAACGGAAACGACGTTGATTCGGTCTCTTCGAGATGATCAAGGTTAGCTGGTCAAAGGCCACTTCTCATGTCCTTCATCTGTTCATTGACTGTTCTGATGGTCTAGAGAACGGGAATAAAAGGGCAAAGGGTATTGTCATCACAGACTTTCCAATTTTTTTCGGTTCGATTATTTCATTCACAGAAATATTAGTTCAACCATCTAAATCGCAGAGTACATGGTCTCCAGATGTTGAGAATCATTTCGCGATTCAGAAACGAAAAGATTCAAAAAGGGAGCCCCCCCCCCCCCCCCCCCCCCCCTGCAGTTCAGTTCCCTCTACACGAATTGGTCAGTTGGTGAACTTTCTAACCCTCCTCCTTCTCTTTCTTTCTTCTTTTCTTTACTCACAAACACGAAGGAGGTTCTCGACACTTTTCTCCTTCTTCTCATCCATTTTCATTCATTGGCCTTGGCCTCAATTCCTTCTGTAAGTACACCAACAAAACAGTTTGTGATTGAATCTTCTCTCTTTTTATCAATTCGGTGCATATTTACAGTAAGGCTGCGTTATTTACAAGTACGAAAAGAACCAGTGAGATTGAGTATCGATCCCTGCGATGATAATGGGGAGAAGGGATGATTAATCTAATTGATGGTGATACGGGGACAGATACGGTAGAGTTGGCTCATTCCCGCATTGGCAATGCATCCACACAGATCTCTGATGGCAGGAGTTGTGAGGAGACCACGGGACTGAGCACAACCCTTGAAGGTACGAACCACTTGGTTGTCGGAGGGAAGAGCAAGACCGCATCTGGAAGGAAGAACTACCGTAATCAGATTGTCGTGGTGGGAACCAGAAAGAGAAACTAACGTTTTGCTGCCTGCACATCCTCGCTGCTTCATGCACTTAGTGATGCATCCGAGTGCCTTCTTTGCCACCTAGAAGGAGACAAATTGATTTTTGATCTTTGGATGGACTGATCTACCTTGGATAGAACTCCCATCTCTCCAGCCAGTCCAGACTGGAATATCATCTCATTGAGTTCACGGAAGGCAGCCAATTGCATTGTCTCGGCGTATCTCTTCGGAACCATCGGACCCGGTCGAGCAGCGCATCTGAATGAGAAGAAGATGAAGAGGGAAAGGGGAGGGGAGAGGGGGAAGAGGGGAGGAGGGGGGGGGGAGGGGGACTCACACTTCTCCGAAGTTCTTTCTGGCGCATTCCACAGTGTCAGTCATAGCAGGAATCTTGTCGAGGATGCACTTACGAGCAGCCGGATAGGAGAGACCGAGAGAGGTGAAGTGATTCTGACACCTCAAGGGGGACAATCAGTGGTTCAATGGTCCTTCTCAGCTTGCAATGACACATGAAATGATTACCTATCAGCACATTGAGTGATGTAATCAGCCCCGTTGCTGTAGCATGGCTCGACTAGTGAGCATGGACATTGAGGGACCATCTGAGATGAGACGGAGAGAAGAAGAGAGGAGAAGATGAGAAGAAGCATCTGAAGGAGAAGAAGGAATGAAGGAGGAAGGAAAGGGAAAGAGAAGGATCTATCAGGCTCGCCATTTCGATCCTTCTTTTATATCTGAGAGAAGTAGCGCCAAAAAGCTCCGCCTTGAGAGGAAAACATCTATCGACGTCACTTGATTTCTGAGAGAGAAGAAGATGGAGAGAGAGAGACAAAGGGAGAAAAGAAGAGCGAAGAGAGGAAAAGACTGATCCCGAGTTCGTATTAGGCGAATACGAGGCATTCAATTGGTTTGAATTCTGACTCAAAATGAGACTGAGAGGCCATCTCAAGACTAAATGGTCTGCGGTTTACGACTATTACCACTGTGTTCTCTTACTAGTTCCATTTGCTCTCTCTCTCTCTCTCTCTCTCTCTCTCTCTCTCTCTCTCTCTCTCTTCATGCAGTTCTCTGACTCATTCTGCTGTGATTCTCATCATTTTCAGTTCTATTTCACTGATGGAATCAATTTCATAGACACAATCGTACATTTGGTCACCCCAATGGCCGCTCCTCTATGCCCACAACAGAGAAAAGAACTGGGTAAGAGGAGTAGGTGAGAGTAGTGGGAGGATAAGGGGGAGAGGGGGAGGGGGGAGGGGGGGAGGGGGGGGGGTAATGGGTGTGAAGGGTGTGATGGGTCTGTGCCATTGCCAGTTCAGCACACATTTGTACGCGTATTCCACCCGTCGAGAATAGCCTGTGATCGGCGAATGAATAAGGAATTAGTGATGAGAGATAAGAAGATCAACATCTCTCATGGGAAGCACATCCATACACACTTTCCCTCGGGGGGATTGATCAGACTAGAGGAGAGGAGGGAGATTGGCTAGTGATTGGAGATCCACGTGTTATCACTCAATCATCAGCAGATTGTTCTGCAAACTCCAGCCCAGCATCATCATACGTCAGTAGATGTATTTATTCTCATTATTAGATCTCTTGATAGGTGCACAGAAGCGTGTGAAATCCAATTGTGATGATGAAATAGTGTTTATCGAATCTCCTTGGTATTGTCTGTTCACTGGGGATAGCACTTTTCTCCCTTGCACGTGTAATTGGGAGGACACTGTCCCATCATGCACGCTGAAAGAGATATGTATATCAGAGATCAGAGATCAAAGACCAAAGTTCAACTGCTTACGTCCAGCAACGAGGGAGTCATCACAGGAGTCTCCTCGCTTACAGCATTGTCCATTCTGGCGGGATGATCCAGGAGGACATCTACCAGAAATGCAAGCTGAGAGGAGATAATCAATATTCCATCGAGTCCGTGACCTACCTCCGACGGGTTTGGCACATGTGGATGAAGAGATAGAAGAAATACAGACGTTCTCCTTGCAAGAGAAGCCAGAAGGGCAAGCACCTTTGATGCAGACTGTAGAGAGAGAAGGGTTACTGTAGATTGGTAAAGGGAACATAGATACGTCTCAATTGAGATTTTCCGATCTAGAGTAGAAACACATATAAATTGTATGGGGATGGAAAGCGATACTCAGATGGATTCTCATAATAAAGACGTAATTACCTCCGACTGCTCCCTTCAGTTCATCCTTGGTGAGGACAGCGGAAGCAAAGAGAGGAAGAAGGAGAAGAAGAATGAATTTCATTGAGATGAAAGGATGATTTCAAAATATGATCCACCCTCGCACTCCATCATCCATTTATAGTCAGTGGAGATGAGAGGCACCAAAAAAGATCCCTACATTTCCGGATGACGATTCTTGGAGTTGATATATGGCCATCAAAGCATCCCATTCAAACGTCGATTTCCATTATACGGTACGACTGAAACGCTGTGTATGGCCACCGTAGAGAGAGTGGAAATGAAGGAGAGTTCTGCATTCTAGAGTGTTTCCTTGTGAATTGGAAAAGAGAATAGGCAGGTGAGAAAACAGAGCTGAGAACTATAGTGAATTGAACCATTCAGGAAATTTTTTAAAAGTCACCAAGAATGCACTGCCTATCCTACGCGCAAATATTGCGCACGTTGGTTACTGTAATTAGCGTTTGGTCAGATTATTATCGGATGGTCAGACATATGACTGATTAATTTTTTTTTTTTCATCACTTAAATATTTTCATTTCGTTCTCCTTTCGAATTTTCGTATACTTTCTATAGTTTTTCATTTTATATTCATACTTCTCAGATAATGGGAAGAAAACCAGCCCCCGGTTCCACTCCCAAATTGACCAATTGGGGATACTGGAGAGAATGGCAGGCAATAGGGGAAAGGGCGATACACTTGACCCAGTCTGGCCATAAATCTCTGGTTATAACCGTTAGTGGAGATGAAGAACCGATCGTGACTCTCTATGGTTCACTCGCCATTGCAAGATCTTTGATGAAATCTAACTGGAATGGATAGTGACTGTAGACTGAGGACTGAGTGTGGAATAGTTCCCATTGTGGGATCACTAGAATTCGGAGAGGATAGAGGAGGGAGATAATATCCGTGCTGCCATTTTCACTATACTCGACCATGAGTTCTTCCCGGCTAAAGAGCACTATGTGAGTTATTCCAATGTGCAGAATATAATATAAATCATGACTACTTTTTAGAGCCGAGATCCACCCGTCTGGTGGCCAGTTGAGGTACCGTATTCCTCCTTCTACCATGGTAGAGAAGAGTCGACAGTCGGTGAGACAACTTCTCAATTTACTCTCAACACATCGAAATTGAAAATATTTTCCTATTCGGTATTCTCAATCAGGTGCTCCCCAACAGCAGATGAGCGTTGTCTTGGGAGAAAACAAAAAATTCGTCGATGCAAGGAGGAGAGGCGTAGTTGATGGGGATATGGCCAAGATGAGAGAGGTATACTTGAGACTTTTTGAGTTTACTCTTTGCAGATTTTATACAGATTTTATCCTGTCCTCAAGGCACTGGGCCTGCAGGATGGTAGCTTCGCTAGGGAGGGAGTGGGATCTTCGATTTCAAGGTGTCTGGGTCAAGGGATGAGGGAATCTTCTTTGGCTTGTTGGGTCAACTGTTGGAATGGTCTTGGTCGATCTCCATTGAGCTTTGAAGTAGATCATCCAGCCTCCGATAATGGCGAGTGAGTGCTGACGTGGACTATTGATTGACTCACGAGGCAGACTTGACGATCTGGGCCTTTCTTGACGGTAGATCACTTGAGTCGGTTGATACCCATCCGGGGTCTCCTCTTGAAGCGTACCAAGTGGGCGATTCTCACCGGGTTGCCCAAGCTGTCGGGTGAGGATTCTCTTTACTTTGAATAAAATATGTTCAGACGATTCGAATTCGGACTGAGAAACTGCCGAATGATGAAATGAAGGGAAGAGAAAAGAAGAAGGAGAAGGATATTGTCGATGCACGAGAGTCCCCGGTGAAGAAGATGCCAAGTGAGTGTTCAGTAAAAGATATTTTGATGCTATATAATTACAGAGGCAGTGACAGCAGTCAGAAAGAGAAAGAAGAGGGATGATCGGAAGGGTTTGCTTTTAGTTACAATTCAGATATTTAAATAAGATTCAACCTCAATTAGTGACTATATTGTTACATTTCGGAATACGATAGGTGATGTCCGTATAGTGAAAGAGAAATACTTTCTAGAGTCACTGTCTGATGACTCAACGGATGTGATGAGAGGAGGGGGAATCGGAAGAGGAAGAGGACAATTCATATCTCTATGATTACTGTATTCACCACGACGTTACTCATATATCTACGATTATTGTATTCACCACATATGATTCAGGACTAATTGGATCTCAATCGATCAGAGGGGAAGGAACGAGTGGGAGAGGAGGGGGTGAGAGAAGTCCTAAATCTACGATGACTGTATATTCACGTATTCACTTAAAACAATTCAGGAATGTCCTCATCTCAGGAGATGAGATCGATGGAGAGTGGAAGAGGAGGAGAAATGGGGATGGAAATGGAGGGAGAGAGGGAAGGTGGGCATATCTATAACTCTACTGTTTCAGTAATTTCATTCGTTTCATTCAATTTAGTATCTCATTCTGCCGACTCAACGGATGTGGTGAGAGGAGGAGGAATCGGAAGAGGAAGTGAGACAATTCATATCTCTATTATTACTGTAGTCACTAAAATGATTCAGGGTCCATTGGATATCAATCGATGAGAGGGAGGAGAGGGGAAGGAATGAGAGGAGGGGGTGAGAGAATGACTACGAAGGCTGTATTCACTATTCACTTCAAACAATTCAGGAATGTCCTCATCTCAGGAGATGAGATCGATGGAGAATGGAAGAGGAGGGGGAATCGGAAGAGGAAGAGGAGGTGCGACAATTCATATCTCTATGATTACTGTATTCATCACAAATGATTCAGATCAATCTGAGTTCCTCCCTCATATTCCCCCTGCAATGGGAGGATTCGCAGCAGCAGTTGCTAAAAGGAAGAGAGACAGGGACGAAATGGAGAGATGCGATGGGTGGCCGGAGGTGAGCGAAGATGAAAAAATAGAAAAGAGCAGAGGGAAAAGGGAAAGATTTAACTAAGATGATGCAGGCCACTCGCGCACCCATGCTCACTCAAGAAGAGAGAAAGAGACGAATGGGGCTAATGGAACATAAAATCTTCAAGGGGAAAAGTTTAGGATATGATTAGATTCCGAAATTGTTGTGTTTGTGTTCGAAATGTTGTTTAAACCAATCGTTGCAAGACAAAAGATATATTAACAGCACATCTCCCTATTCAACTCTCCCACTAGTTCAGATGCTAAACTCTACCTCTTGCAGATGGTAGAAGAAGTCTCGCCCAGAAACGAGAGAGAAACAAGAGAGCACTCGAAAAGAGGAGAGTCGGATGCCTATTTGGCATCACTAAAACTCACCAAAGCTCGCCGCTCTTGTTGCAGTCCAGTGAGTGACTGCTAACGAGGGCTTTCTCTCCCTCTTGCAAAACATCACCTGCGGGCGGGAGTCGAGCCTGCCTGCGGCGGCATGCCAGTCAGACACCATGCCCATTAGGTTATGGTGTCTGACTGAAGAACCCAATCCAGTCTCGACTCCCCGGTTCGAGCCCCACGATGGACCGTGTTTTGCAAGATGGCAGAAGAAGGCTCGCGCCCCAACCACTAGTCCATGCGTTCCCGGCGGTAGGCCGCCCTGGCCTAATAGGCATGGTGTATGACTGGCATGCCGACGCAGGCAGGTTCTTCTCAAATCGGTACCCGACTCGGACAGATGCCATATTGATTCTTCCCTTCCCGACCTACTTCACCCCGTGCGCACTGACGCAAGACACCATGCCCCTCTTGCAAAACATCACCTGCGGGCGGGAGTCGAATGCCGACGCAGGCAGGTTCGACTCCCGCCCGCAGGTGATGTTTTGCAAGAGGTAGAGAAAGCCCTCGTTAGCAGTCACTCACTGGACTGCAACAAGAGCGGCGAGCTTTGGTGAGTTTTAGTGATGCCAAATAGGCATCCGACTCTCCTCTTTTCGCGTGCTCTCTCGTTTCTGCGCGAGCCTTCTTCTACCATCTTGCTCTAGTTCAAAAGAGAGTACTGAGAGGGAGGGAACGCTAATGACCATAGGTCAAGCAACTTAAATCAGCCCAGTCCTTAGTGAACATTCAATACCATCTAGGAGAAGGGACAGATCAAGCCACATGATGCATTATCCCAGCCTGGATAGGAGCAAACACTCATTCAGAAGAATATACGTGCAGACAATTACCAATCATAGTCGGCATACTCATCTCCGATATCACTTTCAAACAGTTTATGGGACTTGTTAGTGACTACACTAACTCCTCCTTCCGGTTATTCACAACAACAAAAACAATTCAAGCTGTATAAAAATGTAGAGGGAAAGCGGGACAGCGTAAACTATTCATTCATCTCCTTCTTTCATTTCTTCGTGTGAATGCAAATATAGAGAATAGATTGAAATGTCCATTGGGAAGGATGAGATTGATTTATTGCAGTAGATACATGTTGCCAGATTCCCTCCAGTTCACTCTTCATCATTATCTTTATCATACAACAAATGAAAGGGAAGTAAGATGATTGACTCACCCTCGAGAGAAGAGGAAAGGAACATCTAGACGAGCTGATCCCATCCAAAAGAGAGGGGGGAGGGGGGACTGACCGTGTACTGAGAGACCTTCCCACATCACGAGCAGAAACTCTTCGAATCCGAGATGTACGAAGAATGAGACGAAATTGCAATCCATTGCCTTCCCTAGAAGACCCACAACGTGCGGATTAACAATGATAGAAGGAGGGAGGGGGAGGGAGAATTGTATTTTTTACTCACCTCGACTCGACGTCTCACCGAAAGTAGAAGAACCGAAGAGAAATATACAATATACCTGCAACAATCAAAGGTAGTCTGTTCTGAAGGTAATACCTCACTGAAGATATTCCTCTAATGTTCTCTCCAGACAACTCCATGATGCAATCGGGACGACAGAGCATGAAACGTCGTCACACGAGAAGAGATGCTAGAATGAGAAATTTAAATTAGTTCATAACTACAGATCTAACGAGAAAAAAGACCAGTCGGTGAATGTGGTCTGTGAACGGAGGCTTAGGCTCACCATGAAAATAGTCGATGCACAAAGAGCGTCGATGTCATTAGCTACGACGAGAACCACCTGCTGTAAGAGGCTTCTCTCACTTTTGGAAAATTGCAAATAGTATAACGTGAACATGTGGAACTTCTACTTGTTGAACTGACCTTCTTTCGGACAGCAGTGGAAGAATGTAACATTGGATTAATGAAATGCTAAACGGCTACAAGATTGTATATACAAGTCAATTTAGATTAGAAGGAAAGCAATCAAGTAAACTCAATATCCAGAAAACAAACAGACCTTCCTCACTCACCTTCTCAAACTTGAAAAGAAAAATATAAAGACTGAATGAAGAATTAACCTGAAACAGAGGACGCATTAAAATTGGGACAATACAAATCGCCATTTCGAGCAAACGCGAGGTGCAACAATGCCTCTGCACCGCGTAATAGAAGCATTGGACTCTGACCCACCTTTCTATGAAGAAGAAATAAGCAAACGATCGATCTATAATTGATAAAACGCGAAAATTGATTTTTTTAAAGAAAGTCTAAATTTTCGCGCCCTCTCATTACGGTAAGAAATTCGTCGTATGTCCTTAACATCAGGCAATTCCGTGTGAGACAAAATGACGCGCGATGGGTGGATACGGTGGCCCGTTTTGATCGATTTTCTTCAGTGGACATTATTTAATTATAAAAAATCGATTTTTTATAAAGAGTGACAAACAATATGTATAATAGTGCCCAAATATACTCAACAATACGACTATATTGAGGAATAAAAGCCTAATTTCACTAAGCGCAATATTTGCGCTCGTGAACACCCCCCCCCCCCCCCAGCAAACCTTGATGAAATAAGATATATGAGATACGTTGCGATTCTATTGTTGTTCCTCACTATCATCTCCTTATCCCGGTACTAGTTTCTTTACTCATAATCGATTCTTTTCCGAATGCTGCCTTCGCGAAAGCGAAAATCTACTCTCAATGTATCAATCTCACCTACCCGAGGTCGAATCCCGCAGGAGCCTCGACGACCAGTGAAGAAGAGAGCTGAAGAGATGAGATCCCTCTTGATCTGAGCATTGAGATTGATAATATCGATCTAGGTAGTGAGAATTGGTATGTCAACATTGTCCGTTCTAATGTAACTAGAATGTAGTCATATTCTTATTATATTTCCTTTATCACAAGCTGTACCTGGACCATTTTACAGTGCCAATAGCATCTATGTCGATAACTTGAAGAAGAATAAAGGCTACATCGCTGTTCTGAATCAAGGTACAACACTGTAGAGAGGGAATCTAACTAAAGTCGAATATAATAACACAGATCAACTGGCACTTGGTCTCCCAGACCACTCGGAAGGAGTTCTATATAAGGGGAGACAACTGAGATATCGTGCAGTGACTGTAGAGAGAATGAAAGGTTATTTTTAAAGGGAAAGGGATGTCCGTTACTTCCTAGATTCCAGAGACTATTATCGGTTACTGTACTTGCGATCAATCTCGTAATTCTACAATATATACACTGGGGGACTCACGCTGGATGCACCACGAGTCTCTACTTCAATCCGAGTGTTCCCACCTGAGAGCGGCAAGAGAGATGGGCTATGTAGAGGAGTGGATGTCTAAAAGAGAGGAGGTATTATACATTCTCATCACTACTCTGCATTCGATCTACTTCTACCCACAGGAGGAGAACGAAGATCAAGCAGAGGTGGAAGTCGACCTAGTAGAAGACTGTTTTTCCTTCCTCGAGAAACCTCGATTAGTCATTGTCAAGACCCCAATGTAATCAAGGAGTGGGAATCATCAAAGTGTCGAAGTTGAAAAGGACCTGCCTGGTTTGCCACAAAGAGTCGTGTATTCATGTGAAGTAAGTCTTGATATAGTCAAGAACACTAATGCATGACATACCTCAAGGAGAGCAGAGAGTGAGCAGAGGGAAGGAGGAGCTGTAGAGCCCATCGAAGATGAAGATGATGATGAGGAAGAGGAAGAGACGGGAGGGAGACACACTAGTCGAGTATTGACATCTGCAATGGAAAAGAGTGATACGTGTTCTCATGGGGAAGGTTGAAAATATACGAAGATATATTTGGTATAACATGATTCAGAGAAAATGATCTTCGATCATCGCGGGAAAGGAGAGAAGATAGTTGTGAATGTGGGGAAGAACCAATGCTGCAGTCTATCTCTCACTTCCACTCCCACCCTCTTCCTATCCGAGAAATACGGAATAGATCTTGAGTTCATAGAATTGTATTGCTCACTCTTCACATGTGCTGGTCTAAGTGCAAGTGGTAAGAGAGATGCTAGTTAATAATTAGGTCTATTCTAATCTTAGGCTACCATGCATCGAGAATGGATTGGGCGAAAGGAAGAGGAATCCCTCCTGAATTGATGATCAGTAGATCATCCTTCCAGAAGGGATGGAGAAAGTTTTTGGATGAACTGACCATTGATCCATCCTCCTTCACTTGTTCCATCTGTGGCGTCTTCCCCAATGCACTCGTGTGCGATGGCATCTGTTTGGGCTCCAGAGCAGATATAGGAGCGACGTTGCCCAATCGGCCAGATACTGTAATGAGAAAACATTAGATTCGTGAATAATCATTCCATTACAGCCAATAAGAACGATCGATCCTGGATGGCTAGGGAATAAGAGGGAACGATTTGAGCTTAAAGAGTTCTCTAAAGGAGTTGGAGGAATCCCCACAGGAACACCTCCTTCCTTCCTTCCATTCATTGAGAGTGCTTCTCTCCCCGATCAATCTATCAATCCTATCTACTCTGATCTGATCTTTCTTATGTTCGCTGATTCCCCAGTTCCCGATATTCTCAAGGTAAACTTTAGTTCTAGGATAATAGGGGATTATATGTATTCATCTTAGATAGGAATGGAGGGAGAGTCGAGGGATGTCATGCGTAGACTACTCGAAGAGAAGCACGACCTAACGGCTCTCGACCATGAGGAGCAACTAATCAGATGGTTCCCTCTTCTCTACAAGGCACTGAAGCCTCTATGACAGAATGGAAAATTCCCACCTCTCGTCGTCTCCCTCCTTGATTCCATCTGTCTCATACACGATCGAGTAACCTGAATTGATAGATTTTATTGAGATATATTTCATTGAGGTGTTCGAACAGTCTCCCCATCCTGATCACTTCTACGGACCCATTGAGGAGTCCCATTTGGACTATTTTCCCTCCTGGCCCAAGATCAGAGGACTCGCCAAGTATGACAGAGACCGGAGACGGGATGAAATGGATTGCTCAAGGAAAGACATTGGTTTGTCTCTCCTCCTTACACCCTATCTCTAAACCCTTTCTGATCTACAGTTGGTCATTCGACTCTTTCTCCTGGAGTTCTTCTTATGTGTTGCCCCCATAGAGTCACCTATGGTTTCTCCATCCTTGACTCGACGGAATCTCCTCGATCAGTCTTCCGGGTGCTAGCATCTCGCTTCCCTCCAGAGTACATGCCTGAAATTGTCATTTATGACAATTCATGACAGTGAATCAGATTATCTTTTAGGCTCCACTCGAAGAACCATAAAGGATGCTCCCACTCTCTGTATCTTAGTTCCTATGACGCTGATCCCTATATGAAGAGCCTAAACAGTCAATCAGCAGAGCAGACGAATGCTCTTCTTCGTCATGTCAATCACGTTCTCCCTTTTCTAAAACTTCCCCGTTTCACCAAATCTCGTGCACTCGTCCTCTCAAAAACACAGCAAAATAAGTGAGTATTAGCAAATATTTAAATCAGGTATCTTATACCTTACCTTACTTGTGTGATCGTCTTTCTTTTCTCTCTCTCTCTCTCTCTCACTTCTTTGTTCCCATGTGAATTGTCCCCTTTTGACTTCATTGATTTTACATGTTCTTAAAAGACCCTTTCAATCTACTTCTAAGTGGTGTTAAATTAATCAGGAAAAAATAACTCACTTGATAATCTTGCTATCATCTCTGCATTGGAGATATAGCATGTGACGGGCAGTATCATCCTTAAATATGACAGGATCGGCATGATAGTACTTGACTTTGAAGGAAGGAGAACAGCCACGAGATTCCCTTCAACTAATAATAATTTATCTACGCTCTTGGCAACTATTAGGGTGTCCCGTAAGTCTTTGCAGTACTTTTTCAAAAATTCTTTTCTCGGTGCATTCAATACTAATTGAGTCCCGCTACGCGATACTGTCTAGAGCGACCACTGTTCTTTCAATTTAAGAAAAAATGGAAAAAGTGAACCTCTAAAAAATGCATGAAAGTGAAAAATCGTGACCTAGTTTTTTCGTTCCTCGATTCAATTTTTGTTCGATTTTTTTAGTGATAGTGCATTATGTTCTCTTGCTTTGGTTTTAATCGGGGACTACCAGAGTCAACTTCGACTGAGTTAGAATTTACCGAAAATAGGGCTCGAAAACTCACATTTCAGCCTATTTCATCATAATTGGGCAATATTTACATAATTTGAAAGTGGAATAAATTATAGTTTGGGAATCCTCAATGAAAGCAAAAAACCATTCGAAAGTATACCATGTAGTACTCGAGAGAAAAAATAAAGAAAATAACTGCAAAGACTTATGGGACACCCCAATATATTCCAATCGTTGTGTAAACAGGGTTTCAAATATAACACATATCGGAGAAGACTTTCAATCCATTTGTATTGACAAGAAAACAGAAGGCATTTGAGGGCACATGAGCTAATAAAAATGAAAAAAAAAAAATAATGGTTTGGAAAAATATGCGAATTTCGTAACAATCATTAAATGGACCAACTCACTCGAATTCCTTGATCGTCGATGAAAAAGAGATTATCCTTCTTCTCAACACTCATTCCATTGCTAACCAGTGTAAAAAGCACTTCTCCACTAGATCCTCTCTGAAATGGAGAAAAAAATAAATGTTTCACCATCCTTCATGTGGAAACAAATCGAAATGAAAAATAAATAAACAGATTGGATTGGAGAATAAAGACTGGTTAGAACTTGACTCACATGCACTTTGTAGTCGTTGACTGATCCATCGAGGAATGTGACTGAGTCCGTTTGTAACTTGGCTTCCTCGTCGTCCTTATCCATGCCCTTCAATGCCCTATATTATATTTGACAAACAATCGGGAAAACAGTGTCAAGTTGAACAAGGGGATCGCGTTAAAGAAAAGGCTGATAATATATATATATATATATATATATATATATATATATCAAAGACGCGGCAGGCATGCGTTTATACACATTAAAAGATAAATTAGTAATGGTTGAATATTCGAATGGAAATTCCAAGCCGAAAAAACTAATCAATGCGCGAACATTAGACGAATTTAATTACAGTGGGAGCGCAATATTTGCTCTCGAATATCAGCGCAAATATTGCGTACCGGATAGGGAGCGCATCCTTACTCAAAAAAGTTAACAAGCCGTTACTGTAGAGCCGGAATTTGCTACCAGTCCGTCGTGTCATTTCGGTACTGTATTTGACGATGAAATGTTTATTGATAGAATTGCTTTCAAACTTTTTTTTAAACGTTATTCAACTGTTTTCGAATAACCTGATCATTTTATAGGTATGTTCTCGAGGAAAAAGGGCCGTGCTCGAGTTGACTTCGATCCGGACTTCGCGGGCATAAATACTGTGCGAACCTTCAACGTTCGGTCAGTTCACTGCTTTTAACAGTTGTATTATCACTTCGTTACTGTGGTAACCCGCTTTCAGAAATGAAGACAGCTGGCCCGCAAAGGTTCTGTGCAACGTGAAGGATTACGTTGCTGAAGATCACGACGAATATGACAAACAGCGTTAGTCTTGTCTTCGTTTTTTAGACTGGTTTCTCATCCCACTATAACTTTATTTCAGAGCACTTGTTCTTCGATTGCACCCTTCCCGAACCGAACGATGCTCAGTTATTCGGGCCGGAGGAAGTATTGTTTTCTGCCGGAGACATGAAGGTATGGTATGCCATGTTTGAATGGAGTTGAGTTGATGAGTTGCCTGAATTCACAATGGAAATGGTTGGAATCGGTTTCTCGAGTGCAGCTCACGTTTTACAGTTTTTTTCGAGATCTGAAAAAAATAAACATTTTAAAAGACATAGAGAGAATGGTTATGCATGAAAATCTGCCCTCAAAAAGTGTGGCTCTCCTACTGTAAAACTAAATGTGTGGAGTACCAGTACGAGCTTTCAGGTGTTGCAAATGACCACGACTGTGCCTACATTGGCCTTCGCCGCTCTCAAACTGAAAGAGGTATTAACAATTATTTATATATCCCACAACAATCAAGAATCTTTTAGAAAGAGCCATGTGTGAAACAAGAGAAACCCATCGCCCCCACTCCCAATGCGAAGGATGTCGATGTCATTGAGTCAGTATTCTTCTTTATTGATCTAAAAAAAACGACCGCTTCTATCTGATGTAAAGGTGAAATGCATTTATTGCAGATTGTCGGATGATGAAGATGCTGATATAATGGTAGTGGGAGAAGTGAAGAAGGCTGATCCATCCAGTGGTATGTGCAATACTATATTTATCCCTTGAATGATTCTTTCTAGCCTCACGTACGACTCTCCAACAGAGACAAATCAACAAGAAGGCGGATATCCTTTCTGGATTTCTCAAGAACAAGGGAATTGAGGAGACGACTGTGGAGATTGAGAAGGACAATTGGCAGGGTGATCGTATCAGTGAGTTTAGAGTCTAGTATCTCCAATCAATATGGAGAAAGGAGGGCGTTTATTTCAGTACTGGATAACCATCTGGATAAATATGTAGAAGTGAGCACTCAAGAGAATCGACTGAAGACTAGATTCATACTCAGACTGGGTGATCCGGTAAAAAGAGAAGAAGTGAGAATGTGATGGTATCCACTGATTTCAGAAGTATGTCGATAATCTTGTCGAGCCCATTCCAAAGACGAAGAAGAAGAAGAAGAGGACGGTGAAGATTAAGAAAGTGAAGAAGGAGAAGGTGAAATATCATACTATAATACTCATTCACTTTTTTCATTTTAGAAACGAACAAAGAAAGTGAAGTTCGATGTGCCCAACAAAATGAGATCGCCCTCTCCGATTCTCTTTCATTTCTCGGTAACGACGGAATGGGATAATGGAGGATTAAGTTAATTGCAGAGTGATGATGATGCTCCTCTCCTTCCTAAGAAGACTCAATCAAATAAAAAAGTGAATTAATTATACTAATTAGTTATTTTATTGATTCCTCTTGAGAAAGTACCTCCAGCTGCTGCCCCGAAGCGATGTTCAAAGTCCACGAAGAAAACGGAAGATGTATGACTCATTCATTTATTAGTGGTATTGTCATACTTATTAAGGGAGCCTCGAAGGTTGGTCTTCCTGCCTCAGAATTTTTCGTCCCAAGAAAAGGTACGAGAGTGGACGAATTTAGTTGAAATATATGGATATTCCAGATAACAAACTGAGACATGCTAATCTGAGCTCCCTTTTGAAGACTAAGGAGGTATCTAATTTGATTGAGTGATGATATCCATTAGATAGTGTGATAGAGATTGAATGAATTGAGGCTGAACAGCAAAAGCAGAGTCTACTGAGAAAGGTGACGGAGAGGAAAGCGAGGGAGGAAGAATTGAAGAGAATCAATGAGAAAAATAAGAAGAAAGCCGATCTGAAGGCTCGTATTGAGAGTGAGAAGTTGAGAATGTCAAGGAAGGAAGGAGTGCCTCCTAAAATCGACCTGGTGAGATACAATAATGGATGGAAGATGTTATTAGTCTCTTTGTAGAGTGAACCGATGAAGAAGAAAGTTCGTCTAACACAACCGGAAGAGCCAGTCGATTACGTCGGAGTACGGTAGCCAATTGAGAGATGTGATAATCAATAGTCGATTGTAGACAATCACGGAGGCAATGAATGCTCAGAAAGCAGTGGGTAAAGTGGCCGATTCAGTCGATGAAAGGTATACTGTAGATAGATGCATTGATGATGAATGATCTTATTCCAGTCCGAGGAAAGGCAGAGATGAGTTAGTCCTCCCGAGGTACTTTTATCGATCGATTGTTGATATAATATTATATGATTTAGAATGAATGATCAACCGATGATTCCCCCTACCGTCCCTCCACGATTCCCAGTACAAGGTGATGATGTGAGTATTGTGGAATGAGGATGATTCATTATTGGAGAGATTGGACAGGATATGGACATCTCTAATTCACCCGATGGGAGTCCGAGAGTCGAGTATTCGAGGGATGATCCAGTCTCATCCATTCCAAGTGATGAAGGAATCCAAATGGATAGAAGAACAAGGTATGGTAGAAAGAAGACGAGATTGAGAGATATAATGGAGTGATACAGATTGTATGGAGATCACTCACCAACGATTGGAGGGAACAATGAAGTAATCAACGATCACATGGAAGATCGAATGAATCACGTTAGCTACCCTTTTATATTTCTATATTTAGTATATGCTCTGCAGGATGTCACGGATCTCGCTAATATCATGGAAGGAGCACACTATAACGAGCGGAGTCCTGGAGGTAACCGAGAGTTATTGGAAGGGGGCACTAGGCAATTTACTCTCTACTTGGGGATATTACCATTTTAATGGGAATGAATAACTTATGGGAGTATATCTTCATTTATTTCAGCATCATATCGATTCAATCGATTGGATGATATCAAGGTACCAGGTAACTGAAAAGAAAAATGTTATAATTTTATTCCATAATTCCAGTTATTCATGCGTCGCTTTCAATTAGCGAAATAGAAGACGAAAGACTAAGAGGGAGGGAGATAGTAATGATCCCAACTGATCGGATGGAGAATGATAATGGAATCGAGTCTGCCACTGATCCTCGCAGACTCCCACTTATCTTCCCATCTCATAATGTAAGTGAAGGAGAGTCCATACTAATTTTCCTTTCGCTTACAAATATCCTTTTTTTTTAAGTGTCCACACTATGGTATTTAAGGCACACTCGAATTTCAAGAGCACGCCAATCGCACTCAATCTGGCACAAGATGATTACATTCTACCCGTTACGAGGAAGGAGGTACACTCAGTCATTCATTTGTTATTTCAGTATATAAATTGGAACTAGATATTGTTTGACAATATAACTAATGTATAAGTGGTTAAGGAAGCGGAAGATAAGGTGAAGAAGAAGAAGAAAGGAGTGAAGTGGGGAGAGAATGACACTAAGGAGTTCAATCCAGATAATGATGATGAAACCGTGGTGAGGAGGGATGAGAGGGAGGGGAACACTGTACAATGTCTGATACGATATCTGTCTTTCCTTCAGATACCAATCGATATAGAGAAGGAGAAAGGGAAGGAGAAGGAGAAAGAGAAAGAGAAAGAGATATGTACGGGGGTGAAAGAAGTTGGAGGAAGAAAATACAATATTGTCAAGGTAATCATCATCTTCCTACTCTCATTTATAGAATATTGATCATCATTTCTCAAGCACTTGTTAATTGCAGAAAGTGGTGGCCGATCCCCATCCTCTTCCCAAACCGAAGTCGTGTCTCAAGCCGACTCCCCTTCCACCACCAATCGATCCAGCTTCCCTCCTTCCTCCTCTTCCTCACTTCATGCGACCTCCTATGGGGGGAGCTGCCTCTCCAATGGAAGAAGTAGACGACGACGATGATCCATTCCAATTCCCCAATGGATCTATCTACCGTAACCCTCCTCTCAAACGCATCGATTCCATACGGATCATCCCTCCTTCCTCTCTACTGAGTAATGGAAGAAAAGACAAGCTACGTGATTTCGTGTCCGATCCTGGATATGATCTAGATGGAAAGAAGAAGGAAGAAGAGGAGAGAAAGGAGAAAGAGAAGAAGGATAAGGAGAATAAAGAAAGGAAGGAGAAGGAGGAGAGAGGGAGGAAGGAGAAGGAGAGAAGAGATGAGGAAGATAAGGAGACGATCCTATGGAGTAAATCATCTCCTAATGTGATGGAAGGGCCATCATCATCCAAGTGGACGGACGTTAGAGGAGCAGTCAAGATGAATGAGGGTGAGGATAGGAGGGGAGGGGGGAGGGGGACAGACTGTCGAATGTAAGTGTATCTGTCTCAGGTCCATCCATGTCTTCTCTATCAATGGCGAATGTGATGAAGCCCCCATCGACGATTCCTACTTATGGTAAGTGAACTATTCTGATGGAATGATTGAAGGAATTGTCTGTTTAAGGTGGAGTCAGTTCATTAATCTACCTCAATAAGATTACTATGAAAGCTCCCCCAGTCACATCGATGTCATATGAGAAAGGATCGGAGATTGTGGGAAATAGAGCTCCCTTGGTGGGTTACTCTTGCCATTATGGATATCCATTGATGACCATTCTAGCCAAGCTACTATGTTGATGATGTCAAGTATCAATTGGAGATGAGGAATAAGATTATCAATGAACTGTGTATCCATCAATCGATAAAGGAAGGTCAAGAGAGAGAATATCCTGCTAATAATACACATCCCACGGTGAGTCGATGAGATGAGAAGAGAATATCAATAGTCAATGGACATAAATAAGAAGGAAATTGATCATATTTTCAGTGGGTAGAGCAATTGAAGGAAGCTGATAGATACAAGAATGAATTGACGAATCTTGAGAAAGAATGGAAGGGTGAGTGATTATGAGTAGAATGAGATGATGGTGATTGAATGATTCCAGAAGACGGCATTCAACCCGTATGGCTACAATCTCTCAACTGTGAGACTAAGTTCTCCTTCCAGTGAGTCCCTATATTTCATGGTTCTCTCCCATCCATCTTCCATTATCTTGCAGACACGATGCAGGACTCTACTGGCCAGTAGTCCAGGCTACAGATCGAATCACCAAGCACGATCCCGAGTCAGTCTCACACTCCCACATCCACTCTCCACCTATCTATTTATTCCTCACTATTCATTTATTTTTAAACGTAACGTTCTCATTCCAGTTTCGAATCAATGGACGTTCTCCGTCAACTGGGGAACAACACTCATTTCGCCACTGAGAAGAAGGAACTGGTGAGTGCCCTCTATCTGTGTTCACTCTCCATACAATATCATGTTGTTGTTCAATTGGAATTATGCAGCTGGGAATGGAGACTCGTCTTCCGAATGGGATGACACACAAAGAAAGATTCGATGCATTCTTCACTGGAACCAACTTGATTGGTTCAACCAAGGTAAGCACTGTAGTCTTCATCCAATGGATACTTGTGTTATTTCAGCCCGAAGGTCGATTCAAGAATAGACGAATGTACTCGAGAATCTTTTCCACCCAATCAGAGTATGTTATGTGATTTTATCTTTGCATGAAGTAATGGATAGGTTGCTCGTCAATATAAAAATAATATGATATTTTTAGAGAGGAGGCGCGTGAAATTCACAATGAGAGGATGAAGAAGGAGAGTCTTCTGTTGAGAGAACACGAAGAAGTGATGAAGAAGAATGCACCTATAGGAGTCACCATTACATCATGCAGATGTGAGTCCTATATAATCGAAATGATATTTTGCTCTTTATACACATCTTAAGATATCCCCAATATGAATAAATGTGTTATCTGAGTGGATCTGATTGTGATGATATTGCATTGCAATATTTGCAGTGTCGGTAGATCGACCCGCTAACTTCAGAGATTTCCCCAGTATGATCCAGTACTACAAGGATGACAGATACGAAGCGAATAAACCATTCGTAAGTTGTATTCCAAATAGTGGGTTGGGTATTTTAAATGAAATTAGGCATAATTTAGAAAGTAGTGACTGCACAATAGTTTGTAGTGCTATCCTCTCTCTTATTCTCAGAACAAATACGATTGGTACTGCAATCAACCTGCCTTCTTCCTTCCCTACACTGAACGAGCCGGATATCTCTGCGATGTC
Organism: Pristionchus entomophagus; assembly: GCA_036245825.1. Lineage (NCBI taxonomy): Eukaryota > Metazoa > Nematoda > Chromadorea > Rhabditida > Neodiplogasteridae > Pristionchus > Pristionchus entomophagus. Next base: position 20,304,059 of record BTSX01000001.1, on the reverse strand, counting down.
ATCAATCACTTCAATAAAGATTACAATGAACTATATGAGGTGAGCAGATTGATCTACCATCCATTTCATTCATCGATTCACTATTAACCTCGTAATTTGAGAGTTCAATCTGGGACTCGGACAGATGGGAGACAATGATCACTCTGGATAAGGCTGCCTTTGTTGCCTCTCAAGTGAGTTATCAGATGGAATCCTTTCTCATTGATTAGAATGGATGGATATAAGAGATATTGAGTTGTCAATGGATCAAATGGAAGGATGGAAGAGAGTGGCTGTGAGTGAGAAGAACTATATCCCACTTCTCTTGAGACACAAGGAGAGAATCAGTCTTATCGAGGTACGCATTTCCCATTCTCATTGTTCTGTTGATGAATGTCCTTTGCAGTCTTCTTCTTTCGATCTCGACAAATACAGGGAACTGAATGTACTGATTCCTCTCGAAATACCATACTTCCATCAAATCATCGATTGGATATCCAGCATCTACAAATGCATCAGTTAGTTTGTCCATTCTTAATCACTTTAATTATTGATTGAATTCACAGAACCAATCTCTGAGTGGAAGATCGAGACTGCACTTGACTCGGCCTTCCGTAAGATCATAATGGAATCAGATGAGAAGGATAGAAAAGGAGAGCCGATGAACAGAAGAGAAATCTTCTATGAAGCGTATGTATTTCTTCTTATTAACTTTCGTACCGGGGATTTCTTCCGAAAATCAGAAAAAAATTATTAATATGATTGCAAGGGAGTATAGGTACGGTATTTACCATTGATTATCAAATTTGATAATAATATTTCCATTATAGATACAAGTATGCGAATATGATTGGACAATCAAATGTAAAGAAGTCTCGATCTCAATCCGAGATGGTACCAAAAGATAGAAGAGGAATGTGGTAGGAAAAGATAGAAGAAGAAGAATATAATTTCTATTTCCACCGTTTTCTCCTTTGTGTTTTTACTTGTTCTGTTTTGTTAGAAATCTATATTATAAACATAAGTATCCCATTGTGTATAGTTCTTAGAACCATTCTTTCTTTTCTTGGTACGCCCGTGAATCTACGGAACTTTCGATATATACCACGCCTCGTTTGAACCTCTAGCTCTCAGAAGTTAGTACGCTAATTGTTGCATTCGTTGCCTCATTTATCTTCTGTGTCGATGTTTTCTGTTGATAATGATAAATGGTTTCTGATGGGTCTCCACGTCTCATTCTATCTTGATTGGCGTTTATTTCGCGTGACTTTTATCTTCCCTTTGTGCTCCTTACTCCACTATCGACTTCTCTCTTCAGTGTATAGTGACATCGTCAATCGATAGAGAGAAGACGACTTATTTATTGATCGAATTGATCAAGAATGGAGTCGGAATGGGCGAGATTCTTTACTCTCGCTAGCATTCCAGATGGAATAGCCGCAAGGTTTGGGTTCTTTCTTTTATTGAAGCCATTTTAATGGAATGTTTTTATTGAAAATTAAGGATTCCCTTAAACATTGCTGTTTCTTCTCTGATTTGGAGCCGTCTTTTCTCTGTCCTGGATTGACATTGACTGATTCTCAGATATGCTGCATCATTCGCTAAAAATCGAGTGACTCGTGAGATGTTGGGAGATCTGGATAAGGAGACACTCATCGATCTGGGAGTGACCACGGTTGGAGATCAGGTGAGGGAAGGAGGTATTGGGGATAGACTAAATGAGTTATGCATTCCTTGTTCCCTCTTTGACCATTGATCCATTCAGATTGCCATAATGAAGAGAGTGAAGGCCGTTGCTGCAATGGAGAAAGTGGGATCGGGACAGATTAAGAAGAATACTGGTGAGGGAAGAATTGATTATATTTTATTTATTATTAACTAGCCGAGCTACGCTCGCTAGGGGTACGCCGTAAGTTTTTTTAATTAGAGTTAGTTGTCTAGCCTTTCTTAATGCTGCAAAATCCCCCTGAAGACTGTCAGAAAAAATACCACCCTGATGACTGTCAGAAAAATTACCACCCTTGTCACTGTCAGAAAAAAATACCACCCTGGTCACTGTCAGAAAAGTTATCACAGAGGCGACTGTCACCCCTCCCCTTCACGGCTAGAGATCCCATCGATACCCAGGCAGAACGACCCGGTTCTGGTAAAATTCCAGTTGGAAACACAACCATGCCGGGATTGACACTCCCCGGCATGACCCGAGCACAAGAAAATTATTGCAAAACTTTTGCACCGGCGGGGATTCGAACCCGCGTTGTCATGATCGCAAGCCCGATCTTGCAACCACTAAACCACGCTTTAAACTTAATAATGCCCTTCAACCAAAACACGGTTCAAACCGTCACGGGTCACTCTACACGACTGTCACGTCTATTTGGCACTCCCTCTTTGTAGAGCCGAGAACGGTGACCGAACTCTGAGAATTTCTCCAAAAAACGTCGTATTCCGCACAATAGTACCCCACAGTAACGGGCCGTGCTCAGCAGCCTTTGCCCTAATCGATTCAACCAAAGCATCCATCGATTCCCCGATGTTTTCCGCACCTTCCACTTGCATCTGTTAGTCCGTCCCTCCCCAGCTACTATGAATGTCAACCGCCTGAATAGCGATTGCTCCAAACGCCAAACCTTTACCCGGCCATATCTCGCTTCTTAGTGGTCCTACAGGGTCGATTCTCAGCATAGCTGACTTTTGTTTCTTATAGAACTCGTCGAGAGCTTTCAGAAGCAACCCATATGTCAGGTGTTTGGTTCACGGGGGCGAGCTGGACAGTCAGTTGAAGGGTCGAAAAAAGAAAAAAGTCGAGAAAAAGTCTCAATCATAGTCTCATATTCCTTGTGGTTCTTCATATCCCCTCTGACGTACCTCTATCTCTCAGTGACTGTTCCTTCCTCTCGTTCCTCTCGTCCTCCCATCTCTGCTCCTTCGATGGACGATCGATTCACGGCACTCGATGATAGATGCGCCTCCGTTCAAAGAAGAGGAAAACCACCTCCTGATAGGTGAGAAGAACCTCTCATTTGAAATGAGAGAATGATCAGAGAAGTTCGCTCAGATTATATGAGGAGATATCACAATATTTAAGATAGTGTGAATATAAGAATGATGCAATAGCTTGGTTTCAGACACGAGATCTACCATGTGAAGATGCCTGAGGGAAAGACTGCCAGAACGAGGCAGATATTGCAGAAAGTGGAAGCATTGAAGAGATCGGGTAGGCATGTGATAAGAGATTGGCCATATCAAATAGGAAGATACATATTTGAGAAACTACGTATTAGAAAGCACGGGTGTTGTTGCAATTACATTCATCAATTGGGATACTTATTTGAATTGTTAATGTTGTCAAATCACTGCCCAGTTATCTGGTATTCGGTTTGATTGGACGGGAATGTAATCTGTTCACTTTCAGGTCTACACGCTCGTGGAACATCTGGAGTGAGAAAGGCTGGCCAGGCAGTGTTGAGTGTGGCAGAGCAGAGGGAGAGAGACATGGGTAAGGGAATACGAGAAGGAGTCTGATAGAAAGACTCCGATCTAAGAATGAAATTACAAAGGAAATAGATTGAATACGGTATGATCATTACCTTTCACTACTTTATTGATGACTGATTTGGGTTATGAGATGTTGATGATGAGTCTGTGATTGTAGAAGTGTCATCGACTACAGGAGGGAGATTGGGAGGATTGCATGTGGATAGACTGGGAGGAATCAGAGGAACCGGAAGAATCATCAAGAAGAGAATCATTGGGTCAGTGAGGGGGAGAACCATCCTGGATGGTCCATCCATATGACCATGGAGTCAATTGAATGAGCATCCATGATATGGATATATTACCCTTTCTAAGTGCATAGAAACTGCCATAGAATCACTCAATTTTATGCTTTATGGTAGGAAACATTTGTAGCCTTTCCATCTAGAGCTACACAGTAAACTATCCCCCTCTTACCAAAAAGCATCACGGCATGAGTTATTATAGTGTTATTTGATGAATGGTGGTAAAGGGTGGTAGTTGCAGTGGTGGGAGTGTCCCCTCTCTCTCCTCTCACTCGTCTGGTCTCTTTGGGGCTGCGATGGCTGTGGCTGGATCAGGACCGGTCGTCATGAGGAAGAAAGTGAGAGTGGAGAGAATTGAGGGAGCAAAGGGAAGACTGCCATCGGTGAGTCGAGGAGGGAGAGGAAGGGGGAGGGGGAGGGGAGGGCATCAAAGGACCAATGTTACGGATATGATTACAGGTTACTCTACAGTTGGGAAATCGAGTGAGAGTAGTGGGAAATGGAGCAGGATCTCTTCAGAAACAGGTAAGAGGAGGATCTACAGTAGGGTTGGCTATTCGGGGTTAATGGGGCCGTTATCCCGCGTCCTCTCGCGCAAAGGATAGCGGGCCCGCGTCTCTATTACGGGCCCGCTACCTTCAAAGGGAAAGGAGGAGGAAGGGTAGCGGGCCCGCTGCGTTTTGGAGAGAGAAGGGGGTTCCGAATTAGCCCCGAACAGCAAGATTTCCGTCTGTAATCTCACAACACATATTGGTTTGTTATCATAATTTGTAAAATTACGCAAACCCCTTCTCTCTCCAAAACGTAGCGGACCCGCTACCCTCCCCCTCCTCTCCCCTTGAACGCGCACTCGTAGCGGGCCCGTTATCCCTCTATCGTTTAGCCATCCCTAATCTACAGTATATCGATTGATTGGCTAGTTGTGATCGCGTTTTCACAATTTCTTCTCAAATATACGTTGTTCAGGTGGTGGTAGGAGGAGGATCGAGAAGGGGATTGACGGGAAGAGTTCATGGAGGAGGAGGACGGAGGGGAGGAGTTGTGGTGAGTTGAGGGGAGGGGAGGGATACTGTAGAAATCGACCTGTAGTATTGATTCTGAAATGCTCATTAGTGAAGTTAACATTGTCATAATAGTAAAGATGTTCCTAGTAAGGATCATAGATTAAAATACTGAATTGTAGGTAGAATACGAGGATGAGGGAGAAGAAGAGATGGAAGAGATGGAGGAGATCTATGAAGAGGAGGAGGAGGAAGTGGAGTATGAAGATGAAGAGGAGATCCAGTATGAGGATGAAATGGAAGGCGAGGTCTGCTTCATTCAATCTATGTTCACTAGGTGTAAAGCAGTTTCATCTTTATTATTATTCTTTTTTCGATCGATATGTACGTGAGATTTGATTGATGGTATCCTAACAGTCCTAATATAATGTCAGAAACTATGTTATATGATATAGGATGAGTCTACTCTGGTGGTTGGTCCTTCCTCCTCTCATGGATCATCTCGAGTCCAGACCAGATATATCCCTGCCAGACAGAATCATTCACACACAAATACGAGGTGAGGAAAATAGGAGTTATACGGGTGGGGTATCATATGATAACTCATTTCTGTTGATGTCAAGGTTCGATTTTGAGCACATTTTTGATGTCCCGTAGAAATCTAAAATGATACACGACCGGGTTAGAGTAGAAGGACATGAGGGGCAAGGATTGTGGATGAAGCTATGGAGGAAGTTGGATATTCAAATGACTCATTGATATGGTATTGTTGAGACGAGCGCCAGTGGTTGAGAGGAACTCCTCTATCTTCGACCGAATACAATTCACTCGATGATCATCCCATCTATAAGCTGAGTCTGTCCATTTGTTGCGAGTATCTCTCAGATTGTTATGCTTTCCCTTCCAACTTCAACGTCCCCGATTTTGGTCTCAAGTTGTAACTTATTTATGATCAATCATAACCCATAAACAATTGTCACGTTTATTAGAAAACTATTGTAAGAGCGGCTTGACTCGACTCTGGATAAACTTATTTTCCTATGAGAATTTGAAATTTACACTTGAAAACAAAGTATAAATCGTTTCTCTTCTCTGTTGGAATGAGTTCTTCCTTCTTTCATTCCATGTTGGAAGAGTGAATGACCTGCATTTATCTCTGTCTCCTTTCATTCCAAATACTCTCCTCTTTTTGTTCCTACGTCCTCTCATTCTTCTCCCTGACTACAAAGGTGTCGAGAAGGGAGAAGTCTCTTCTCCTTTGTATCTTGCACTACTTCATCCCTTGTACTACTCCTAGATGCTGCTCAACATTGGATCAGACGTTCCAAAAGAATATTATCAATACTTAATTTGAATAGATATATCCTCTTCCACTCTCTCCTTCTAATTTATTCATTGAGAGATCTACATGATGACGATGTTTTCATTTGATGCTTCTCTTTTCTGCATTTACTAATTAGGTTTCAATTTTCGTCTTCTTTTGACGTATTCACTAGAGAAGGGAGAGGGAGTCTCTCCATCTTTCGCGTAGTTCCTCCCCTTCTACGATTTCAACAACGGAGAGATTCGAAGATACTCGTGTAACCGGAGATACGCCAGTATTATTACTAGAGGGAAGAAGGGAAGGGAGAGATGCTATTGTGTTGAATCTAGAGAGAGACGAGAACTCTCCTACAAGAACTCGTATCATTTATTGTAACTGTACTTGTATTCTGTTGATGGTCTCCCCCCCCTCCCCCCCCTCCCCGTCATCCTCTACCTCTCCATCCATAGAGTAGCTTCTCCTTGTAAGGGATAGAGGCTGTACACACTCGAATTCTCTCCATATCCAGAGGGAAAAGGAAGAACGGAGTCAATGGTCCGTAGAGAACACTGCATATTCCCCTCATAGCTCGTCCCCCCCCATCCCGACTCCGCCCCCTTCTAGACCCCGCCCCTTTTCAGAGAAAAGAAGTAGACTACTTACTACTTGGTGGTGATGGAGGGGTCTTCCCTGCTCTCTTCCCCTCACCAATTCCATTCAATTATCATACTCATTAGGTGGTGGTGGCATTTCTCTCTCTTCTCACCTACTCTCTCTCTCTCTCTCTCTCTCTCTCTCTCTCTCTCTCTCTCTCTCTCTCTCTCTCTCTCTCTCTCTCTCTCTCTCTCTCTCTCTCCCTATTCTCTATTGAGTCAACGTCCCATTCTGATCCCTTCTCATCTTCCTTCTTTCTTCTCTTCGTTTCTTCCCTTCTCACGCCTGCTTATAGAAGATGGTCTGCAACTTATCCAGAGGGGGGCGGACTCCCCTCTCCCTCCCTCCCCCCCCCCCTCCCCTCCCCTCCTCCCTCCCACTTGAGATGGAGAAGAGGAAGGGATATCAGAGATTGAGGGCTATTCCTCATTGAACTCTCCTCGTTCACACGTATTCATCAGATTCGATCATTGCACCGGATATTCGAGACCTCCTCCGTTAAATCCACCACTTTTTAGACACCCAAAGTAGTCAGGGAACCAGATTTCACGCTTGAAGGAAAATGATCTCAGACTAGGAATACTCCACTTACTTATAATATTCTGTGGGTGATCGATTGTATCTGAGTACTTCGGAAACAGATTCATCCTCTTGCTTCTCTTCTCTTCTCTGGTTACCCTATCCGTGCAAGTGACAACTCCTCCTTGTGTTAATGGGAAGGGAAGAGGAAGGGGGAGGGGGGAGGGGGGGGCATGAAATGCAATCCCTGCCCCCTTGTGAGAGAATGAATGAGTGGTCACATCATGGTATAAGAGGAGAGGGCACCTCGTTTCCAGTCTTCGATTCAGACTGAAGTCAGACGACGATAGTATGAATGTAGTCGGTTGGTTGCACAAGATAAGTCTCATTGTACTCCCTCCTTCTTTGTGATTTACTACTTCCTTGATCTACCTTGATTCTCTCCATGTCTTTCTCCTTCTCTGTTCCCTTCTCTTCTCCCTTTATGACTCCGCGTTTCACCTCCGACGAGAAAGGTAAAAGTAGAAGAGCTACGCAAAAAGCCTCAACGAAATACGAGTATTTCTTCCTCAATTGGCCATTTTCTCGACTCTTTCTATTTCTATCCGCAGAATTCGATCTGTCCCAGATGGTTGTAGGATCTACCAAAGTAGCAGATCGCTCTCAATCAATCGTCATCCAGAGCCAATAACGAGGAACGAGTGCTCATTCAAGCAATTTGGATGTGAGAGGAGGGAGAATAGCTCTTGTGATCCCTTTCCCCCCTCCTCCCCTCTCTCTGATTCCCTTTGTGCCGTAGTCCACAACGAGAAGGTTCGAGCACGCTCCCCCCTCCTCCTCCTCCTCCTCTTCCCCCCCCCCCCTCCTCCTCCTCTTCTCCCATCTCTCCTCCTCCCTTCTCCTCTCAGACATCATTTGTACGTCCATCTATTATTGGGACGCTCTAATTGACGACATTAACGATGCCTCCTCTGGTATTCTCCCCCTTCCCCATAATGCCAAGTCTCATTCCACCATTCCAACTGTTCATTGCCTCATTCGTATATCCGATTGATTGATCTTTGATCTTTCCTCTAATCTCAGCTGTCTCTCCTCATCGCTCAATGCTCCGAATTCTCGGTTGAAATGGTGAGGAATGCGCCTGCGAGTTCTTCTTCTTCTCTGTGCTAACCTCGCTAATCTATCAGGTATCCAATCATTTTCATTCAAAGAGATGATCTAGAGAAAGTCTGGCCGAATTTCGTGTGAAAGATTCTGCAAAGGAAAACGTGTGAATTCATTTTATAGTGAGGGGAAAGGGCGTGAAAACATGTGAAGGGACGAAGGAGGATGTCATTCAATGGAAGTAGTGCACCTAAAGGGGAATGAAGAGAAGGGAATACACATTGACTTGTCCTTCAATAGACGAGACTCAGACTGACCTGTCACAATACCAATATTTAAAAATAAATGTGACGTCGAGAAAGAAAAGTTGGCTTGACAAGGGCGGAACAATGAGAAGAGAAGGATCCAATTAATTAGAGAGAGAGAGACGCTTAGAGTGAAGAAGAAATAGAAGAGGAAAGAGATAAAAGCAGTAATAGAGTAGTAGATGGAGAGCCTCCCGTTCATAAATGATTCATCCTTGCCTCTTTCCACTCGGACTAGAAAGGCAATTCCGTCAGTCGAAGAGATCAGGCTAATTCAGAGTTAGAAGGGGGGGGGGGGGAAGGGGGGAACTGTCGGTCGATAAGGGAGATCCATCTGTAGCCGTATTGAGAGAGAACTGGATACTGTGACTCGCACCTATTAGCATGACGTGTTTTTGCCTCAGTTAGGAATTCGTGAACAACTATAATAAGTGAGAAGGGGGGAAATGATAATCGGAATAGAAAAAGTGTTGTTTCAACAGTTAGGAATATCGCATCCTAACCATTACTCAATGAGGTTTCGAGCATTTAAATTTTTTTCTTTGATTTTGAAGTTATTCTTACTCAGTATGTTGATCATCCGGTCACTGACCACGTTCTATTCTTTGTATGTATCTAGATAGAAGGAGTAGTAATAATTGAATTGTGGATGAGATTGGGAGTATTCCAGTCTCTGCTCCTCCTTTCCCCCTCCCCCTCCCCCCCCCTCCCTCCTTCACTCCTTCTCCTCACCTCCTCATTCTCCACTGGTCACTACTCTTCATCTCTCTACCACAAAGCAATTGCATTTAAGAGAGAGGAGAAGGGGGGATAATTAGTCCGAAGCTCTTGTCTCCCACAAGAATGTTACTGCAGGAGGAACACTACTGTTAGGATGGAATACAGAATGAGACATCATTCAGATACAATAACCATTGTGAGCAAGTGTACATGGTACGGTTAACCGACCTTTTCGTCATTTCCTCTCTCTTCCCTCTCTCGCATCACTTCATACTCTTCATTTGAGTTAATGGAGATATTGGATAATGTGAGGGGGCATTGTGAAGTGAGGAGAGAAAGACAGAAGAGGGGAGGGCTTAGTGGGGGGAGAGAGGGAAGAGATACTCATTTCCACCCTTTTCACCCAGTCTTAGTTGGACTATCACCACGTAATGAAGTATCGACCATGTACTGAGAGGAAAGAAAGACAGATGGAAAGAAGAGATTAGAGAGTAGATCAGAGAAGGGAATTACAAGGGCAGATGATGATGATGATGAATACTGAGTAAAACAGGTGAAATTGAATGGAGGGAAAGGACAGATTGGTGTACTATTGAAATATGAAGGGGTGTACGAAACGTATGGATGTAATCATCATGAAGAGAGGCGAATTAATCAATTGAATAAATAGTTGCCTATGAATGATGTAATGGTTCCTCAGGTGCGTTGAAGTGTCTGGAGGGACAAGACTGCATAGAAGATGCCAGTTGCGGAGGCTGTGAGGGAGTCGCATGCACGAGGTACGGTAGAGGGAGAAAGAAGGCGAGATCGGGTTATGGTAGCTTACGGTAGAAATATGCATCATTCCAGAATGGAATCGACGGATCCAGAGGATAACTCTCGAGTCGCTCTTACTTGCATCCCCACTGATGCGAGGTAGATCATCGTTCTCATTGTCAATCGATAATGTGAAGAGAATTATAGATCGCATCTTGATGTATTGTACCCTCTCTAAATCAGTCTATTTTCCATTACAGATTCGTTGCATTCGATCGACCAGAAGGTTGTGTTCACACTACGAACCACAAATTAGTGAGTCAACCCCTTTGATCACTTTATATTCTCCAAGAATGGATGAAGATGAGAGTATCATTGTCCATTTCAGTTGTGCACTTGCTTTGATGACTACTGTAATGGAGCTGTTATGGCCAGGTCGTCGATACTCCAATCAATATCCTTCCTCCTCATAGGAATTGTGATTATACTTTTCCCTTTATAGACTACCGTAATCCATCGATCTCAAATCTGCCACTAATCACTTTCTTTCTGTCTCATTTCAATTCCATATCATCCATTTCATCCGTTGTATTCACGAACTTATTCTTTCCATCCAGGAGATGGGATAAATGTGGTGTTCACCCTCAAAAACTCAAGTTCTTCGTTTATCTCGAAAAGGTTTTCAAAAGAAATTGGCACGATCTTGACCTTGGCTACTTATTTGCATTGCGGGAAGTGAATCATATTGGGAGTTCTGAGCTGAACCGTCGAATGGAAGAGAGGAGGAGAGAAATGACCTCTAGAGAGAACAAACATAAAAGGAAGAAGATTCAATGGGCAGTCCAGTTCTATTCCCTCATGCAACTACTCTATCTACTCCTTCCTCTTGCTTTTCTCGTCGAAGGTAGGAAGAATCCCCTCGATTGCTTCGTTGTATCAACTGAACATGCCCTACTTGGAACTGCCTTCTCTGCTCCTCGAGTCCCCAATCTCCATGCCTGTCTCAGACAGTGTCTAAGAAGGACCAAGTGCAGGTGAGTACGGTATGATACAGTAAGTCATGTCAGGAAATCTACCGTACTCCAGATCTCTACTGTACTATCGATCGAAGAATGTGTGTGTGCTAAACTCTAAGACGAGAGATGAGAAGAAGAGCGGATTCGTGAGCACAGAAGGACTAGCTGAATCCAGCGATTACTATGAGAGGATCTGCTATGGTATCATAGGGTTACGCTAGTATTCTAGTACTAAGTGGGAAAGTGGAATATCCTGTAGGTCGTCAAAATGAAATATAAGTGTATGGAAAGTCGCAATAGGGTACCGTATCAGATCGTCCCCGAGCTGTAGCACGTGCAGCAAATACAGCGAAAGAGTGCTTCACTGTAGAGTCAGGAAAGGTATACGGTATCTAGAGAATAGGGTCAATCGATGCAATCCCCATCAGGTTCTCATCGGAATAGTAGATCAGCAAATCAAGAATGTGAAGACGTTGGAAAAGTGCATGCGGGTATGGTAGATCAATATGGGTGGGAATGAATGATCGATTGAGGCATGCCAAGATTCCAAAAGGAAGAGCGATCGAGTGTGCAAGTCCGCAATGTATTACGAGAAGGAGCAGGTACGCTTGCCAACCGATAGATGTAACAAGTGTCTGATTTGAGGAGTGCATTCTCGCCTCTCAAAACAAGGGAGACAGTCCCGATCTGTATATCGAGGATGAGAACTCTGTCTATCTAGAGAACGCTTGCTTTACTGAAGAAAGAGAGACAGCTACAATGAAGATTGGTACAGTCAACAGTGATGATAACCATTGATAAAAATGATTGAGACACTCCAACCACTACTGCTTCATCCATAGTGCTAGACTCCACACCACAAGTGGAAATTGAGGACGTCCCTATCACTACCACGGGTGTGGACATGGTCAAATCTAAAGATTGATACTACCGTATTTTAGAGTCTCCAGCGACAACTACAGTAACTACGGCAAAGCCAACTGGTAAACCGAAACAACCCGATCATTTGGTTCATCCCGAATTGATCCCTCTACCGACAATGAATGCTGAGCCTCCTCCAGTTGAGAGCAGTGGCTATGTGATTGCCCCCCAGTACACTGTGACGAAGAACATGGGAGCAGTGAGAAAGAGCGAGGTCAGAAACAATAACGAGAAACCAATAACACCATGATTAGATCATCCCTCCATATATAGTCGACAGTTATGGAGTAGAGCGAAAAAGAGATCAAAAGAAACCAGTGAAGACGAACAAGTCTGAGCCGGCTCAGCTAGTTCTCCCTCCTCTACTTGATCTGCCAAGTATCGCAGATCCTCACACTAGAAGATTGCGTCATCCGGCAGTCAAAGACTGCTTCAGGTGAAATAAATTGATGAGTAGTCAGTTAATGAGGTAATCGCAGTGAGATCTCGGCTGTCGATCCAGGAACAATGACAGGTCGTGTGGTCAAGGCCTACTCTCTAGAACAGTGTGTTGACATCTGCAGATTGTGTAATCGATGTCTACGAAGAAAACCCTGCCTAACAGTAGCATTCCATGAGTAAGCAAAATCAACTAACAGCGATGACAAATGAGTCATTTACAGGGAAGCCTATTCATGTGGACTATCATCCGAGTCTGCTGAGAGCCAAAACGAGCCGCTTTCACGCGCGAAGAAAGACACGAACTCTATAGTATTTTTCGTGCGAGGACATTGTTGAAATAACGAAGATGAATAAACTGAAGAGGGTTCAAAATACGGTTCTACAACAGGACATGCTCGCCCGGGAACTGTGAATTAATCGTTGCCGTAGGTATGAAAAATAGATTCACCAAAGTAAATGGTAATAAACCAGCAAGAGCACGGCCCGTTGAGAGGTGTACTGAGATAGCACAAACTGATTTCGAAGCGACGCGGCTAAGGTTCGGTGGGAAATTTCGACGGGGCGCCTTTTTATTTTCCGTGTCAACACTTCGATAAACTTCGGTATTTCGATGTTTCAACTAATTTCGTACATTTCGAAAGGTAGAGGTTGATGAGAAATATATTCCTGTGACAAAATAAAAAATATAGAAGCATTTAGTAACTCAATTAAAAATAAAACGTGAATCAAAATCTACTTCACCTCGAACTTTCCAAGCGTTGTAACTCCTCGGAAAAAAATGATCGGAACATAAATCCACCACTAAATCACTCTTAATTACATGTAGAAAGAAGTTTGCTATAGCAATAAACAAATAATTTAGAACTGTTTTCAAAAATTAACTGAATAGGTCGATTCGGGCATAAAATCTTAATTCAGAAAAAACGTTATAAACTGATAAATGCGATAATTGAACTCAAAAAAGTGAACGAGCAATAAAGGGTGATGTCCCGGGACAAAGTTTGCTATAGCATGAATCAAACTGTCAACTACTTAAAAAATTATGCGCAAAAAACGAATCCAAATAAGCAACATTTTGAAGAACCAGGATTGCCGACCGTAGAATGTAAATTGTGATACAGCAGACAATAGTAACCCATTTTCGCACTCCTGCCAGGGGACGCGTGCGGCTCTCGTGGTACACCTTTTTTTTCACTGTTCAACGGGCCGTGAAGAGCCTTGAGAGAGAGAAAAAGTTGAAGAAGAAAAAAAAATCATGCAATAAAGTCGATACTTAAAATAAAGTACGGTATACATATTACCGTAGAAAATTCAAATGGTTCAACTCCTCCGCGGATCGTGCCTGATTTTTCAGGATTCAAATGACCGTAATCTGAATTTGAATTTTTCGAATTTTTTCGAAATTTATCGATTTTCGCTCCATTGACCGATTTTCTAGCATATGGAAGAATACGAGCGGTTGTCCACGGATGAACTGCGCACCCCGCTGGATGAGGAACGCGGAGAATTCGCTGATAAGGTAATATTTCCTCTTCTGTTTTTAGGATAAGCTGAAAACTTTTCCAGCAAAAAAGGCTGCTCGAAGTGAAAAGTAAGATCAATCGCGGAAAGCTCAGCAATGCGAGCAGTGTTACAGAGAAAACGTTGAGTGTGTTCCTTCGGTCGTGCTGTGAAGAAACCGAGAAAGAGTATGTTATTTGAACTTTTAAAAAATAAATAAGTGAACATTGTTATTTTTGGCAATCGTATGTTTCTGCTGTTATTGAACGAGTTAGAGTGACGGCCGATCGCACAAGAAGCAACCTCGAGAAAGGTAAGCTAAGTGGGGATAAATTACGTAATTGACTTCTCCAGTGAATCAGCATGCTCACGAAATACTCAAGAATGTGGAAAGTGATGTTGTGGAGTTGAGCGATAACTTGCAACGAGTTACTTCCAGCCATGCATTACTTTCTACAGTTCTTGTGAGAAAGGAGTCGAAAGGTATGGATCCTACTCTTTTGGAAGTAATATGTTCGATCTTTTAGGTCGTGTCCTGAGAAAGCGTGAAGAAGAAGCTCTTCGTTCTTCAACGTTTCAAATTGATCGAGCTGAGAAATTATTCAGCAAAATTGAAGGACTAATTAGCTCGCAGGTTTGTTTTATTTGTATGGTAACGGGCAGAATAAGGACATTTTGTACAAAACCTTTCATCATTGTGCAATAATCGAATTGATTTTTCCAGATTATTCAACTCGACTCTCACGTCGTTGTCCACACAGGTCTCACAAGCGAAAGCCAAGTGGAGCTGTTTGAGCTGGAGAAGGAGACAGGTTATCATATTATGATGTTTTTGTGTACGTTTGTAAGAGTTTAGTGGCGAAAGAGTCGACGCTGATGACGCATCAAGAAGAGGAACATGCTATTGAGGTTCAATTTCGGAAGACCGAAGCGGAATATGATCAGCTAACGGTTAGTGTTTTGGGAATTGTAGCGATATTTATGATTTGTGTTCAGACACAACTCACGAACAGGAATAAGGCGAAGGATTGTGCTGACAGCGATAGAGTTGGTTTGTGTGCTGTGATTTATGGAATTTTTATCGATCAGATTCGAATCGAAACGGAATTGACTGAACTCCGTGAAGAAACTCATCATTTATTCATGCTCGTTTCTTCCAAAGTCAAGTGTATTGAGGAGAACGAAGCGCAGGTTTTCCATTACCTTGCAATTAACTATAACGTATCTATCTTTAGACCAGTCAACTGTCTGGTTCTCTTGTTGAGTTGAGCAATGTGTTGTTGGCTGGTGAATCCGAGATCCACCAATTCGAGCAATCTCTGCTCGATCAACTGGAGTCGACTAAGGTGTCTCACCATTTTGATCTTTTCTGCTTTTCTGCAGTATTAATATGATTTTTGAGGTTGCCTTAGACGATGTGGTCCGATCTCTCGAGTCTGAAGTGGAGGAGGTTGAGAACCAGTTGTCTGCAGATACCATGCGAGTCGGTATAATGGATACGATGTTTGGCGTTGACATCCAACTCGCACCGGATGATTGGAGGGCTTCGATCAAACGTGGGGCTGTTTAATAAGCAGTATCTATAACGCTAACTTTACGAAATACCTCTTTCTCAATCTTTCTTTACAGTCGCCAAAGAAATAGACGTTTCAAATAACAGTATCGGTGATGTTCGAAGTGCACTGCTCGTTGAATTGGATTCTGCCAAGACTGAGGTTTTCATTAGAACATTTTTCGAACGCTCATGTGATTTTACAGCTTGAGAAAGTAAGTCAAATTTCGAATGAAAGACTGAATGAATATAATATGGCTCAATCCCGGATTCGGAACTTGAAGAAAGTGACGCAAGAAGAAGAAGAAAGCATGGACTTCAACATGAAAATGGTTTGGTTATATAACCTCGAAATGGTTGTGCAATAGAGGAATCATTCCCTTGTTTCAGGTAGAATCTCGGATCACTCAAGCCACGAAAGAACTCGAAGATCTCACGAATTCTCAGTGCATTGAAGCGAATAATGAAGTTATAATCGAACAAGGTTCGGGAAAGTGAAGATTGTGAAACTCGATAGGAAAACAATTTTCTAGAGAACGCTGTCGATGCGATTAATGAATTCGTAACACCGCATCCTGTGCGTCATTCCTCGCTCCAGAGTCTTCAAAAGGCTTCCGTGGAAGCCAGCAGAGGCCTCTCCGATGATTCCGACGGTATTAGTTTAAGTGCTGGAGAAGTTATATAATGCTTATTTTCAGTTGAATCTGTGAAGAAGAGCGTTATCGATCTTCCTGATGGAATCGTCAAGAGGAATGCTGCAACACAGCAGTGCTCTACAGTTCGTTCACCGGATACATCGTTGGTGGACTTGGCTGGAGGATGTGCAGCAAATGGTTCTATTGTTTATGCTTTCTTATCACAATCTGCACATTTCAGGAGGGACTTCAACCGAGATAACCGAGTTGACAAATGCATTGGGAAACAACGACGGAGATGTCACGATGGAGGGAATCCCACTGAGTGCCTCCATTGATAACGCAGTTATTGGCGACAATGTCGAGAATTGGATTCGAGATACACAAGATAACGTAAGTTAACAATAATTTTTCATTATTTTCACATTTCTCGTTGCAGAATTCGCCTGCTTCTGGAACTACTGCTGAAATGGTGGATGATCGTTTCCCCAAGAACATTTTCAACGAGACTAATGCACTGAATGCAACGGACATGACAATGGGTATTATTTTATCCATTTATGACTGTAATTACATCTCTAATGAGCAGATATGGAAGATGACGACTTGAATCTGAGTATGCTAGGCATGCCTCCTGCAACTACGAAGGTGATTGTTTCACTTTATAACGTGAATGTGAAGCGCTGATTGCAGACACAGACTCCCCCTCCCGTTCGAGACTCAAGTTTGAAGAGTAGTATCTTCATTAACGACTCGGATTCAGACGCCAATGCTTCTGTTTGGGATGATAATTTCTAAGTGTAGTGCTGATATGATCAGAATAATCCTTTTATTTCCTTGTACCATAGTACTGCTGTAAAACAACTTGCCATATTGTTTATATTCGATTTATCGAGTTATTGAATGAAGTATTTTTTAAAATCATTTTTTGTTTGTTTTTATTCTTTGAGAACACGTTCTACTCGTGCTCCGTATCTGAATGCTTTTCAGTATGTTGTTGCTGCGGTGACAGTTGTCCCGACCCCCTACCGCCCCCTCTATTTCTTTCGCCTGCACGGCGCCTATGTTTCGTAGTGTAAGAGTGAGTGAGGGGGAGGCTGAGCCCGCCTCGTTTCCTGGAATTTGGCACTGGTGGTATGTGTGCGCCGCCGAGCTGATGTGTAACATCTCTCTTTTCTCTTCACAACTAAAGAAAATAGGCACTATGTATATTGTAGCAAGGACAATACTCTGATTATTTGGAAATAGTCTACTATGACTCGCACTAGACCCTAATTCGCAAACAGTTAGAACACTTGTCTCTCTGTTTGCTGCCTAAATGGGACTGATTAGCAGTGTAGGTTATTTACCTCTGCGTTGTAATCGAGGTGGGAGGAGGGGTCTATTTGTTTTAGTAGTAGTTCTGCAACCCTTGCGATCATCTTTTTGTCACTTTCTCCCTCTGATCCACCTGAGTTCCTGATTCTCTTCCCTCTTTTCTGTACACTGAGTGTGGGTGGGAGGGGGAGAGAAGAGCGAGCGGGTGAGCAGGCACCAGCTAGAGAGCACAAAAATCGAGAGAGTGGGGAAAGCGGAATGCTGAGTCTTTCCAAGAATTCATCCTAGTCACATATTTCGGAAACAAACAGATCGGAGCGCGATTATCTGTAGTACACACATGGTGGTCATGTTAGGAAGGTGATAGCGATTTATCGATCGTGAAACCCGAGCGAACATGAGAAATACAAGAGCCAGGTTGAACATTTTTGTTGCAAAACAATCGGTTTGCAGATCTAGCGATCAACGGGAAAAGGTGTTAGACAAAGTGCCATAACAGCATGTTTGAGCAAAAAGTATACATACGAGGCAGTGCATGGATGATGAATTCCAAAAAAATAGAAGACCAGCTTCTTAGAAGCACTTGCGGTGGACGATGGAGGGGCCTGACTCGTCGTATTCGGCCTTGGAGATCCACATCTGCTGGAAGGTGGAGAGAGAGGCAAGGATGGATCCTCCGATCCAGACGGAGTACTTGCGCTCGGGGGGAGCGATGATCTTGATCTTCATGGTGCTGCAAGAGTCAGTCATCAGTCATGTTCCTTCCTTCTATCAAGATACAGACTACGGTATCCCTTTCCGTCCCATTCCCATCCATGTTACTACCAATCAGTCCTTACTCACCTTGGGGCGAGGGCGGTGATCTCCTTCTGCATGCGATCGGCGATTCCGGGGTACATGGTGGTTCCTCCGGACAGGACGGTGTTGGCGTACAGGTCCTTACGGATGTCGATGTCGCACTTCATGATCGAGTTGTAGGAGGTCTCGTGGACTCCAGCAGACTCCATACCCAGGAAAGAAGGCTGGAAGAGAGCCTCGGGGCAACGGAAGCGCTCGTTTCCGACGGTGATGACCTGGAAGGGCAATGATTATTGATTGATCTGATCCCATCCGATCCCTCCTCTCCCTTTCCCTCCTAGCAATAGATGGTATGATACCTGTCCGTCGGGAAGCTCGTACGACTTCTCGAGAGAAGAGGAAGAGGCGGCAGTGGCCATCTCCTGCTCGAAGTCGAGGGCGACGTAGCAGAGCTTCTCCTTGATGTCACGAACGATTTCACGCTCGGCAGTGGTGGTGAAGGAGTAACCACGCTCGGTGAGGATCTTCATGAGGTAATCAGTCAGATCACGTCCGGCCAGATCGAGACGGAGGATGGCGTGGGGGAGAGCGTATCCCTCGTAGATGGGCACGGTGTGGGTAACTCCATCTCCGGAATCGAGCACGATACCGGTGGTACCTGCAATCAATCTCATTATTGGACTCGTTTCAGAGCATCATAGACAATCAACTAGTCATACCAGTTATCGATAGATAGATAGATAGTAGAGACTACAGTAGTCCGTCAGTTACTCACGTCCGGAAGCGTAGAGGGAGAGTACGGCCTGGATGGCGACGTACATGGCGGGGGTGTTGAAGGTCTCGAACATGATCTGCAAGGTAGTATGGTTTTCGATTGATTGATAGGTTGATCAGACTACAGTATTCGTTCAGTTATCGATAGAATGAATAAAGTAGAATGCTCACCTGGGTCATCTTCTCTCTGTTGGCCTTGGGATTGAGGGGAGCCTCAGTCAGGAGGACGGGGTGCTCCTCGGGGGCAACACGGAGCTCGTTGTAGAAGGTGTGGTGCCAGATCTTCTCCATATCATCCCAGTTGGTGACGATACCGTGCTCGATGGGGTACTTCAGAGTGAGGATACCTCAAACCAATTAATTGATTCATTGATTCATTCGTCTACCTTCCATGAATCATCTACCATAAGACTATCGACTCATTCCAATCTCTCACCTCTCTTGGACTGAGCCTCATCTCCGACGTACGAGTCCTTCTGTCCCATACCGACCATCACTCCCTGATGTCTGGGGCGACCGACGATCGAGGGGAACACCTGAAATGAGCATACTGTACATCGCGTCATCGATTGATTGACTCCCGATGATTCACTAAATAATCCCACTGTCGATCCAAATTGACAAAGGGGAGTAACTCACGGCGCGGGGAGCATCGTCTCCGGCGAATCCGGCCTTGCACATTCCCGATCCATTGTCGACAACAAGAGCGGCAACCTCCTCGTCGCACATGCTGATTCTGCTGACTTCCTCTGGTGAGTGTGAAGGGGCGTGCCGACGGGAGCTTATATACCACCGCCTTCGCGTTGAGTGGCGCGTTGCGGGTGAATCGGCAAGATTTCTGGGAGAAGCTCAAGATACTCCCTCAATTCCTCGAAATACTTGATCCGCCCCCGGTTGTTTACCAGTCTGAAAGTTCAGATTTGCTGAACTAAATGGAAATTACTAATGGCAGATGCGGATAGTATGCGTCCATCGCATATCACCTTCAGATTTACAGACTATCGATGTGAAATTAAGCACTTTTTTATGCGATTGATCCGATAAGTATGTTCACACGGATCAGATCAAAAATGCGACACGGTGACTTAAAATTTAAATATTAATAATTAAGCTTTGTTTTGCTTTTCTGTATGCTTTCCTTGCATCTGTTTGATGTCTCCTACAGCTATTTCTCGGAAGATAGCTTGTATCAAACAAACAGCTTATAACGTGAAGTTCTTCCTTTATGTAATAAATTGTGGGATTGTGTGAGATGCACATATCTGTATTTTTCGCCATCTTCAATCTGTAGAGAAAGCTGGTAGTGAGGGGGTGTATGGTAGTGAGGGTGTGTATAGAAAAGGGAAAGAAGAGAACAGTCATAGTTCCCCCTCTTCTGAGATGAAATGAATCACATCGCATCTATGTTTGAGTCATAACATTTGAGTATTCGAGATGAGCGCGCCTTGCTAATGTCACACATTTTTCTGGGTTGACAGAAACATCGTCGAGTGATCGCATTATCTTCTATTTAAGTCTATGAATCTGTTTCTCAGATCGTAGTCATTTTTCTATTTCCTCTGAAAATAGTTCGGGGGCGAAATAGATGACGAGATAGATCTTCTCTTCTCTCCTCCCTCTTCTCAGTATGTCGGATAAGAACAGCTGGTGCTATCTATTGGCATCTCGGGGGCGAGTCTCCTCCCATTGAAAAGGGGGAGGGGATGGGAACGAGAGGGGATTCATACGAGCCCACTGCTCCAAGGGCCGTTGGTTATTGTGCTCTAGGGATCGCTCAGTTCAGGATCTTACTTGTAGTAATATTCATGGATATAGTTATATGGGGGTAATTGACATTTTCTCGGCCATTTTTGATGTTTATATGGAACCATTTAGTCTAGTTAATTTTCCACTGAGTTATGCATTGATTAAAATGTGTGCTATGTTAGGAAGAGAACAAGTGAAATTGCGAAAGCGCTTTACATGAGTCACCTCTTTTCGCGAGCTGTTCTTGAAGCGAGATATTCGAATTCAAATCGCGCGCCACGCGCTCTCTTTTTGCGTGAAGGCCGTTCAACCAACCAGCGGCGTCCATAGGCCCTCCCCCTCCCCTCCCCTCTGGGCTCGGCCCCGCCCACTTTCCTTCTTTCACTGCTCTCTCACCCCTTCCGTAAGCTCCTCCATTCTCTCACTCTTTCCTCTAGCTCTGTTCGAACACTGACTCCTCTTTTGCGAGGCGCGTTCAAACCATTCAAAATGATCCTGCTTCGGTATTTATTCGTATGGTTTAGATCCAGCCCTATCGGTGTCATTATTTCATAAAATTCTAGTGACACTAATGTGGAGATGAGATGCAAGTTATCTGGTCAAGATGATCTCTCCCTATCTTTCTCTTCTCTTTAGTATTCGGCCTTCCCTCTCGTACATTCGGTGACCCTTCATCCGTTCTCTATCTCTGTGTGTCTTGCCTTCTCCTCTTTTCCTATGTTCTATCCTCTTCTCACATACCCCTCTTCCATTTCTGCCCAGGGGGCTGACATGATACTCTAGATATCTCGTATCTTCCTTTCCCGATGATTCCTATCATTCTCAACAATGTTATCGCGTGTTCACTGGCCTCATTCTGATCTCCTTTCATTCTCATAAACTTGCCTTCTTCCAGCGGTCGTCGGATCAAGCCAGAACAAAATGTGTGACGAGGAGGTTGCCGCTCTTGTTGTCGACAATGGATCGGGAATGTGCAAGGCCGGATTCGCCGGAGACGATGCTCCCCGCGCCGTGAGTTACTCCCCTTTGTCAATTTGGATCGACAGTGGGATTATTTAGTGAATCATCGGGAGTCAATCAATCGATGACGCGATGTACAGTATACTCATTTCAGGTGTTCCCCTCGATCGTCGGTCGCCCCAGACATCAGGGAGTGATGGTCGGTATGGGACAGAAGGACTCGTACGTCGGAGATGAGGCTCAGTCCAAGAGAGGTGAGAGATTGGAATGAGTCGATAGTCTTATGGTAGATGATTCATGGAAGGTAGACGAATGAATCAATGAATCAATTAATTGGTTTGAGGTATCCTCACTCTGAAGTACCCCATCGAGCACGGTATCGTCACCAACTGGGATGATATGGAGAAGATCTGGCACCACACCTTCTACAACGAGCTCCGTGTTGCCCCCGAGGAGCACCCCGTCCTCCTGACTGAGGCTCCCCTCAATCCCAAGGCCAACAGAGAGAAGATGACCCAGGTGAGCATTCTACTTTATTCATTCTATCGATAACTGAACGAATACTGTAGTCTGATCAACCTATCAATCAATCGAAAACCATACTACCTTGCAGATCATGTTCGAGACCTTCAACACCCCCGCCATGTACGTCGCCATCCAGGCCGTACTCTCCCTCTACGCTTCCGGACGTGAGTAACTGACGGACTACTGTAGTCTCTACTATCTATCTATCTATCGATAACTGGTATGACTAGTTGATTGTCTATGATGCTCTGAAACGAGTCCAATAATGAGATTGATTGCAGGTACCACCGGTATCGTGCTCGATTCCGGAGATGGAGTTACCCACACCGTGCCCATCTACGAGGGATACGCTCTCCCCCACGCCATCCTCCGTCTCGATCTGGCCGGACGTGATCTGACTGATTACCTCATGAAGATCCTCACCGAGCGTGGTTACTCCTTCACCACCACTGCCGAGCGTGAAATCGTTCGTGACATCAAGGAGAAGCTCTGCTACGTCGCCCTCGACTTCGAGCAGGAGATGGCCACTGCCGCCTCTTCCTCTTCTCTCGAGAAGTCGTACGAGCTTCCCGACGGACAGGTATCATACCATCTATTGCTAGGAGGGAAAGGGAGAGGAGGGATCGGATGGGATCAGATCAATCAATAATCATTGCCCTTCCAGGTCATCACCGTCGGAAACGAGCGCTTCCGTTGCCCCGAGGCTCTCTTCCAGCCTTCTTTCCTGGGTATGGAGTCTGCTGGAGTCCACGAGACCTCCTACAACTCGATCATGAAGTGCGACATCGACATCCGTAAGGACCTGTACGCCAACACCGTCCTGTCCGGAGGAACCACCATGTACCCCGGAATCGCCGATCGCATGCAGAAGGAGATCACCGCCCTCGCCCCAAGGTGAGTAAGGACTGATTGGTAGTAACATGGATGGGAATGGGACGGAAAGGGATACCGTAGTCTGTATCTTGATAGAAGGAAGGAACATGACTGATGACTGACTCTTGCAGCACCATGAAGATCAAGATCATCGCTCCCCCCGAGCGCAAGTACTCCGTCTGGATCGGAGGATCCATCCTTGCCTCTCTCTCCACCTTCCAGCAGATGTGGATCTCCAAGGCCGAATACGACGAGTCAGGCCCCTCCATCGTCCACCGCAAGTGCTTCTAAGAAGCTGGAACGAATATCGATCTCATTCGTTTATTTCATTTGTCTTGTTGTTTTGGACTATGGCAATTTTTTGAACTGTCCCGCAGACGGCTTTTGTACTATGGAATCCGTTTTCCGATTGATACGTGCCTTTTCGATGAAATTGATAAAAAAAATTAATAATTTTTCCTTGAAATAACTTTTCGATCATGATCCAGTATTTAACTCGTTGAATTCGGGTTGCGATACTTGCATCCCCCGTCTTCCTTCATCCATCATTGTTATAGGATCAACATGGAGAACCTCGAGAGAAAGAGAGTGGGACACTTGCGCTTTTTTGCATGTGATGGTTCCGTTCTTGACTTCGAATGTCGAACTTAATATCTAGGTCGTGAGTTTGCGCGCTATCCGTGATCATTTCACGCTGACGCTTACCCCTTCGCCCCTCTCACCCCCCACACTGAGGGGAGTCTGTTGTGGCTGGTAAGTGTTTTGCGGGGGATGAGCTATGAGAACAACTGCCGCTTTTCAAGCAGAACGTGAGGGTTGGGGGGGGGGGGGGTTTGCCGGGGAAGAAAAAAAAGCGAAGACATGGATTGAAGTCATATATGGTTGACGCAATCGGTAGGAGACAGATTGTGGATGGATCTGACAATAGTGTATATTACGATTCGAAGCATGCACATAAATTAGGGACATAGAGGAGAGATCGAGGGAGTGGATTAGTTTAAATGGTCTTGTTGTTCGAATTGAGGTGATTATGGCTTGATGAAATCAAGAGAGGAAAATGATTGATCATTATGCATGTTTCGATAGATTCCTTCAGCATGCTTCCCCCATCTTGATCCACAAAGCTGCAAGGTTCCAGCCGCCTTTTTCTGCCCGGATTAGGCGTCACTCTGTTTCGCGTTTTTCTACCTCCTTGTTCAAGTGATCATGAGTCCTTTCACACGCAACAATCCCCTTGTCACAGCTTAATTGTCGCTCTTTTTCCTGCTAAGCTCACACAGACTTTTTTCTTAGTTTCTTTCCGTCGTTGTCAGTCTTGATGAACTATCCAATTGCATTCACTTGAGATATTGCAATCTAGCTCGTATCTCGAGACGTTGAAGAAATGGTAGAAGAAGTAGGTGATAGAGAGGGAGACGACGGGGTGATGTGTTTGTGTGAATAGTCGACGTTTCGAAGAATCGGTGCATCGTCCGCACGCTTCTTCCCCCCCCCCCCCACCCTCTCCCTCCCTCCATCTCGGAGGGTCTCTCTCGTTGACTCTCACTCTCTTGATATCCCTCCATCTCATTATCTAGTCTCTAACTATCTCTCCCCCCTCTCATCTTTGTATCTCTCTGATCCAAGTGATCTCTTTCCTCTCTTTCCTCTCTTTCCTCTCTCTCCTCTCTCTCTCCTCTCTCCTCTCCTCCTCTCTCCCCTCTCCCCTCTCCCCTCTCCCCTCTCCCCTCTCCCTCTCCCCCTCTCCCCTCTCCCCTCTCCCCTCTCCCCTCTCCCCTCTCCCCTCTCCCCTCTCCCCTCTCCCCTCTCCCCTCTCCCCTCTCCCCTCTCCCCTCTCCCCTCTCCCATCTCCCATCTCCCATCTCCCTCTCCCCTCTCCCCTCTCCCCTCTCCCCTCTCTCCCCTCTCCCCTCTCCCCTCTCCCCCTCTTCTAGCTTCATCTTCACGAAGGCATCCCGGCTGTAGTGTAAGATCCGATTGAGAGACTATGGCTGAGAGAAAGAAGAAGAAGAAGAAGAAGAAGAAGGGGGAAAAGAAGTGAGGAAGGGAGATAACAGGGGACTGTTTGACCCGCCGAAGAAACACAGAAAAGGGATGCGGAGAGGGGAATGAGGGGAGGGAGGGAGAGAAGGTGATGGGTGATTGTACGATTGTCCTCTCTCATCTCATCTGAGGCTACTGTTTCATCGTGACGTAATTGTGATTCATGACGATATCATAGCTAGCTGATTCAGAATGAAAGTGAAGAGGCAAGACGACGAGAGGGATAACGTATTGGAGGGAGGGGGGGGGGGGGGAATACAGTCATCTTGAGATTGCATCCAC